>WEIT01010119.1:65781-171734 GCA_013389985.1 Dryoscopus gambensis | reverse complement strand
AAAGACTCTCCAGATGCAGTCACTGGTTGAAAACCAAAGGGAGATGACATAATAGTAAAAAATATGGAAATGTTTTCAAATATTTTAAAAGGAGTAAAAAAATCTAACAACATTTAAAAATAGTAAAAAATAAATAGTAAATTAAAAAGCTAAAAGTATTTTTAAAATAGTAAAAAAAAATATGGAAAAAATATGGAAAGTTTCCTCAAGGAGTAGTTAAGACAAAAGAAAAAAATAAAAAACCCACACAGAAAAGGACAATTATGCAGAAAAGGGGGAGACAGAACAAATGATCTCTTCAGGTCCTTCCAAACTTGTCAGTCTAATTCCAGTCACTGTCACTGCTGGTATTTTCAAGTTCCTGGTTTTTTTATGAAAACATTTGTTCAAAGGACAAATAAATAAGACAGATATAGACATAGTTCTGAAGCCTGTACAGTCTGTTCAAGTCTCAATATTTTAGGCTAAATATAAATATCATGTAAAAAATCTGTGATTGGAACAAAGAATCCCCACAGAGTAGCATTGCTGGAACAGAGACAAAGGTATTTCTTCATCTCAGTCACAAACAGAATAATATATTGCAGAAAAAAAGCCAANTTTTTTTATGAAAACATTTGTTCAAAGGACAAATAAATAAGACAGATATAGACATAGTTCTGAAGCCTGTACAGTCTGTTCAAGTCTCAATATTTTAGGCTAAATATAAATATCATGTAAAAAATCTGTGATTGGAACAAAGAATCCCCACAGAGTAGCATTGCTGGAACAGAGACAAAGGTATTTCTTCATCTCAGTCACAAACAGAATAATATATTGCAGAAAAAAAGCCAAAACCAACCCACAACAAGCTCAGAATGCAGCTCTGTCCTCCGCCCATATTTCAGTGTATTTGTTCTAAAATCTGAGTATAACAGAAAATCAGGGAGACTTTTTTAAACCAACAGCACTGGTTTGATGCTGCCTTCGTGAAGATCCATCGGATTTTGCCTCCTGAAAAACTGGGATGGAGTCAGAAGCCATCAGTGCCCGTCTCAGAGGGGGAGGTGGGAACACATCCCCAGTTTTTTCTGGAGATGTGGCTGGAACAGGGCAGGGCCTGTCCAGGCGGGGCTGGCGGCCTGCAGGGTGTGATTTCTGCAGCCTGGGCCACACCAGCTGAAGCAGGGTTGGTTTGAGCATCTCCCATCCCAAAGCCACCTCCTCCACACCAGCAGCTTTATCCACTAAAGGCTTCTCCAGAAGCTGAGTCCCCTGGCATGGTGAGCTCATGCTCCAAGCAGGATTTTTCCTCTCAACACAGACGATTTGATCCTTCTGTGCCTTCGTTTGGCGGGAGCTGCCCCACACCAGGCCCTGTCTGTTCTCACCGTGCTGGGGATTGCATAGGAGAAAAATCACAATATTCCTTTTATTGGCCTCGCTCACGGGAGCTGATTTATCCAGTCACTCATTCCAAGCTGGCATTTGTGACTCTTTCTAACCCCCCGTCGCTTTCAAACCCACCGGCAGGCTTCAAAAAATTTCATGGAAAAGTAAGAGATTTAAACATAATTAAATTGCTTCCAGTTTAATAAAAATAGATGTTCGAGAAGAACAGTCAGAGGACATTGAATATTTCCAAGTTTAGCCAAAACTTTTGCTCTCTTTGAGCAACTTTTCAACCATAGCAGCCAAATCTGTTACTGCCAAAATAATCTGGGGTCAATAGCTCCAGAGTTCAAGGCTCAGGGGGCAGCCAGTTCTCAGTCTCCCTGAACTGATACAATCACTATCAATTTGGGTAATTTTCTTACTAAGTAAAACCAAGCTGTCCATTTTAATGGGTTTTTTAAAAAAAAATAATAAAAATACTGTTTGGGGGCTGAGCTACACTTTTAAAAGAGTTTTATAACGGTGCAACTGCAAGGAAAGGCCTGTAGAAGTCTGCTTAAAAGAGAAATAACTGCACCCACTGCCCTCCTATGCTCCTTCATCTCCCAATACATCATATTTCTCTTCTAAACATTTTTAGAGAAAAATAAAATCAGGTTTGAATAGGCCAGAATGAGAATTAATCACAGAACTCTGGATCATTAAATGTGTTTGATTTGAAATACGCCACCTTGATTTACACTGGTGAGAGCCAAAGCCAAATCCACAAATATTCACATTTATCATAATATTCCTTTAATCTTCACCGTAAGTAATTTATTTAATTCAACAGTTTTGGGGGGTTGGTTTGGGGTTTTTTTGGTGTTTTTTTTTTTCTATGATTGTGAAGAAACTTGACAAACTGAAAAGTCCACTAGTATATTCTGCTTTTTACAGCTCTGCCTGCACAATTACACCATTTTAACTTGAAGAGAGTCTGTCTGGAAAACGAATGAGCTACAGCTTCTGGAATAATGCTGTGTTGTCTCACTACAACAGGGAAAAACAAGAAAGCAAGCAAACGAAATCCAGCCCAGAAAACGGCACTGAAAGCAGGGTCTTTCAGCAAAAGTGGATTGTAAATACATTAAATACATTAAGCCCCATTTAAGGTGTGTTTAAAAGTAGATACAGCACAAATGCTCCATAAAGTGCAGCTCCACGCAAATTAACAAAATAAATAGCAGCAGAAACGGGGATAATTACATTATTTTCAGTGCTCCTCTTCCTGCAGCTGTATACAACACTCAGCCTCCACTCAAACACTGAGTAAATCAAAGCAAAGTGAATTTAATAGGTCTATTAAAAGTGCTCTGCTAATGCATCTTTATACAACTTAGAGCAGCAGCAGCACTTCTGTGGGAATCGGGATGAATATAATGTGTCCTCCCAAATAGCAGTAAATGATTTTAACAGGTACTTAGAAAGAGAATATTTGTTTAGATCAATATCCAATTAAGAATCCAGCTATTCAGAATCTACTCTTTGGTTTCCCTGCAAATTACGAAAGCAAAAGCTATTAGTAAATCTTATTAGTTTCATGCTGGTCTCTCGAGATTTTCTTTTTCCACCTGGATACTTTGTGTCCCTTAAAAGATAATTTTAAACACAGTGTGATATTGATTGTTTCGAGGCGCTAATGTGAGCTGATCAAACACAACCCAAGAAGATTTTACTGTATGCACAGACAAACTGAGGACCAAGATCTGTCAATATCATGGGTTAATATTTCCACTTTACTAAAAAATTAACAACTAATCAGTAACTCAAGGAGAGAGTGAAGCCCCACTAACATTTGTAATCATGGGATCTGCATAACGTTCCAGTGAATTAGCTGCAGGAACATGATAAAATATGATCTTCAGAGGCTGTGAAAGTCGCAGGCCTATTATTTTGAGGGAAGGCAGAAGGAAAATAACTTCTTTTTCTGTTTTCTTCCTGCATTCTTTGTGTTCCTTCTGCCTAAATGACTAATACCAATGCAAACCATACATGCTGATTTCTTTTATGTACTGAATAATCGCAGGAGATGAGAAGTGAGACTAGAATCAGGTTTCTTTACAGAAATAACTGTCTATAACCTTCCTAAACACAGGCATAAAGGGAAGGTACTGTAAGCTGCAGTGTTGAATGAAAATGATGAGATTTCCCCCTTCCAGAAAAGAGCCTGTGAACCTGGAATGCCTCCCCATCTTTCCCTTCACGGGATGAGTTTTTAAGGAATTGTTTATTCCTTTTCAGTCCTCCAACATCAGTCTTGTTCTGCAGGAAAGAAAGAAAAAAGTCCTCCTGGGCTTCAATATTGAACCCACAGGTGGCTGGACCAGTCCAGGTAAGGGATTCAAAATTAAGCACTGCTAATTCCTCCTTTTCACTCCGTGTTCCTAGCTAAGAGCTGGACTGAGTCCCCAGAGGGATGAAAGCCTTCTCTGTGTCTCCTGCCATCCCTCAGCTAATAAATATCAATTGCCATAAGTGGCCTGGTGCTGGCTGCTAATTGGACTCTCACTCACACACTTCAGCTGGAGCAGTGTGCCAGCATGAAGGAAAGGATCCTGAGAATGCAGCAAAAGAAATGTTAAAAAGTCTGCTTTTCTTCATTAAATACATACATACACAGCTATAACACCAAATCATTTTTAGCTTCAAACAAAGGGACAGAGCTGTTTTCACTCCACGAGCAGAATTCCGGCACACCCCACCGTTTTTCCATGCTAACAATTGTTGTGATGAATGATATGAACAGCACGTCATTTCAGTTTCATAACTCCTCCTGACTGTCAGCCCCTCGATGTCAGACAACATTCACTATGGCAACAATATTCCATAGCCATGCAGATGCTGGGGCAGTAAGAAAAAGGGGGGAAAAGAAGGAAAAAAGTGCTACTAACAAGAATTAGATGGTAAAGAATTATTACAGCAAAACAGAGTTGGAAGAAATAATGGAAAAACCTCTCTAATTTCTTTACATGCTGCTAAAAATTTTTCTCTGCTGTCGCCTGTGCTTTTCAAAACTGAGCATTCTAATTTTTTTTTTTTTTACATAAATGAAAGGCTTCTTCAGCTGGGTGGAACTCCAGGCAAAGCAAAGGAAGAGAAAAGCCATCACTGACTCTGAGAGGTTTGGGATCAAATACTAATTTTATAGACAGCAGGGGAACAATCAAACTTACTTCACTATCAGGTACAGTCTTCTCACTTCAGTGACATACTAGTGTCAGCACAAGTATATGGAGCAAAAATTATAATTGGTATTAAAGGATAGCTCTCTTAGAACTGCAGAATCGTTTGGTTTGGGTCGGAGGAGACTTCAAAGATCTCATTCCATGCCCCTCCCACGGGCACCTTCCACTAGCCCAGGTGTGAATGCACCTTCATTGCTTGTGGAAGAAATAAATCCTGGTTTCAATCCTCCGAGCTATAGAAATAATGGTTTGTGTTATCCCTTTGGTTACGTTTTTTTTATATTGCCCTTCACAGGCAGGACCATGGGATTGCCAGCAGAAGCCACCACAGGAAATGAGAATTCAGGGCCTGTTGGGGCATTCAGCATCCCCCAAATCAGTAAATTAAAAAAGAAATGGTCTCATGTGGATGGCAGCAACTTCCACTCTGACAAAACTGAAGTGGATTTCATCTAAGTGGAGAAAAGAATTCCTCCCAGCAGTTGCTCCAGTTCACACTTGAAGGATGTTTACTCAAGGAAACGTGAAGTGTACCAGTGAGGGAAAGAGCTGATGGGACACAAAAGCAAAAGCAGCACGCTGACCTACTTTGGCCGTTCTGCTGAGTGAAGTTCTGATTCCTCCTGCCTTGACAGGCTGTGAACATCACGACTTGTGCCACCAACCACTTGTGCACCTCCCTTCCACCACAGATCAGAGCTGAGGGAATCCAGGCACAAAAGTGTTGAGCTGCAGTGACACAGCAGAGCTCTCTGAGGAGGCCACTGATTAAAAAGGAGGAGAAAAAAGTATAAAATATTGCTGGGGGTACAGCAGGCGACACGGAAATGATCACAAGTATTAAGGCTGATGCGGAAACACACTCTTGTGGGAGCTGCACCTGATTCCGTGGTGACCACCAAGTCCCACCAACTATCCTGAGCTCTACCACTCAGTGAGGGGGCTGAGGTGGTGCAGGTGGGCACCGTGGCAGGGTCAGATAATCCAGACTTTCAAGAGAAACTGGTGAGCAAAACATGACCTTTTAAAGAGCAGATGGCCTTGGCCACGCCGCTGGCCACGCACACACAGCACTGACGCGGGCACAGCTCTCCCAACTCCCAGCAGGGCCTCTCCTCCAAACACTCTCACCTGGAAAGGTCTTTGGGGTCAGGACACCCAGACAGCCTCGTCCTGCACTTCAGATTATCTCCAACCACTCACAGCTATGAACTTAATCTGTGCTGAAGAGATGTTTTTAAAATGAGGCGGGGACTGAATGAGATTATAAAAGAAGGAAGTTTCCTCTGGGACGAGCCCAGAGCTCCTGACACTGTGCTTTGTGGGCATTGAGGTGTTTGCTATCCAGTAACCTTTAGTGCACTTTGTAGTGTAAAGGACATAAAATATCAACCAAGGAAACCTTTTTTTTTTAATCTCACGTTGCTGCACCTGTCACAAGGACCAACCTACTGATTAATGTTCTCCAAAGAGATTCCACAAAATTCTGTTCAACTTATTGATCATTTCTTGACATTTAAATATTTTCCTTTTCTTTTACACTCTGCACTCATGCTGCTTGCAGAACATGAGAATATATTTATTACTATGAATAAATACAGTAATTACAGTGGTATCTCTGGTTATTTGAGATATTAAAATAATGATTTAGTTATGCACCAGCAGATGCAGGATTTGTGTTTGCATCATTCAGCAAAGCAGTCAGGGGCTTCAGTTCTGCTAAAAAATGACAGAATGGCTCGAGAGATATGATGCCTACCTTAAAATGTCTATATATGAAGCAAAATTGATTCATTTTTCACCAGTTGCAAGAATTTGGATTCAGTCTCTAAAATCATTGTTCAAACACAAGCAAGAGTTAAATCAAAGAATTTATATTATGGAATGTGTATTCTTGATTTCAATAAAAACCTTGTTCTCTTCAATTAAACTAGAGGCTGGTTACATGTTTGTATATGCATTTGTAGATGCAGATCTTTACAATTTTTTTTTCTCTTAAGAAAATAAATTTTTTTTGGTATCTCAAACACTCTAAATTGTCTACCAACTGTTCAGAGCTGGTTACAGAACAAATCAACAATATGAACAGTATCTAACGGTAGATAAAAAATGGTATCTGTCATTTGAAACACAAGTCTAGTCATTATTTCCCCTTCTTCCAAGTCTGTTTAGCTATATTTAGAATGTAAAGAGTATAAAGTACTCTTATTTCTGGAGATGAAATTTTGACCTGTATTTCTGAGATGCTACAGAAAAAAAAATATCATAACAAAAATTGTACAGACAGCTCAAGTCATGACACTTAAATTATTTTGTGCTAAATAATGCTCAAGCAAATAATAACAACGCTCAAATTGTCACCTGTCACCTTCTAAAACGGTGGCACTCATAAGCTCCTTAGCAATGGCTGACTCTGTGCTCTGTTTTATTCCACATCAAGCATAAGAAAAGTTATTTTACGTCCCAGTGTAGCTGAGATGAAGCCGCTGACACTGTTTGTCATGGTTTCGAGCTACACCAAGCTGTTAACAGAGCTCAGCCCGGGCTTTGTGACTTGTCATCAGCTTCATCTTCAGAACAACCCCAAAGAAATGGAGGTCAGCCAGGCTTTGTTCTACACAATTTGCAGCTCCAAGATTTTGGAGCCACTTCATTTAGCACTTCTGTGACAATTCTGAGAGGGAGAACTGGACGCCTACCAGGAACTTTTCCATATTTAAATCGCGAAGGAGCTGCGCGGGTTTGTAACGACGGGTGTCACTGTCACCTTGCCAAGACACAGCTCAACCCTCAAACAGTGGATTTACCCACATTCAGCACTTTTTTGGTTGTAGTTAAATATGTCGGGGCTCTGGCTTGGGTTTGGACTTAGAATCATTTCCAAAGAAGACTGGCAGCAGGTGTTTTCCACTTGCATATGCAATTTCTTTGAGCTCCATATGAACAGCTATATATAATTTTTACTTATATAACAAAACAAGGACATTTCTCAGATGTATCAACCTCCAGGTCTTTCTCATCTGACGACAGCCATCACTGTAACCAATACAAAGTAATTCCAAAGTACTTTGAAGACACAAAATCCCTTCTGAAGACTCCTAAATCAAGGTTTTTTCCAAGGCATTGACAACATTCAATCCCTAAGGTGGGAAAACTAGAACTTAAAACAACAGGGAAAAAATTAATGCTGAAGTCCTGAAAATCTTATTTAAAAGTAAATAAAATTATATTCTAGACATTATAGATTGCAGATTCTTGAGGAACAAACTTGACTTTTTAAAATTAGTTTAAATAAGATCCCGCTAATAGATGCAGTCACATCATGAAAAGTACACAAAACACTGAAAGTTCAGAGAGAAGAAAACACACCTCTGTGTTTGTTTCATATAAGGTAAAGGGGTTTTTTTGGGTTTGATTTGGTTTATCCACAGTCCTCAAGTAACAAATTAATGACCTCACTGAAACCTCAAACCTTAACTAGGGCTCAGCTTTTCTCTTCGGGATAGAACAATGAGCACTTTTGTAAGTCTGGCCTTCCAGTTTAAATTTCTGGAACACCCAAGAAAGATTTTCCTTCTCCTTTAAGCACTGACTGATGCCAGCTGACCCAGCAGAAGTGAACTCTGTCAGCTGGGGATGGCCAAGAGGGCAGGAGTGACCCAAGAGTAATGATTTTACCCAGCAATCACCAGATAAAGACAGGGTGAGCAAAGATAAACACTGTCAGCTCCAAGTGGTGACACGATGAAAGGCAGGCAATAATGAACATTGTCAGAGACTGCCAAAAAGATAGGGATGAGCAATGTCCTGTTGTTCAGCCAATTTAAGTAAATGAAGATAAATGACACCGGGCACTGATTAGAGAGCAAATGGACAAAACATGGGTAAGATGTTGGCTATCAAGACGAATGAAAAAATTGAATTTTTAGACTTTTTCACATGTAACATAAAGTACAGCATGGCTATGCACTTTAGTTTTGCCTCATATATTTGTTCTGTAACTCTGGGATTACAACAACCCCAGCCCAACATGGTGCATATTCTCACATAAATAAATTATTTCAGTTTCACCCACACTGCTTTCAAGACATTTTGTGCTCATTCTCTGCCCCTGAAGAATTGTAATTCTGGTTCATTAGGAAAAAAAAAAACAACTCTGTGGTGCCCTTATGGAATCCACAGGTTGAGTTTTCTTTTCAAAAGTGTTGCATGAGGGGGGTTCAGTCAGGGCCTTCAATGAACAATTTTAGAAACAGTACCTGCTAAAACTAACAGCTGCAGCTCTGAGAGAGATGGCTGTGGAATACAAACAACAGCAAATACTCCCTAAAGTTTATGTAACTCGTTCTCTGCTAGGGATGGTCACTGAAATGTTGCCCAAGCAATGCAGGGAAGCTGAACTTTTTTGATAGAAAAGGAATCCTGTTAAGGCTGGTGGCTGGGCTGGTTTGTGCACGACAGAGATTACAAGTGAATGATTCGCAGAGTCCTGCCTGCGTTGATGCACATTGGCTCGTTCAGCCTTGCCCATCAGCTTTGTGAAGGATTATTGCATAGCCTTGTGGAGCATTGCACATCAGTGCTGGGGAGTCTGGCGCAGTTTTCAGCAAACTCACAAACTCCATAGCTGGTGATCAAACAAAATTACAATTCAGAAGAAGTGAGCCCTGTGCTGGCTCTGAGTCCTGAGCAGAGCAGAGTACACATTTCCAAAGTTCTAAACTCTTCATATTTCCATGTTTGGGGCGCCCGGGACAGCAGTGACAGCAATGCCAGGGGCACAGAAAGAGGGGCTCTTTTCACTGCATAAACACAAGGTGTGACAGATCTCGAGCACCCTCGGAACAGTCACAGCCAATTTCATTAAGAAAGCACTGAAATAAATATTCACTAAAAGGAGATAAAGCAAGAGAGATCAGCTGTTGGGTTGAGGAGGGCCCAGCAGTGTGTTGCTCTCCCACTTCAACATCACTCCTGAATGGCACACTAATAGTGAGAGGCACTGAGAGGAAAAAAAGATTAAATTCCTTCAGCCAGGAAGACTGAGAGGTCTATTTTTTTTGTGACACCATTTCTCGAAAGAATGAAAGGAAGACCTTTGCTTGGGCTAAGATTTACTTGATGCACTACTGCAAGCACTAGCATTATTGTAAAGTATTCCAAAATTTTAAACCAGATCTGGTCTTCAAATCTTCAAGTGGAGATAAGGAAGGACTCCACACAAAAGGTCTGTGAGAAGTGCTGAGGAGCCAGCTCCTACTTCCCTCATCTTGGAAATATAGAATAGTTTGAAACTACTCGGAAACAATCAAAAGCCGAATTCCTCTGTGACACCAGGGCAAGTTTTCTTGTTCTTGTATTTTGTCATGCTAATGAGCTTCCAGCAGATGAAGAACTGGTTAATGTCTTTCAGGTAGCAGGTCCAGAGCAGTAAAAAAGAAATAGAGGATTGTACAGAACCATAATTCTACTGAAATGATCATAAACAGATGAGCAGTGTTTTAGCAGAGAATTATTTAAACAATAAATAAAAACAAGACAAAAATTCAGACTAAAACAAGAAAAAATCAAAGTTTTACAAAGTAGGGGCTGAGGTTCAAAGAGGCTGAAGGTCTGATTCTGCTTAGGTGCCCACATAGTCAGTAGAGGAAACTAAACATAAATTTCATGCTGATGAACCTCTCTGTCAGCCAATGAAGGGAGCTCACGATGACCAGTTTAGATGTAAATATCCAACTTTTACATGTCTAGGGAGATAAATTCTCCATAAGGCCTCTGCCACTCAAGTGTGGCAACTCTCAGCTTAACCTTTACAAAAATCTTGGCAAGAAGAACCCGGGCAGTGAGTTGATGTCACCTTTCCAACAGTTTGCATGTGGAGCTCACCCTGCCTGGCTGAGCAGAGTCCCTGCTCCTGCCGGCAGAGAGCTCCATGAAAGGGGTCCTGCATGCAGCACGCACTGTTCCTGGGGAGAAATTTATTAAAATCATCCTAAATGCCAAGTGAAAGCTCCTTTCTGTGAATGAAAACCTAATAATGTACTCTAAAATTCATCATTTAGTCAGTAAGCTCAGCTTTGTTAATACCATGGTAGTTTGAAGACCCAAAGAAGCTCCAGGCTCAGTGGTGGCCACCACGCCACCTTTGAGAGTTTCTAATCTGTCCTTAACGTCCTAAATGCAAAAAAACCCACCCCAGAGTAATGATCAAAAATGTGTTGTAAAATACTTTATCCACATCATTAAAAAAAAAAAAGAAGAAAGCAGCCTTTAAGACGTGACAAATTCCCTTAGTTCCGAGGCAGTGCACATCTTTCACGCTCACACAGATTCCTCTGGGCACATTTCAGACCAAGTGGCCCTTCCTCTTCTGCTTCCTTGCACAACATTTGTGGGTAGTCACTTCAGAGCACTTGAATGAATCATTCTGGAACCCTTATGAATATCCCCTTTCCTCTTGGTTTTTTATGGGACCAGCCTCTCTTTACTGAGATATTACAATTATCTGAGGTCAGCGGCCATCTGTGGATCCAGCGCTCGAACTGCAGCACTTTCTTCATCATGTTTTTCCTATACATGCTCCACCTCGAATGGGGTAAGGACAACACAAGACCCTGACAGCTGGTGTTCAGCTGATGTGAAACGTTCTTATTTCAGCAAACTGAAGGGTCTAAATTAGCAAAGGAAATGGTGAAGGCTACAATTTATTTTCTCATTGGCGCAAAATGAGGGGAGATGACCCCATGCTGACCGCAGGTCAGGTTAAATTGAAGGGATATGTTCCTCTTCTTTTGGCTTTGCTGCCTGTCCTTAAGAAGTTCCAAATGGCTGCTGCAACTCGAGCTGTTCTCTTCTTATTTTCTTAACTACAGCTCCATCTCCATTATGTACATACACATCATTTCTGATTCTTAGAAATCAGCCCACCTTTAAGCTTGGAGTCCAATCTTTAGGTCTACCTCCCGTGAAATGGATGTTTGTATCAGTGACAGATCTGATGCCGTGTGGTGGCTTTAATCCCTTTTCTTCTGACGGTTGGACTAAAACAAGAGAGCTCCTCTCTGCTGTGAATTGAAAAAGAAAATCAGTGTGAAATTTCATCATCTCTTTCTTATTAACCTCTGATAACCAACCGAAATGTGCTTCAGTGATGTGCTACTAGAACTGCCTGCAAAAGCATTAATGGGTCTACGATTTAGAAAAGGCTCGTACAAAGAAGAAACTTTAAAAAAAATTCATTTATAGCCTAGCAGCTCTAATTGTTACAAGTTACAGACTGATTTTGCAGAAGGATGCTGAGTTGCCCATTTCAGCTTGCTAAAGCAGTGTATTTCCAAAGCAACATTGCACCTCATTCTGGAAGATTCTTTAATTAATTTGAATGCTGAAGCACTGCAAAAACAAAAAACGTGTTATGCAACATTTGGTTCCACTGAGCCATCCAACAGCAAAATTTTTACCAGTTTCTCTATGTTCCCGTTGTGTTTAATTCTGTTACTTGTACGAGGCTGCAGATGTCTGTGCCTTTTCCCCACAGCTAAGACTGTTCTCTCATATAATGTAATGGCTACAATATAACCCCCAGATCCAGGACAATTCACTTGTTATGGGAGGTTAATAATTTTTTCTTCCCACATTTTTATGGAACATTTACTTTCAAACACAGCCTAGTGGCTGAGGTGTTAATTCAAACCAGGCCTTGGAACAGCTAGTAAGAAAATGAGAAGGGAAATCCAATTTCAGAAAATGTGTAAAACCGTGCAGAGGGGGAAAAAATATCATTTTTAGGGAATTGTGCGCTGATGACTTTGAAATTCACCTCCCAGACACGTGGTGATGTTGGACAGGACGGAACCTCACTGCTGGGCCTCACGTGAAGCACGGCAGCCAGACGCGGAGGATTTGGGAGGAGCAGCTCTGCAGGTCAGGGCTGTGCTGCTCCTGGCTCTGTTATAAACATTAAAAAGGATTCAGTTCAATGCAAAATATGTTAACTAATAAAGTGTTTGAGTATGTCTAAGCAATATACAGGTTTGGCTGCTGCCCCAGAGGAGCACTATGTATTTCATGGAACTACAAGAGAGACGGACAGCAGGCAGAAAGGAGACACGACATCAAAGCACAGACCCAGGAGCTGCCTTAGGAGGGAGAACTGCATGTCCCATGGAGCGCTGGAAAGGATGAACGGACAGGAAGCGGATACTTGGGACCAAGACTTTTGGGAGATTGGACTGGGATATAAAAAGGGGCCGTGTGGAAAGGGGGCGGGCTTTTTGGGTGGTGTGTTGGAGTGAGAGGGGTGAGCTTTGTATGGTCGAGGGCTGTTGTTGGATCATTTTTTTGTCTGTTTTGTCGAGCGGGATGGTGGACTGCCCAACATCCCCTGTTCCCAGCTGCGGATTAATAAACGCGGATTAATTTTTTTGCTGATATCCGGACTTGTTTATAACAGCTCCTGGCCCAGCTCGATGTTTCAGACGAGCTCTCCTGCAAAGGGCCCCCGAGAGCTCCCACTCCCAACCCCGCCCCAGCCTCCGAGCCCCTTCCCTCCGCCAGGACGCTCCTTCTCACAGAGCCAACCCGCTCTGCTGGTGCCACCAGAAGCAACAAAAATCCTTCTTCGTCCAGCACATTTCGTGGGTAAATTAATACATAAATGTTGGATACTGCTGGAGAGGGGGAATTTTTAAAGTCTGCACTGAGATACGAAAGTTCTCAGCTTGGTCTGCTGGTCCCAAACATCATTCAATGCTGTGCCACTAGTTTTAAGGCAAAGATCCTGCTGGTGTAGTACTGATTCTGCATCCTTTGCTGAGCACAGGAGGTTGTTTTGTCAGGCTCTAGAAGGACTCATGTTACATTTCCCTGGGGAATGGTATGATCCTCCCAAGAGACCCCCACAAGCTGTAACTATGTTAGCCTGACCCTTCCTTCCTTTCTGTATCCCACTGGCCCAGGGCCAAGAACCCACACCTACCGAACCCCAGACAAAACCCTGCTCCGCCATTGTTCTTCCTCTTTTTTCTCCTTCATCCCTGAGAATAAACATAAGGAAACTGAGCCTCTGTGGATCGCTCGCCTGGTTTCTGAAACATCTCCCCTCTGAAGCCCCCCCAAGACTGGGCTGGCCTGACGAGTTTAGGGGCGGCCAGGGGGGAGAGAGTTTCAGACTCATTCTTCCCACTCAGTGCTATGGCTGGCATTTGGGAATAGATGTTTACTCAGAGTGAACCGAAGAAAGAAAGAAATAATCAGTTTATCAGCAGCCAACAAAGCACACATACTGTGATGATTAATATGCATTTGAGTGGAGAACTGCTCTTTTTGCCATTAAAACTTGTATTACTTAAATCCCATCTTTCATCAAAGTCTTCTAATTGCACTACAGTTTGTGATCATTTAATTATCTGTGTTTGCTTTTCAAGATGGTATCTCAAGAATGTACCGTATATATCAGAGTACTCCTACTTTTAAGTGTAACTTGGCCAAAAGAATTTCTCCTAGAGAAAAGCCTTTTCAAAAACATTTTCTCCTTGTCCACTTTGGGTTGAAACAAGTTAAAAACGCAGAACATTCTCAGATCTTCATTTGAACAGGTAGACATCATAATTATAAATTCCTGCAGCAGTTTAAGGTTCACAGGACAAACTCACAATAGCTTCATTACAAATTCTCTGTGATCTCTTCATACATTTTAAGCACCTGGAATATTTGCATTTCTGATTTTACTGGTGCAGCCTTAACAAGAGCGAGATATTCTCACTCAGTGCAAACGGGATGAGGCTCTGAACAGAAGTTTTTTGTTGATTCTGGGCATAACTGAAGAGAAAGAAGGAAATAGAGACCGAAAAGAAAGGTAAAGCCTGACTGGAAACACTGTGACTTCCACTGTGACTGATTTCAACTCACCTTTTAAAGGATCACCTCTTCTTCAAGTGAATGAAACTATTTCTTAAATGTTCTTTGTCCTGCTCCCAGTGAGATGTCCAGGATTTGAGGGCTCTGCCAGGTCTGCTTTGAAAGAAAAAAAGTGAAAACCCCTCCAGTTGAGTGTCTATACACTCTGATGTATAATAGATTTGTTTAGCCTCATTCAGAGGAATAGAGATTTGCTGCTTTATTAAATGAAGTAGAGATTTTCACTGAAGAAAATCTAAACAAGCTGGGAAATCAAGTTTTACAAATATGGCCCTTTGTCCAATTACCATGTAATATAGCTCTTTCCATGGGATCATTATGTGTATATTGTTTTCTTTTTATGCATATGTGTGTGCATAAAAAACTGCAATGACACACGGGAACAGCACACTGCAATTAAAGTGGTTCAGTGAAAAATAGCTCAGAACGAAGTCAGTTACAACAATTTTCTTCTTCGCTGTGAACTTTGTTTTTTGGTGTATTCCATGCATTTTAACAGTATTTGGTGTCATGTTTGGCTGGAGATCAATTGATTTGTCTGATTAAAGCATGAGACAATGGATGTGTGAGAAAATCTGTGTGTGATAAAGATATATGTATATAACTTCATAACATAATACAAAGACAAGCAGATAAATGCAATTTATAAGAAGATAATAGATTTTCTTCACATGGGTAAGTATAAAATACATGTAAATATAGAGCATTCTTCCAGACACTTTAATTCCTCTTATGGCACCATCAGAGCTGGCACTTCTATAATGACAATATCATTCTTTGAAATATTTTTACAATGATAAAGAAGGATGGGATTTAATAAAGAGGTAATTAACAAGCTGTAATACCCAAACATCCCTGTTTATGTGGGGTAGCAGATTTTTTATATACTCATTTTAGTCAGCTCTGACAGCAAGTCTGTGGCTGATGGTTATGCCAGTCATAATTAAAACTCTTTCCCATTACATTCATTATCACAACAGATGGGATGATTTTGAGAGTAAGAGGTATCAGTTTTATATTAAAAAAAATTACTTGTGCCACTCTATTCTTTCTGCTTCATCCCTTTGTTTTCTTTTCAAAGCAAAGGAAGGATTAACTTAAACACCAAAGCTCTGGTATTAATATAAAGGCATTATAGAAACCACAAATAGGATGATTGGAATCTGAAAGCTAAACATGGGAATGGATCCTAAGCCATGATAATAATACACTGCTGCAAGCTGTATTTGTAGAGCAGGTTTATAGAATAAAATCATAATAACAATCAAAAATCAAAATAAAATCAAAATAAAATCATAAATGTCCAGAATTATTATCAGTCATCTGAGAAAATTAGCAGCCAGTCACTTAATTGACTTTTACCACTGCTCTGAAGCCACTGATACAATCTGGGTGTGGTGTCTGATGGAGAAATCGATGTCAGTCTCACCCTAGAGCTATTGAGTGTTCAGACTTTAATTTTCAGTAAGATAATGTCAACTCAATAAATTAACTGGGATTTTTGTTTTTTTTTTCCTTTTGGATGAATTAAGACCATCCACCACGAATAAACCAAAACAAAGCCAAGACCAAATAAAGACAATAAAAGGCTAATATGGAGCAGTGTTGGGTAACAGAAGCTGTCTGTGCACCTGAATGCCTTTGGGATCTGGACTGGAACCATAAAAGTCCTGTGTTGTTGACACAGGTTCGAATAAAGGATATTCATTGTTCAAGAGCAAAACCACTCAGCCTCTTGTCCTGCACCATATTTCCATTTAAACAAGAAGGGGTTTAACCAGACAGGCTAGAGTTCCTCAGAAGGAACAGGTGGGAAGCCAACCGTGTTTTCCTTTTAGATCTGCAGAAAACAATTTTACTTAATTACACAATTATCCCAACCAGCACTTTTTCCTGCCTGAAAGGGAGCACAGAAATGTACGAGCTAACAAAGCGAAGAGATGAATGGTTCATTTGCTCAGCATCTTATCTGATTGGAATGGCCAGTCCTTGGCATTCCGGGCAGGTGTACAAAACACGCTGCAGCATACAGGTGTTGAACAATTTTTCCCTTGGAAAGGTTTCCTCCTTTCCCTCACCCTCTGTGCGCTCTCCAGGGCTGCCATTTCAAACAGCTGCTGGCTCCGTGCCTGTGCTCAGGGGCTGTAGCTGGGAGCAATTCATCACTTCAAAAAGCCAGCTCAGCACACTTGAGCCATCTGAGCTATTTCCACCATCCCACATTATATTTGAGAATATAATTGGGGGGGAAGAGAGGACTTCAGCTCTCATTGCCATTATTGCTGCTCCAGAGAGAGGCGAAGAGTATTTCCATTCCATTCCATTCCATTCCATTCCATTCCATTCCATTCCATTCCATTTCATTCCATTCCATTCCATCCATTCCATTCCATTCTATTCCATTCTATTCCATTCTATTCCATTCTATTCTTTTCCATTCTATTCCATTCCATTCCATTTCATCCATTCTATTCTATTCTATTCTACTCTACTCTATTCTATTCTATTCTATTCTATTCTATTCTATTCTATTCTATTCTATTCTATTCTATTCTATTCTATTCTATTCCATTCCATTCCATTCCATTCCATTCCATTCCATTCCATTCCATCCATTCTATTCCATTCCATTCCATTCCATTCTATTCCATTCCATCCATTCCATTCTATTCCATGCTATTCCATTCTATTCCATTCTATTCTATTCCATTCTATTCCATTCCATTCCATTTCATCCATTCTATTCTATTCTATTCTACTCTATTCTATTCTATTCTATTCTATTCCATTCTGTTCTATTCCATTCTGTTCTATTCCGTTCTATTCTATTCGATTCCATTCCATTCCATTCCATTCTATTCTATTCCATTCCATTCTATCCTGATTTATCCTATTCTATTCCTATTGTCTCCTATTCTATTCAATCCTATTCTATCCTTTATTTATTTTTACACTCTTCAATATAAAATTTGACACATCCTAACTCACACGTGTTTAAGTCCAAGAGAGGTTGGGGAATGACTATTTTAGGAGTGTAACTGGTTGAGGGCAGGGTGGTTTGCTTAAAATGGATGGAGAAAAAAAGATTCTTACCTGAAAGCGTAGGACTCCTGTTTTCGGTTTAATTTTCTCAACATATATTCATTTTTGTTACTGTTATTTACACATAAGTATGGGTTAGTCCTTAAATACTTATCAGACAGCAGGAATGAAACACAGAGACCTCCAAGAGAAAAACCCACCACAGTTCAGAAGAAAGTTTGTACTTCCTGAGAGTTCTTAATGGAACAGAGCTCCTGTGCTAGGAAAAATTTCATTTTAAAGCCCACCCCAGTAAGTGTTTCCCTTGCTGCTGACATTTGTAATCCTTTTCTTCTGCCTCTGTAGCTGAAAATTGGAAGTAGGTTATGCTGCAGCATTACCTGTTACAGATTGTCCACCGCAGATGGGAAAGGAGGAACTTGCTCAGCAATTCAATAAAGTTAATCAAAACCAGATAATCATAAGATATGGGGCTTTCTCCAGGGCAAAATTAACATTGAAGTCACAGGAGCAACAAATAGGACAGAAACTCTAACAGAGAAGTTGATACAATTCCAAAAAGCTCCAGATGTTCATTTGCAGGTAAAAACTTGTAATTAAACTTTCCAGACACTGCATTTCCAGAGATTAGAACATTGAACTTTACATATGAAGCACTGATGAATATGAAACCAAACTAAATGATTCCAGTCAGATGGGAACAGGCTGATTCCAGCCATCTGTAATCTGGATATTTATAATCAGCCCTTACAGTCACTTTTACAAGGCTGTCCTTGAGAAAATGGAGCAGTATAACATTAATCAACATTTCACCTGAGGCTGTGGACTCAGGACACAACGAAATCGCTCTGAAATTCCAATCATCCTTCAAAAATGTGTTGGATCAAAACATTTCAGTTGTTCTGGGCACACACTTTTTGATATTTAATAGTCCGGTTTGGACTAAACTCAGTAAAATCTGGGATGAATCAGTGCCACTGTGTGAGTGCCAGTTGCTTGTTTTTAAAAAAATATGTCTAGACATCTAAAAACTCACACATATGTGCGAACACATAATATATAGGCACTGTGCTGTGTGGTATTTACAGGGCAGGATGGGAGAAGTGTTATCACTAAATGCTCCAGAGAAAAGAGATGATTAATAAATGATTTAAATGATTTAAAAATTATTTAAATGATTAAAAAAATTAATAAAGCGTCACCTGGCTCATCAGTGTAATGTAACACTTTATACGATGAGATGGAATTCTTTACAGATTTACAACGATCCCACAACTTTTCAAATCTTCCTCCCCAGCCTTTCCACACATGATGGATTCCAAAGCAACACTTCACTGAGAAATCTTTTACTTCCCCTTTAATTTCACTGCTGAAGTCTCTGCAAGAAGATACTTGGGCTTGTGTATATTTTGCATAATTTAAACACCTGCGTATAGGAGGGCTGCAACAAGAAGTTAATTATGTCATAAGGGTTGCAGGTTCTTCGTTTGGATTTTCTCTGAGAAGCAAAGCCAAGTCCCAGTTGCAGCCTGTCAGCTTTCCTTTGAATTGCCACAATAATTAATATCCTTTTCATCTAGAAGTCTGCCACCAAAATGGGACAGGTGGTTTCGAGAGTTGCTAAAAGCTGCTAAATATCTCTGGCAATGGTGCCACAATGTCTCTACAATGAGGGCCTTTTCCCCCCAAAAAATTAGTCACAAACTTAGTTTGGGTGTTTTAAATTCAGTTCTACTGGTCTGCCCATACACTCATGTATACAAGGGTGGGTTTATACATAGATATAGAGATGTACNATCCCAGATCGCAGACAGCCCTGAACTTGCAGGTTAGAAAATGTCAAAAAATACATCACTGTTCAGCAAAATCCAACAGAGAAGGAAGCAAGGAAATAAATTTAAAAAGCCTCTGAAGTGCTGGAAGTTCACACAAGCTCTGAAATCAAATTTCAAAGTGTAACAAAGCCTTCCTGGGGCCTTGCTTTCCGAGGGCCACAGAAGTTCAATTAGCCACAAACTACTCCTGAAGTTTCCTGTTAATATAAGCAAAGCTGCTGTGCCACCTGGCGAACATTTTCATATGCAAGAGTCTCTTTTGCTGCATTTCTCAATATAAAAGGCTAATTCAAGTGCTCTTGGCAACCTTTGTTGGTGCCTGCATTAAGATGTGTGAATAGTTGCAATCAGTAATGAGAGAGAGACTCCACTTCTGTCACCACAGAGGACTGGGCTTTTGTCAGCACATAACTAATGTGCTCATTATTTCTCAGCAATACGTGTTTTAATTCTGGAGAAAATGAAGCAGCATCATTTGTGGCATATAGGGGAAAAAAAAAACCTACAGGGATAATATATTTGAGTAAAATATCACTGTGTTTTCAGCTCATGAATTGATCAATCATGATCGATGATAAAATTGCAATTAGATGATCAGACTTGATCATCTAAAATGTATTCACTTTCAGTATTTTTCCATTGAACACTAAATAATTCTTGGCCCATCAGCTGCATGGATCAATCCATTAAAAATACTTAATAACACTGTGGTATTAAATGTTCTCCGAAGTGTTAAATCAATGCTATCAGACACAAACCTCACAAGATGGGTTATTCTCAGCACTTTGAATCAAATATCCAGAATAAAATCTCTGTTCTGTATCTGAAATATTTGTTCTGGAAATGCACAGTGACAGTACACCAAAGTTGTTGTTTAGGCTCATTCCCCTGCCAGCTGACCCCATATTTACAAACATAATCACCAGAAGTCATTAATTCAATCAAATTCATGACAAAATTACCCCAAACTGAGACAGGGCACAGACAGGCCTGGTGCACTGTGCTACTCCAGTAAAGAGAGGGAAATACAGGAATGTGGGATTCCCAATAATGTTATCACACATTGCTTAGTGGCTCTTTGCTATTTGTCCTGATTTTTACCTAATAGAAAATACATCTTTTTATTTGGAGAAAGTCTGGATTCAGATCAAATCTTGATTCGCATTTCATGCTCCAGAAAATCCACCTTCCCAGAAGACTGAAGAAAATATCTTCAGAATTTTAGAGAAGGTCAACACTTAAAGCATGTCTTGGCTCAATATCTATACGGTATTTCAGTCTCTTAAATTGTTCTTTTACCTTGAATTCAGTTTAGGGAAAGTAATTTTCTCTATGTATTGTCTCAGCAGTTCTTGAGGATTCAGCCAACACACTGATCCTCCTTTTAGAATTGGTTAATTTATATTTTCTCTTGACTCCAATACAATTTCTGGTGTTGAACCCGCTCCTATTTATTTACTATTTTCAAACTGGAGATCTATAACTTCTGCATGAGAATAAAACTAAATTAATCCCTCCATATAGAGGTCTAAATTATTTGGCAGGATATTGTGTTTTCTAATAGAAAATGGCATTAGGTTTTGGTAAATGAACTTTTGGAATAATGCAGAAATATATCTCATGCAGGACTTTCCTTAGGTGAACAACAGTGAGTTATAGGTTTCAACTTTGCTCCCATTTTTCATATCGTAACCAAATAATATTTATTCATAAGAACATAAATCTTTTTGGGCATAGATGGAAAGATTCCATCCGACGGCAGGTGTGCCACTGGCCATTACACACCTGGTAAAGGCTTTCTCTCAGGTATCTAAGGCCTCAGTCCTCTAGAGAAAGTTAATTAAAGTTCAAAACTTTGTGACAGAAAAAAATTTCCTAAAAAATTAGAGTTTCTGGATGAAAAATTTACCTTATATTAAAATACGAAAGGAAACTGAAGGCCTCATTTGGATGATAGATTGGAATTTTCTGCTTTTCTTTTAGTTTCCTCTTCAGAAATTACTCTCTCCCCCTCAGCTGCCCAGGATATTCAACATGTGACTATCTCCAGTTCTTCATTGATTATATTTACAAACCTCACGGTGATACCAGGCTGTAGGAAGGACTCAGAAAGCTCCAGAGCATCTCTGTCCACTCCCAGGTCTTTGTGGTATCTGGAAATCCTTTTTTGCCTAATTTGATATGAGACACATCCTTCATATTATCAAGGGTAGATTATTCTGCCTCAAGGAGTCTCACTGATCACCGCCATCAAATACCATTTCTAGGGACTGATTTTCCATAAATCTGGGGTATTGACCATTCACCAGGCACAGCCTGGCTGCCCTCACTGAGATTTTTGGGTGGAAAACCAGCGTGGGCATGGGGAGATGTCCCTGGGTGCGCTCCTTCTAGAGGGTGTAACCCATTTCTCATAGAGCCCACACCTTCCAGGATTTCCTAAATCACAAATCTGGAGCTAAAAGGAATCATCTCAAGCCTGTCATGAATTTAGGCCCTGCCAGACATCCCATTCTTCCTTTTTCTTAGAAAATACTTGCATTCAAACTCTTTTTTATTTACCTTTCTGCCCCTTCTTATTCACAAATTTCACCAACACAGGTAGAATGTCAGTGCTTTTTTTCTGTTGTGTTCTATTCTCTCTTCACCTCAGGCCCAGATATTTGCTTTTGTACCAGAGTTATTTCTATGAGCTGGCTGCTACTGACAACAGCTTTTCTGTTAATATTGAAAAGTGGTGAATTAGTTGTTTGACTGACTGAGCCTCTATGTTTGGAAATCAATATTAAATTGCTGCTTCCCTCAATTCAAGCTACCAAAATACAGACATATTCATAAACTCGTTATGAAGAAAAACTGCTTGGAAAAGGTGAGAAACAGAGCTTAAAAATAGCGGTTTGTTGCTACAATTACAGGGCATTCATGAAAGAGTTGCCTGAACTCAGTGCTAGTATCAGATTCTGTGTCAGAGTCTCAGGGATAGCACAAGAAACACAACTCCCTTTTTTGGTTCTTTTCTCCTTTTCTCTGTGGTTATGTTATAAATAAAAGTTGGGATTTTCATGATTGTTAATATGAGTTAAAGGTTATTAGGTTATAAAATGTTAATTGTAACTTGTTTAATGAAATTGTATGAGTTCTTAATTGCGTTAATATTAATTATGTTAACATCACTTATGTAATGAGCGCAATGGGCTGTACGGGAACAATCTCGAAAGCAGGTAACAATCAAAGGCATTACATCATAGAGAATGACTCCATCTGGAAAGACTGAGATTGGATGAGGATCTGGCCAATCACACGACGCCATCAGGAAATGATTGGCCAGAAATGACTCTTGCTAAGGACCAATCATACCCCGGAATTCGAGCCAATCAAGTGAAGGATCCAAAATGGACCAATGGGAGAAGAAAAAAAGGTGATAAGAACTGTACCGGAGCCCAGCTCGGGGTCTTCCGAGGGACTAGCAGCCTCAGGAACACCATGCGCGTGTTTGTTATCTGGNGCCTCTATGTTTGGAAATCAATATTAAATTGCTGCTTCCCTCAATTCAAGCTACCAAAATACAGACATATTCATAAACTCGTTATGAAGAAAAACTGCTTGGAAAAGGTGAGAAACAGAGCTTAAAAATAGCGGTTTGTTGCTACAATTACAGGGCATTCATGAAAGAGTTGCCTGAACTCAGTGCTAGTATCAGATTCTGTGTCAGAGTCTCAGGGATAGCACAAGAAACACAACTCCCTTT
Source organism: Dryoscopus gambensis (assembly GCA_013389985.1). Lineage (NCBI taxonomy): Eukaryota > Metazoa > Chordata > Aves > Passeriformes > Malaconotidae > Dryoscopus > Dryoscopus gambensis. The sequence goes on along the minus strand of WEIT01010119.1, from coordinate 148,593 downwards.
TTTGGTTCTTTTCTCCTTTTCTCTGTGGTTACAGTCATTACAAATGAACAGCATCCATTATAAGCACGGTATTCCTCAAAAAAAAAATTAAAATATGGAACCCCCTATCGTGATCCCTCATGAACACATGGGGAATGTGACCTACCCACCCTGCAGGTTGTGCTCACCCAGCACAGGTGCAGGATGCAGCAGGACAGGTGGAGGGGTGACTTTTTTCATGGAAAAGGCTTCTAAAGGGCACAGGAGAAGCCCAAAGCTCAGATTTCTTTTGGAATAAACTAAAAGCAGGACTGCGTTTGTGTCTCCTGTGCGCGAAGGAAAACACGTTTATCACGTTACAGCGCTGAGGCTGGAGATAAGCTCTGCCATCTCCCTACAAGCAAATCCAGGCATCTGGGGAAAAACAAGTGTGCTGTCAGACAGGATGCACAGGAGGTCTGGGCAGCAACTGTGGCTGCTTCTTTGTCACAACAAGCAGACATGGTTCATTACAGTCAGATCGTTATCCTGCTGGAAAACAGGACCCTCCAAGAAGTAAATCATTGTTTGTTACGGCTCAGAATTTCTTACTGTTCTTAGGTTTAAACCGGTCCTGCCTCGCACTTGAGGGAATTCATCTTGCTGTGGTAAAACGGGAGCGTGCACCTCATTTATGAGATTCCTGTCAACTATGAAATGCCAGATTAAAAAATAGGAGAGTTTGTTTTCCTTTTGGGATAATTGTAACTCGTATTCACCTCTCATATTCTACTCAATGCTAATCTTTAGTTCTGTGACAGAGATGAGTTATTTTGTGAATGAGCAGAAGCAAAACTCTCTTGGAACCGTCTGAAAATGCAATTTATCAAATTCTTCAGTATTGCCAAGTGCAAACTATTGAAAATGCTTTTCATCTAAGCCACGGATAGAATTCCCCTGTCTGTCTCCCCTGATTCAGAGATTTAGAACCAGGCTTTTAGTTAATGTACATGCAAAAGGCTGCACTGCAGAGCATTTCAGTGATGAGTGGGACAGTTAAGAGGTTTATTATTTTTAGCACACTCAGACTTGTAGTGAAATTTCCTCAGGTTTCATGGAAGAAAATGTGTCCTGCCATTTCTGCACAGGCAAGTTCCAGTCTGTGATTCTCAGGTGGCAAAAAGCACAACTGTTGTTAAAAATATAAAGGATAAAGAGGCACGCATCCACGTATTCCATACATGAACTATGAGAAATAATACACATTTCCATTATCTACATAACACAGGCATTTTTAGCTGCGTTTTTGGGAATTAGCATTGGCTTACAAGGAAATAAAGAGAATATCTGAAGGGATAGGTGCCAAACTGTTGGACAGAGCAGTTCCAGTCCAGAAACATCAGCAACCTGTTAAACTCCAGAAGGGTGTCGGAGCCATGAGGGTGTGAGGGTTACTGGACATTTCTCCTACACAGATGAGATTCATCACAAGAAACATCCAGAACCTAAAAATTAAGCATCAAGTTGGCCTCGTAGATTTGCAGAATTCTCTCTCTAGCTCTAGCAGGAATACCACTTACTGCCTTAGACTACACAGCTAAATTTTAGGTGACTAAAACAAGATTAAAATGGGCCCCTTCTAAATGAAGGCTTTGCATAAAAGAGCGGAGCCAATACTGAAAACAAGGTGCGTGCCATTACTGCCAAAAAATTTATAAGTAACAGGAATACAATTTCACATTTTTATAGCCTCATCTGTAAAAGCATTTTTATAGTCACTTCCATAAAAATGTCTAAAAGTGCGCCATAAATATTAATGAATTAACCTCCCCTGTGTCCCCATATGGTGGGTATTTATTTTTACATTGTAGAGCTGGAGAAACAATTGCAATAGAGCCAAGCTCTATGCACAAGTCCAGCTAAAAATTCTTTCAGAGAATCAGGAATAATTAATATTAGATCCTTGATAGTAAACTCAAGGATGAGTCATCCACCCTGCCCATGACTCCAGAGTAATGGGATTCCCAAAGATCTTGTCCCCTGTCCCACCAGAATTCTCCAAAATCAAACATCTCTAAAACCCTCCATGCCCAGAGTAAGGAGGATGGATATTTTGGTGCAACACTTCCATAGCTGAAACTATTCCTGCAGATCTCGAAATTGTTCTGCAAGATGATATTTTTAACGTGTCAATTTAACGTTTTATGGGTGGACACATATGAGGCTGTAATCCAAGAAAGACCACAAGATTTCAAGGAGGAAAAGTACGAGAATCCAAATTCATTCCTGATAAGAGAGAAATAACTAAAGACATACAAGTCCACAATAAGTTAAATACCCATGTAAGGCTCTTGTGCACAGTTTGCACAAAAGATAAAGATTAAAAAAAATAATTGGATAAAAATAATAAATTCAGCTCAAATTACAGAACTATTCTGCTCAAATAACAGAGTGTGCAAGAATTAGTACAAATAATTCCAAGGAAATGCTTTTTCCTGAATTCTCCCTGAAAAAACAATTTCTGAGTCTTTGGATATGCTTTGGGAAAAGCCCTCTACATCATTACTAATCTTTTACTTGCTTTTTACTCATCCTTTCTTTTTTTTTCCCCAACTTTATCACTGTCTTTCTCTTGCAATACACCGAACACAAACCCAGACTGGCCAAGATACCAAGCGCCATTGAAAATAAACATACTTTATGTCTCCAACACACATTTTCCTTAAGAAATTAATTTCCTTAATAACTTAACTGAACAATCCATCCCTATGCTCCTCATGGGTTTTTTCCATTATCCCATAAGCTGGCAAGGGATCCATTTGTTGAAGCCCACAGCAGTTAAACATCACTGTTCTCCTCAAAGCAATACCTGGGAGTCTGTGCAACTCCAGTCCCAAACTTTCATTTCAACTTTATAATGAAGTGCATGATATTGATAAAGAGAGGAACTTGCATTAAATTTATGTTTCACCCAGAAACCTTCTCAAGAACATTTTTTTTTTCTCTTGCTATCTGAGGGAACTTCTGGCAGAATTGTTCCCAGTGACAGAGACAGTGAATTAACATTTCAGAGCATGCTTTGATCCACATTGACTTAAAACCACCTCATTTTGATCTATGTTCAGAGTCTCTGGAACTAAACCCAAAGTTGTTGAAAGAAATACAATTTATTAACTGCTTCCAAACCAGATCAGAATGACTTTGGGACAGGCACTGGGGGACACTGGCAAGCAGCCCTTTGAGCAGCTCTGAAGGAAAGACACAGCACAGTTTTAATGAGTTATAAACGCTCAGGTATCCACCAAAGAGAATTCATCAAGCAATGAATGAAATTGGTTTTGGAATGGATACAAATTAGAAGGTGTTTCTACGACTTCATCTGAATTCAGTGATGTCATCACTCTATTGCACTAAGTAATGAGACCATGTAATATTAACAGAATCAGAAATGAGTGTGAAATCACTGTGTGCATTGAGTGTGATTTCTCTTCAGCTTTTCCTCCAGTCGAAATAACTAAAGTACAAACTTTAGAGGGTGGAATTACCAATTTTTGACAAAACCTGATCCAATTTTAGCAGAATCTATTTTTTAGCAGAATCTATTTTTAGTAGAAAAAAAATCAGTTCCGTTGCCAGTTGAATACAAAACCAAGATCAGATAAATCCTATCTGCACAGGGAAATCTGTGCATTCCACAGAGTCAAAGATTTCGCTGACTACAGCAGAGGGAAAATTGGGTAATTAGGCCAAATCCTATAGTGCTTATTTAGGATTTAAGCTTATGAGAATAGTCTGTAAGTGATTATTATGATGATGAGATGACAAAACCTATTATTTTCCTAAGTATTTTGTAAATGTATAGGAAGAAACAGCCTGTGAGTGATTCTCTACTCTAAACCTGAAATATGTGGGAGGAAGATGCCACGACTTCACCAAAATCACACATCCCATTACTGGCAGAAACAAGGAAAAGAATTTTTCCTTCTTCTATAAGGACACAGACACCAAAGTCAGAAGAGTTTTGTGCCTGGCAGTGATGCCAGTGAGTCCTGAGAGAGAATTTGGGGGTCTTGGTGCATTTCCATTAATCAGCTCGGAAGTAAATTCCTTGTCTCTCCCGTTACAGTGTGCCACAAAATTATCCTCATCCCAAGGGCAGCAACATTTGTTCGCAGCTTTAACTTAATTTTCTGTACTTCTTGTCACCTGGGCAGCAGTAATAACTCTCTCACCAGGATAGTTTGCCTGGATTCTTTTGTTGTTCTTCTGGGGACTTGGTAATTTTTACAGCGCAAACACCATCAGGGCTGTTTATTTCTGATTATGAGATTTTGCAGTTTCACTCTGTTCTCTGACGAACTCCATGGCAGAGTGGGGACTAATTACGTGTCATTTCAATAATCCTTCAATAATCCTACAATGCAACAGGGTCCTTTCTATTTTGTTTAATCTCTCCTTTTTCATTTTTCTTGCGTTTTGGGCAGCGTTGGGCTTTTAAATGGTGAATCACCACAAGAATCCCTCTCAAAAGACTCTCCTTAACATTCTGGCCTGAATTGTCAGGACACCATTGCTCTCCTTCCATCATTTCTTATATGCTTTTCCATCTTACCCCTCCTTAGAGGCCTGTTTGGATTATGTGGGCTCAGGGAGGCTTCTCCCGTGCTGCCTCACTGAAACATTTTTGCAGGACACGAAGCCCTTTCACTCCAGCTCTTTGCAGTGAGATATTGGCTCTTTCTGGCTCCCAGAAAATGCAGGTGGGCTTCTCTTCACTGCTGCACTCTTAATTCTTTGGAATTATGTAAGGAACAACTTCTTATTAGGGAAGGATGAGCTCAGAGAGATCAAAGCCCTGCTCTCAGCTGTGCTCAGGTCCCTTTATACCAATGTAAAGGGACTTTAAAGCAAGGCTCCATGTCTCACACTAAGGAGATTCAGGGACACATTTTTCACCATTTTGCCATGAAATTCTGGTATTGTGTGACTCGTGGGCTGCCTCTTTTCAGGCAAATCATTTTTTAAAAAGGGAAGACATCCCACCTTGCTCTGTAAGTGTGAAAGGCAAATTTATAAATTTGGTGGTGGAGGATATTGTTCCCTCAGCAGTGTGGATCCATTACATGATTTCTTTTTACCCAGAGCAGGAAGAATGTGCTGTGTCACAGTTCTCCTCAGCAGCTGCAACTACAGAATGAGCAAAAGTAACATTCACTATCTGCCTCAGAGAAAAATAATTTGAGCAACTTAGAGTTCCTTGCTGCCTGGTTTTTAAGGTAAGCACAAGAAATTTCTAAAACATGGAAAATTCCAACAAAACCTGTTCATATTTGGTGCATACAGACAGAAACAGACTACACTTACAGAAGAAAAAAATCAGTAACATATCAATATGATGCTTACATTGGAATAAAATATTTCAGTGATAATCCAACTGTAAGAGCTAAACGAGAAAAAAATGAGCTTCTTCCATCGCATTTTTTTCCATATCAGACTCAAAGTGCTTTACAGAGAACAGAAATAACACTGTCAAGATGACAAAAGGAGATACAGAGAGGAAAACTGAGCCTCAGTTTCATGCTTTAGCATATTTGGGGGTTCACTGTTTTGTGGGAAAAGGCAAATCTGGGAGAGAGAGAAGGCTGAGTCCATCTAATCTCTTTGCCTCTATTTGTGGAGCACCATGAGCAAACTGAAAAGCAAGATGAAAACATTCCCTATTTTTCAGAAATTCTAATAGGAATCAGAAAAATATTTCCCAATGTGAGATAGAGGGGTCTTTATGTTATTATATAATATTAAATTATCGTAATAAGCATTAATTTCAAACTTCTGAAATAAATGAGGACTGGATTTCCATCATGGAATTTGAGGGGCTGATTCAAGTATTTAACAAAGTTTATTTTTTATTAAACCCCAATATTTTCTTGAGGATCAATTTCATACATTTAGAATGTCTCTTGATGAATTCAATACAAGATCATTTTTGTAATAATAAAAGAAATCATGACATAAAAAATTGCCTAATATTGTCTATGAAAAGGGAACGCAAGCACATCCTTAGGGATTCCTTTTGTGAGTATTCACCGTAGCAAATTAAAATAATTTTTTTAAAAAAAGATCTTGGTTGGAGAGGTTGAAAGATTTCTATCACGACTCTCTATAGACAGATGTTTTACTCTGAGTGGATTTGCTGTTTGAATAAAGGCCAGGAGTGCTCTGGTATTTTAAAATTTCCTAATTCTCATATGTTATGTCAAGCCTGCAACAATCAGAATGAAACCCAGACAGTGGGCTCAGCACAGAGAGTTATCCTTGTGTTACCCAGTTATTCCTGGCATGGAGGCTGCCCAGCAAACCCTTCTTCTTTTTAAAAAAAAAGTGTATGAAAAACCAAGATTATCATCTAGGCAAGAGACAGTCTCAAATCTGCTTTAGCCCATTTGCTTGGCATGGCCTTGAAGGCACAGCCCCGGCAAAGCAAGTGCGCTGCTTTCCCACAGTTATGGAATTCTGTTTTAAAAACTGGAAGTGAATTCAAAGAGACTGCACAAATAAATAAGTGAATAAATATTAAGGCGTGGGGTCGAAGCTGGTGGTGCCCTGATGCCAGTTTCAAGCAGCTGCTGCTGTGTCCTGCTGCCAGAGGGAAGGAATTGTCTCCTGTGAGGGTGGGGAGGCCCTGGAGACGCAGAGAAGCTGAGAGTGTCCAAGGCCAGGCCGGACGGGGCTTGGAGCACCCTGGGATGGTGGAAAGTGTCCCTGCCCATGGCAGGGGTGGCATTGGATGAGTTTTAAGGTCCCTTCCAGCCCAAATCACTGTGGTTTTGTGATTAAGACACATCCCATGCTCCAAGCGCTCCCTCAGCCACTCTCAGCCCCAGCCCCGTGCAGTCACCACCCAAGCCGTAAAACACAATATTCAAACTTCACTATTCCTGTTTATCACCCAAAAGTCCATTACGTTGTGTTTAGGAGGATTTTTAATTGAAAATTAAACATCAGCTTTCTCCCTGGCCTTCATTAAAAACTTCATTTTCTTCTGGAATCACCCTGTTTGCAGCTGACAAGCTCATCCCTCTCCTCCCCGCGCACGGCAGCGCTGCCGGCGCGCTCCTCTCGCTTCATCATCGTCCTGCAGGAAGGGACAGCAGGCCTGATTAAGTCGAGTTAATGCTAACAACCACTGTCATGTTAATAAGCATCCAGGGGCTTCTATTTGAAGGTCTGAGACACATTTTCCATGTAGTCATGGAGCTCAAGGAGGAGAGGCACTCAGAGGTCATCTGCTCCCTTCCCGCGCCCAAAGGAAGGAGCAGCTGAACTTCATCTGTGCTGACAGACACTTGCTGCCCCTCCACCACCATCTGACCTTCTGCTGGTGACTTTACAGGCACCCTGAGCAGTCTGGTGCATTGTCTTTCTGCCCTTTTCCTCCAGGTTTGATCCAAATCTTTCTGTCTGCAACCCAAACCCTTTACATGCTGTCTATCCAAATGGATTTTTACGCTCTTCTTCCCTCTCTGTTTTACACACTTGAGAGGTCTTGCTATGCCTCCCTTGATGGGAAACAAACGAACAAAATGTAAAATAGAAAATAATTCTGGAGTCTGGTACTCTTCCTTCCCCACGCTGCCCTTCCTAATCGATTTATCTGTCTGGAGATGAAGTGCTCAAAACTGGGCTCAGCCCGAGCCCCGTGTGTGGAGCAGAACCAGGAGTTTGATCACAAATCTCTCTGTGCTCATGTACAGCTTCTTCCAAGTGAGGTTATGACATTCTGAGGACACCGTGTTGGCCCCTTCTTGCACATATTTTAACACGTCTGTCTGGCTTTTTGGTGGCCCACACCAGATAATTTCTGTACTGCAGAGCCTCTGACAGAGCTGAGGTGTTTTCCACACTGCACTTGTTCTTCCCAGCCACCCCTGCCTCGCTCAGTGATGGTTTTTCTTATGTTTGGGTAGGATCAGTCTTTATTCTCATCCTCTCATCCAGTGTCATTTCCTAATCAATGTTTCTTCAGTGTTTTTTAATATCTACTATTAACTGCACCAAAAGACACATAACAAAGCTGGTACTCCCCCACAAAGCCTTCTGTTACATAAAGAAATCAGATTGGTCTGAGATGAATCATTATTTTAAAAAAATATCTGCTGGCTCTTATCACGTTGGTGTGTTAGAGATACCTCTGAGAAGTGAAATAAAGCCAACTGCTCTGCAAATCAGAGCTCCTGGATTTTGCCTTTCTGAGGAAGACATCAGTTTTGCTTTCTCCCAGTTCTCCATCTTCCTCTAACCCACACACAGTTCTGATATTTACTATGCAAACACTTCTCAGTATTAATCCAGGCCATGGCTTCCAACATAATCACAATCTTAATGATCACGTTCTTAATATTAATACAAAATTTCAAGTGGTTCTCAATCAGAGCAACCTCTAAAAATCAATATTATAGTAATTATTATAGTGGGCAGCAGTATGATAACTCAAAACATGCTTGTTCAAACAAATCTACATGTAAATTAGCTTCGTTCTTTTAGGTGGTAAAAATAATTTCTATATGCATTAAAAATATGTCCTGCCAAAGTATACAGGGAAAAGCTCTTGGGTCCTTTACCCATTAAAGCAGTGTTCTGTTTATTGGGTATTTTAAAATACATAAGGGCACCAGGGAAATGTTTAACTTCTCACAGGATTCTCGCATAAACCAAGTTATATACATCCACCATGAGCCACAGTACAAAATACTACTCAGTCAATTTTTAATAACTGAATCCTTCTTAATCCACAAATTACCTGAGAGTGAGGCTAAGGCCTCAAAACTGATAAAAATATTCTTTTTCAAGTATAGTAACAGCATCCCACTGTGTTACTGATCCAAAATTCATAAAAGCATGAATGGTGGCAACAGCTATGGTTTGATCATTGCCAAAAGCTACATTCTTGAAGAAAATAAAGGATGTATTCTTTAAAAATATTTTTCAAGAAATGAAGGCCAAGATAATTCACTTTCCTGAGATGGCCACCATTTCTAAAATCTACATTTTTCCTCATTCAAGGACAACCACTGGCTTTACAACTAAAAAATGATGATGAAAGAGGCAATTAAAGGTTGCATTGTGAGTGGTTAAACTTCTGCAGAGTGAGGTGAGAATTTTGCCAGCAATTCATTTTTCTTCTAGGAGAACATAAGAGATAACAAAGTACCAAAAAACAGGTGTTTAACAGAAAGTAGACAAAATGTAGGCAGAAAAATGGGGTCAGTTTCTACTGCTGTCCTAAGGAACTGAGCACTTTTATACAAGGGGTCAGCTGGGATCATTCCCCTGAAAGGGTAATTAAGCCTTAACCCAAGGCAGGCACACGTAGAATTGGAATTTGTCTTGCAGAGCAGAGTGATCTCACAGCAAGACGTTATAACAGGTGGCACAAGCAGGGACCTCACTTCACAGAGGGAAAGAAATTTAAAACACTCTGCAATGCCCACTTTGTAGTAACTGCTTCAAAGAATGCATAATTTTACATTTGGATAACAGGCCTGATTTGTGCTTTCTTCCTGTTGTACATTATACGTTAGTGGAAAATTAATAATAATTCATAATAATAACCAAAAGCTGTTCAAGTGCATTTTAATGCACTCGGGAAGTTCTCTATGCTCTTTTATTTGAGAAGAACCTAAAACCTCACCCACTCCTAAATAATTCCTTCATGACTGGCACAGGACACGTTCAACACATCGGGTGATGTCAAACACAGATCATTAAATCTTTCTACAAAGCTCAGAGTCCAGATGGTGAATCCAGCCAAACATAGAACTTTTCCCAAAAAGTGGAACGCCCCGTGGATCAGGGATGCCCAAGAAGGGTCTAAAACTGGGAATTCAAACTGTTTTGAGCCAAGAATTTGGTTTGGCTCTCAAATCTTGAAGCAGTTTCAGCTACCTAGGATGTGGAAATGGGTGAGGCTTCAGCTTTTATGGCACAAAAAAAAAATTGTACATGAGTAGAATGATAATGAGAACATGGGTTTAATAATACGATAAGAAAAAAGGTTTCAAGTCTATTGGGATTTTAATTTATATTTTTGTTTGTTTGTTTCATTTGTACCCATACAGAGGAGAAGGAAGCCCACCAAAGCCAGCTGAGCTGGAAACCTCAGGTAAATATCCCTTCACTTTACTGAAAATCTTTGTTTGAGGCACTTTTCAAGGACAAGCAGGGCCCAGATTTGGTGTCACTACTGATGACCGTTCACATTCCTGACTGGTTTTCCTTTGAAACAGACTTTTATGTGCCTCTGACACAGTTTTGAAAAGAAAATGTGCCTCAAGTATGTTGTGAAAGCACAAGGCTGAGAGGCACAGATGTTATTACTTGCTGCCATATGCTGTTAAAGCTTTAATAATATGCATTTATACTAAGTTAAAAATGATACTTCAGCACTCTGAATGTCAGCAAAAGAACTGTTCATTCCTTGGTAAAACACACCAACAAATGGAGCAACACTCTGAAAGTGATGTTGGATTTTTGACTCTGCGCAAACGGATCCTTGAGGACTTTTTCGTAAAGATCAAGCAGATCATTAGGAGTCCCCCGAAACCATTTTACATCGACAGTCTTGTTTTCTGAAGCAGCAGCTTTCATTTACGTTCTCATTTGGTTTATCTGACAGCCACCTCTCACACAATTTTCAGATATAAATGTGAGCCACAGGCCAACATGGAAACAGAGAACAAGCCCTCATGCACATCCACAGCTTGTTAATATTTCTGAAACCTCTGCCACCCTAAAAATTGAGACATGACCATTACCCCACCTGCCCCTTGGACAAAATCTCCACTATATGTTCCATTCATAAGCTTTGCTACAGAATGTTTTAGTGTTATTGAGCATTCTGCCCAAAAGTGCCCATTTTGGAAAGGCTTTCAATATTTCAATAATGTGGATATTTACCACATGTTTCCAGCTCAGCTGGCTTTGGTGGACTTCCCGCTCCTCTACATGGGTGCAAATGAAGCAAACAAACAAACAAAACTCTAAATTAAAATTCCAACAGGTGTGAAACCCTTGTCCTTATTATCATATTATCAAACCCGTGTTCTCATTGTCGTTCTATTCATCTGCTATATATATATTTTTTTTTTGTGGCATAAAAGCCAAAACCTCACTCATTTCAACACACCAGGTAGTTGAATTCTGGGATAGCTGTCCAAGAGTTTGTCAAGCTGAACCACAACAATGTGGAACACCCTAATTATTCGCAATTCACAGGGAACTGGGCCCCAATTCCACAGGGAATTTCAGCCCAAGCATTATTCCCAGCGGTGGGAAGTGAAGGTGCACCAAGCTGCTCTATGTCCCACCAGTACTGTGGTTTTTCACTGTATATTCAGTTAGGGAAACACATATGAAGCCTTCTGAGAAGCCAGCAGTCGTTTATATTTGGGATTTGGAGGAGTTTTGGAGGCTTTTTTTGTTCACACTGAAGATGACAGATCCTATGCGATTACAAACAGTCTTGGTTCTAAGTCAACTCTCCTTCAGCATAAAATTCCACTCTCAGCATATGAAAAGTAATAATAAATCTAATTCTGAACAAATATTTCTACTCGAAATACAGTGGAAATGCTTTACTGTGCTTATTTGGTGTATCTTCTTGTTTTTACGGGAACCTTCAAAACCCCCACAGTCTTTAGCAAAAGTCTAATGATTTAATTGCAAAATAACTCAGTCCCAATCAGTCGAAGCCAAACAACTCAGACAAGCATTTCCACACTCTCTGAACGGAAGTCAATGAGAACTGAAGACAAACTGCCTCTAACAAAGTGTTTGGTCAGAGTCCCTGATGAAGCAGCTGACGCTTTTCTGTGTAGATTTAGTTGAAAGAAAGTCCTGCCAGTTTTTTCCAGCAGCCACCAGATTTTGTTCCCTGCCTGTGAGAAGGGCTCCTGTACCTATATCCATGAGCATATGGATGTAGGGAAGAGGAGGCGACAGCTACAACCAGTAAATGTGAAATCTGCATCATCAACAGCAGAACACGAAAAAGTTCTGTTAATTAAAACTTGAAAGGCTCTTTCTAAAATTCATTCCAAGTAAGCTCTGTCCCCATCATTCGCCTTTGGAAAGAATTCTATTTTCCCCTCGGCCTGTGACACTCATTCCCTCTAAGCCTGTTTCACTCTCTACCTTCCTTATTTGTTTTTATTTCGTTTCCAAAGTCAGTCACTCTCCATCCTTTCTGATAACATTGGATGAGTTTTAATAATTATAGCTAAACTGTGATAATTATGGCTAAAGCGTGGAATGGCAGGTGAAAACAACCCCTCTTCCCTCTGCTTTTCAGGGCAAAGGGGAGCTCAGCTTTCCTCCCAGCCCGGGGGAAGCGCTGCCCTTCCCTCCCTCATAGCCAGGCTGAGGGCTCCCTCTCCTGTTCCAACAGACTTTTCACCACTGCGCTTTCAAACACATCTGCCAGACAAAAATCTGGGCTATCTAATGGAACCGAGTACTCAGGAAAAAGTATACCTTTAAATTCCTTAGCATCTAGAGTATGGCTATTAATATTAACTTCTCAAACCGTAAAACATCTTTTGTCACGTCGCAGAGCTTTGGTATCAGCTCTGGCCACACGACCAGGCTGTGCCCTGGCAGTGGTGGCACAAGTAGTAAGACAGACAACCAAAAAAAAAATCATCTTGGGACAATCATTAAAACTCCTGAAAACACAAAAGAAAATAAAATGATACCATAAATTCAGTGGTTATTCTGCATTTAGAGAGAGACTTGGCAATTATAGAACATTTAACATAAACAATGAACATTTCGTTTTCTTTTGAGAAGAAATTCCCTGGGATTATTCCATCTATAAGAGAACCACAGGCAAGGAGCTGACATGCTATCAAAAGACAAAATTTTAAAAACATCTCGGAGCAATAAAACATATTATACTTAATCAGCATCAATCTATAAATAGTCGGTGACCACCCACTGCTTTCCAATTAAAATATTTGATTTCAAACCAACCAAATGCTATTTATTTTATTAAAAAAGAGAAGTTAAATGAAAAGGAGCAGAAAGCACAATTTTTGTTTAGACTAGATAAAAAAAAATTAAAAATCAACACCATGCAACTAATGAATAAAGGAAAAAAAACCCCAAACTTCATCTATGAGGAAGTAATAGATTAAATTCATTTATGGGAGGAGGGAAAAAAATAATTTCCAATAAATATTTAGTCAGACAGTTCTGGATCTATGGTGGAAACGTAATATCAGGTTGAGCTAATATACGTAGAACTTAAGGGAGAAACTTTCACTGTAATCTTATAAATCAGCAAGCAAATAAAACAATGAAAACGTGAAATATAAAAGAACCATGAACAACCACAGAAGAAATAATGTGAGCTGACGATCAATGAATTTAATGGAAGCCTTTCCAGTGCCATTAATAAAATCCAGAGCTGGTTTTTGTGCTGGGGGCTGACGGCAGGTTTAGGTGCTACATTTTCATGCATTCAAACATTTTGAGGCATTCAAACACCACGATGACAGTGCCTTCTGCTGGTGCTGGGGAGGGAGGGAGGTGCTGAGGGTGCCATTAGGGAGAAGGAGATGTTCCACCATCCACACGGACACGGGGAGCCAATAAAACATTCCAGGCAGTGCCCTTGAGATAACCACCTGTCACATCACCAGAATGTGCTCCTGAGTCATTTTCTGATGTGACTCCATCCCTAAATCCCTGTTTTCACTGTAACACATTACTTTTTAGTGGCTGGTACTCCATACAGCACATGGATTAATTTCCCCTCCGCCGACGGAATTTTTAACGAAGATAAATTATAATCATGACATTTACATCTCAATGATTTTCACAATTGAAACATTCTCCTAATCCTGGTGCACATGCTGTAAGTGGGTTACACAGCCAGATACTAAAGCAATCATTTTATCATTGTCAGAGTGAATATAATGCCTACAGCAATCAATTGGACTTTTATGGGAACAGTTAGCTCAGCTGGTTTTGCATTGGAAAAAATGCACTGAAGTGCCCCTTATCCATCTCCACTGTCAAAGGACAAGCCAGGATCTTGGCTTGCATTCCCAGGAGTGTGAAGTCTGTCTTACAACCAAAATCAGAAGATGAGAAAGGGCCAAAGTGGTCAGAAACAGCCAACAGCAAGAAGCTCAAGAGCCCTGGGAAGAATAAACCAGAACTTCCTGGTTCTGGGGACAAATTTGGGTCAAACAGAGGTTCCAGCTGTGGTTTCTGTAGCCATGCAGGGCAGTAGGTGGTCCTGACCAGATGAGGAGAAATAAAGACAATGAAGGAGCTAAAAATAAAGGTAGAGGAGTAAAAGATGAGAGCCCTGGTTGAAGCCTTAGAGGAAATCCCAGTGCTGGTGTGGGTGAAAAACGAGGGCACAGCGGGCAGTTTTCTCTGGTGGTGCTATGAAGAGTTGGAAGTCAGAGTTTTCCAACAGCTGGACAGGACAAGATTTTCTGCAGCTGCCCATCCTTATTTCCAGCACTTCCAGGACTCAGGTGGGTTCTTGTCTGCTTCGGGTCCCCACTTGCTCCTTTGCTGTCCCAAGCAGTCTCGCTAATTTAGCTTTTCACGACAATTTTTGTGACTCAATTATTATTCCTTTCAGCTGTCTGTGCACCAGTGGTCTGATGAACCAATCCCTAAATAGAAATATCCAGAAGAGAGAAATGTGTCTGCACTTCCTGATCTAGTCCATGTGCCAGAGAGTGCCAAAAAATAATGTCCTCTACTTACTATTGAATCTTAGGGACATAGCATCAGTAATCATGGAAATTCTTGGATAAGACATGGTGGGAGGGCCACCAAGCCAGGCAAGGAACTTCTCATGGTGCATCAGGCTTACAGGAAAGACAGAAAACTTCCAGTGATAAAGTCCCTTGAAATAATTTCTGCTTTTTTTTGTAGAACACCGAGTCTCCTGAACATCTTAGCAAGAGATATTATAGCAATAAATCTTTTTATACTTTTGAAGAAAAATGAACAGCAAAGGTTAAGGCTGGAATATACTACTTAAAATAAAAGAATAAATACTTCTGCCAGCTGTTTAAACATTCAGCGGCCGATCGGCAGCAGAAAACCTGTTAATGTTTCTGTTCACACCATCAAGCCTTATCCAGAGCTTGCAAGTTGTGCAAACATAAAATCTTAAGTCCCCAACTTCCATATTTCAAATTTGCAACGTTTTTCAGGAATTTAGTAGTAGAGAATAATTTTCTGAATTTATTCTGAAGAGGTCTCACCAGTAATGGATATATTTCAGGTACCTCACAGCACAGTTAAAGAAGAACAAAAGGAATTAAATACTACAGTTAGGAAACAAAAAGCTTCCATAACACAGTGGGGGAGATCAGATCCCAGCACAGTCAGACAGACTTTGTGCATTGAATCACATCATTCCAACGAGAAGGAATTATAATTATAATCTTAATTCATTAGCAACCGTAGTGCTCAGGGGAGTCAGGTACACACAGGCACAGTACCTGGATACACAGACACTACTCAGAAGGGAATTGGAACTTTTTTAATTAATGTCAGGCAGGAATCCGTCTACTGACAATTGTCTCAATAAAAATTGATTTCCTCGTTATTGAGTATAGATTATTTAACTTAACAACATATTCACCGGGGCACCTATCATGCATAAAAACTACAGTCCAGCAAAAAGAAATTCCACAGTTAAATTAATTCCATGAAGGAAAACTGGGGGGGAAAAGACCTTGTTACTGCTAAAATTAAAAAAAACATAAAAAATCATTTAATTCAGTGGCTATGTGAAGGCAACTCAGTTGCCCACTCAGTTTGGAAATTAAAAGCTGGAGAACACTCACCTGTGTCCCCACGGGGTTTTAGGATGCAGTTCTGCAGCTGGGAGGGATCTGGCAGATTCCCATGCTTACCTGCTGCCTGAGCAGGCTCTCCTGATGTCGGGCTGTGCCCCCCGCCAGGATCCAGCAGCACTGGCATTCCTGGCAAACCGGCCCCTCGCTGCTCCCCACGCCACGCTGCCAGGGCTGGCACACCCACGCATGGCAAAGGAGGAGGAAAACCGAGGGAATTTCAAAAAGCAATGGCAGAGACTCAAAGAAGAATCCACAGTCGGCTGGTTAAGAAGCAGAAGGACACTTTTCAGAAGCCTAAACCTACAGCTGAGGATGGTGGCCTAGGGAGAGGCAGAAGGATCTTTGTCTGACCAAGATCCATTGGAAAAATCCAAACACCGCAGCAAATTCAGCCAAATCAAACACCATTCCCTTGAAATCTCTTCTCCAGTAGTGTGGATGTTCCAACAAAAGCACCTCAGCCCTCTGCTAGCTGTTTCACTTCCTTTGTTGCAAAGGCTACGTGTATTTCCCCTACCCTACCTTGAAATGTCTCGCTCCTGCCTTTGATTTCAGCTGGTTCAACTTGACACCCTTTTTTCCCCCCCAAAAGCAGTTTACTCACTGCTGAGCTACAGAGCCCGCTGTGACATGAGCAACACTCTTTATACTAAAAACCAGAGGTGTGGAGAATGGCATTATGCATGGCAAGAGCTTGAGATGCCGGGAATAATATTCAAAGGACGGGAACGTGAGAAGTTCGAAGCTGCCAATGGAAACAAAGGGAGCAGCAAGAAAGGAGACTGAAGAAAATGTCTTGTCAGTGACTCCTGGCCTGGAATTGAATCCCCAGGTGAGCCTCTGGCAGCCTCTGGAATGCTAATGAGGCGCTTAACATTACCCAGTACTTGGGCTGACTTTGTGGCTGGAGAAAATAGAGAGTGGGAAATGGGAATGCAAAACTGCTGGCAGAGCTGGGGGAAACAGCGACCAGAGCACTGGGAGGCAGGGTAGGATCCTGGATCCATGGATCCTGGAAAAACAGCCCGGGAGAACAACAGAAACCTTGGTGGCACAGAGCATTTTACAACCACAACACTCACGGAGCTCATGGTGCTCTGCTGGACACGACAGACCCGTGACATCCTTAGGGATCAAAGAACTCCTCAAGGGGCGACCTGGGAGCATCTCACTGTTCTCTCCCTGCTTTTCTTTGCATTCAGGACATATTTTTAGTCAGCTGAGAAGATCTGAATTGCAGCAAGGAGTATTTAGTGTTTACACACAGTTTTACACCAACACCAAGAAATGTTTTGCCCCGAATATTCTACTTTGGTGTATTTCAGTAACTAATATTTTTAGATCAATGTCCTAGATATTGCATGTCGAGTATTTTCAGATCATAACCAGCTGTTAGAAATTAATACCACTTTAGTAGCTAGAAAATGAAGAATATAATTTACCAGCAGAAAAAACCTTGGGAAATAAATCTGCAAGGACAATTTAAAACTATTTTCAGGATGTTGACTTGTTTTGGTTCTTCTGAAACCTAAAATGACAAAGCTCTGCTTTTAATGACATGAGATAGAAAATACTCCCACTGTGTATTTTTAAAATCTCATAGAAAGAGACAACTTGTAACAATTCCACAGCAATGAAGTTGTCAGCAGTGTGATCAGGTAACCTGCCAAGGTTTCAAAACACTTTAGATAGAAAAAGAAAACCAGCTTTGAAAAATACCAATCTTACCCTTAAAAATAAATTTTTGAGCATATCTTAGAATCCCACCCGATTGTACAATCAAAAATTCAGATATTCTAAAAGAAATTAAATTTACAGCTATTAAGTTGGACAGCAATAAGATATCCATGAATGTACTGTTGTCATTTCTAAATCATGTAACATATAGCAGGGACCAATATTACTTTCCCCAGCCTCTTACCAAGCAATGTGTATTTTCTTTCCAGAGATAACTTCAATATTCTGTCAAAAGGTGGAAGAGGTTTGGTGGTTTTTTGACAAAAACCCGAGATGTCCTTCTTAGAAATGTAGTGACTTTGAACAGCCAACCAAACTTTATGAGAAGACAGCAGGCCCACGGAGCAGGAGCCAACCCTAAACCCTCACCTCTCTGCTCACCAAGGTCCAGTTTAACCCAGACAACATTAGGCAGCAAGTTTCAGAACCGACGCGAGATCTCCCTTCCTGCTGGGTGTTCACAGCAAAATGTCAGCCTGTTGAAAACAAAGCGTTCTGTGGAGCACTGTCGTCTCTGATCAATTTTGGAAGGCAGTAGGAGGAAGGCACCCGGGTGCCTCTGTGCCCTGGTACTTGGATGAACTCCTCCAGAGCAGCTCATCCGTGAACAAGCGGGATCCTGCACCGGCGCCAAGGTCAGCCGTGTGCTGAGTAAGAACCACTGGCAAGTCAAGATGCCTCAGGGCACCTTGAGCTCGTACACCCGATTTTTCCACTATGTCAAAAATGATATGAGAAGAGATTACATCATGTAGCCTGCCATCTCCTCGCCTTTTGTTAAATCCCTGTCCTCCCCCCGGCCCGGCTTGTGCAATCCCCTCACGCACCTGGCACATTTCCCAGACCTCGCACGGAGTTTCATTAGAGAGGGAGAATGCTGATTTGGGGTGATCTGCTCCGTGTCTCCATAAAATATGTCCCTACCTCCTGATTCAAGTTGTAGAGGAAATCTGTGGCCAGCAGAGCATGAATAAGATGAGAAGCTCTTACATATCTAATGTCTTCCTCCGGGTTAGAAAAGGCAGGAGGCAGAAAACATCTCCCTGGATGTGATGTCTGTGGCAATGCCAGACTGGACCCATGCTGACAACCAGCTTGCAACACAGAAGGCAACCTCTTAATAAACACTAAACCCTTCTAACCTGAAAGATTGCAACCACTCTAATTACCAGAAATTAAATTGTTCGAGGAAGGCTCGGAAAAACATAAGTCGCTGTGGGGCCAGAGAACAGTGATATTTTTGCCTTTCTTTTTCCTTTTGACAGGACCTAATCCACTGGGTGGTATTAGAGCACACAAGATTAGAGACAGAAATACAGATACTTGCTAAAAATGGACCTCATAGAAAAGCATTTGCAAGATTTTGTCATAAATAAAAATTAGGGTTGTTTTTTTTCCTATGTCCTCTTGCAAGTGCCTGTGGCATGTTCATTACTCAGAGACTTTGTTTTATAAAATAGTTTGGAAAGGGATATTTTAGTTCTTGTATTTACACACAAATTGGTTTAATCACAAATTCATAGATATTTTAAGGTATTTGCGAACACACCTGTAAATTACGATCTGTGAAGCTTTTAACTTTTCCCCTGTTTTGTGCTGGAAAGAAAAATTGTTGTGACAATTTTGGAGGCAGCAAGGACGGTTGCATTAAAAATTATGTGGTAATAACTTTAATACATGAACCAGCCCATGTAGGACTGCCACTGCCACTACAGAATGGAAAAGAAACCATGCAATTATGCCCAATCCAAAGGCAGTCCTGTTGCCCACGACAGTGGGAATTTCTTATGCTGGAGAGAGTGGATAGATACAGGATAGATAATGCCAGTTTCCAACAAGCAAACCCTTGGAACGAAATAAATAACAATAAAATCGATTATATCGTGTCATATGCCTTTTGTTTCTGTGGGAATAGAGTTTTATTTCCCTCAGTAATTTTGTTTGCTGAAGGAATGGATTAGAGAATCACACTAGAGAGATCTTGTAATTCACAGCCTCAGCTCTTATGCCCTGAAAGTCCTTTTCCAGAGACTTTTCTCCTTTAACCAGGCAAAAAGCACATCCTTTCATATCCCCACATCACCATATTTCATATTCTTGCTGCTGTACTTCAGTAACTCCTCTGGTGACAGGGGAGGTTATTCAGGTCTGGGAGGGTCTCTGTTGAGCTGTGGCAAACATATTTAGTTTAGTGAAGTCCTTTTTTTGATGATATCGTTTGGAAAACAGTCCACACTGCTTGTCTGAACCTCGTTCATGCCCTCCAGCACACAAGATTTGGAGGCAGCTGCCAAGCCAGCAAGATGTCAAAGCTGCTGACACCCCTGAGTTCATTCAAAATGAGGTGCAGCTGTCAGGGGGCAGAAGGAAACAGGGGGAAAAACCCCATCTAACACCTAATTAGGAGCTGAAGACCTGACTCTGAAACATGCCCTCCTCTCTGCAGTAAATATTTCATAGGTTAAAAATTCGGAAAGTTAGAAACTGAAACTTCTCCAAATTTGTCAAAGCCTCTTTATCATTCATTAAAATGGCCTCAAAAAATAATGAGAGTTGCCCAGATAATGACAGTTTTGTTGCAGTGCTTGGAGCTGGCTTTAAAATGTGGATCTCCCTTCCAAAAGGGAAGTGTGGCAGTGCAGATCCACACTTCCATAGCCCACAGCAGAATGGGATTTACAGTCTTTGGGATGCATAATTTACACACTGTACAACATTACAGTCCTGTCGCAGAATCCAGAATGGTTTGGACTGGAAGGGAATTCAAAGTTCATCTCATTCCACCCCCTGCTGTGGGCAGGACACCTTGCACTCTCCCGGGCTGCTCCAAGCCCTGTCCAACCTGGTCTTGGATGCTCCCAGGGATTATTACCCTAAAAGTATCACCTCTATGCTAAATATTGCACAGTTGAATGTGAATTTTATGTAGGTCAGCACCAGAGAGGTTCACACAAACTGATCTAAGAGTAACACCAACTCACCTATAAAGTATTTGTGTTTAAAACTCCTAAAAAGCTAAACCTGAAAGGATTTCTGATTTGTGTCTAATTCTGACTGTGGATTGTACATCCTGTTTGTGAGCATCAAAGGCTCCTGGCGGGGTCATCAGCTGGTTTAGGTGACTCCATCTATGCCCATTGTTTAATTTTCTCTTGCTGAAAAACCGGGATCCATTCAACATTCCAACATAGGCACCCCCAGATATTAAACCCCCTTTTTTGTGACTGTTTCAATGTTTTCTTTAAATTAAGTTCTCTATTTTCATTACAATGGGCAGTGAAACCAGGAGAAACCTGCGACACACCATTTGGCCTTTCACTTCACTTAATAAAGGAACATGTTTGATATGAAGATAGAATCTGCCCACATAATATCCCTTTGTACAGTTTAAGAGTGACGCATTTGAGAGGCTACACTTTACTAGAAAAAAACACTTTTCATTGTTCACCTTGTGCTGATATGATCTGCAATCCATGAGATGATGCGAAGGGAAGGCAGGATCAGAAGAACTTAAACTGAGAAGAAAATAAAACCTTCAGTAAAAATAAATAAATAAATCATCACTAAAGCAAAGTATGAAAAATCTGCACAGGAAAAGAAAATACAATTAAAAAATGCAGTGGTTATCCTTGTACATAAATAATGCAAGAAATTCTCAGGAGATATGAAATTACACAAAACAGTGGTTTGAAATGATTTTGAGAAGTTAATGTGAAATAATTTTGGTTGGGATTGTTTAAAATGTTTTCTACAAGATCCTATGGTCATATTTAAGTATAAGTAGATATTATTTGAATTTGTTTTGACCTAAGTACATTAGAGAACAATATAATTATGGAAAATTATAAATGCTCAGATACAGACTGTGTTTCTAAGGAAAGATCAGAGCTACTCACCTACTGGCTTTTCCTGTTATCTTTTTTTTTTCCCCTCTAAAAGAACTAGTTTCTCAGAAGGGAAAATGAGATCAATCTAATCTATCTGGACTTCAGTAAAACACCTGATTAATTGCCACACTGGAAATTACTCGTTAAATCAGTGTAGATGAGGATCAGCACAAAAAATGAGGGTGGCCTGAGCCCATCTGAAAGAGACAGAGGAGTAGACTGATGAGTTTAGGCTGAATTTCCCCATGGCAACATGGATTTATTCCGTTGGCATTTTGATGCCTTGCCTGGGGAATCACTGCCCATCCACAAGATTCTTCCAGGTAAATATAGGGATGTGCAGAGGTGTTGAACCATGGAGAACTCCCAAAGAATAAGAGCACATAAACTGTGATTCATCTTCCTCCTAAAACCACACACCAGTGAAAAGGTAGATGTTGGCCTTTTTATGACATTGTGGCACGTCACTCTGTGAATAATGACTGTGAATAAATATTGCATCCAGGGAATTTTAATCTCCCTTCCATCTGAAGTTCCTAACGATGTCCGTACTAACAGATTTATATTCCCCACCCAGCCAGGCTCAGCAAATGGCAAACCTTGGCGTTCTATTGCATTAAATGATAATTAGTCAGTCTACTTCTAATCTGATGGTTAATAGATCATGTCAAAGGCTTTCTTACGAAGAAAATTGAATTGGAATTTCATCTATAGCATTAACATAACGCATTACGATAATAGGTTCCAATCCCACACCTGAAGCTTCAAGGAAGTTCGGATATGGAAATCAACCTAACTGTGAGATTTTCTGCCTCAGGTCTGCCTCTGTCTCACTGTGCCATAGGCCAAACCAGAATCTATGCATTTTTCTCCCCTTGGACTTGGGATAAATTGAGATTTTACATAAATAGTGAATTATATTATCTGAATCCAGCATGACAAGGCAGCGCTTCCATGGAATTTAACCAGGAATATTGGGGTGAGGAGTGAATCCCAAGAAAGAAATCCGAGGAGCGACTCTGTTACCTGCACATGAATTACGAGCCCTGTAAATGGGATGGAGCTTCCTGCTCAGCTCTGTTCTGCCACCCCAGAGCAGCAGACTCCCGTAGGTCTTCAGCCAAACTTCCCAGCCCCAGACAGATGTGCCAGACAAACTACGGGATCTAAACCGACACTTAAGCATTTCCTTCTTCATTTACAGGCACAGGTTCTCCTGAGATGAGAGCCCTCGTGGCATTCTGAAAGCTCTGAGGGTGCCAGCAGCCCGATTTCCACATTGGATAAGGCATCACACAGGGAGCTGAGCCTGGTAAACAAAGCCAGCTTTGGAGAGAGACAGCAAACCCACCAGCGCGGGATTGTAAATCGCCTTCTCCTCCCAACAGTCCCATATTGCCTTCACACATGTCAGCCAAGAACCTGCCTGATGTACAACAGCGATGTGTGCAGCATCCGCAAAAGAGCATTAGCCATCAGAATATCCTGCTGGAATTTTTTTAGGGAGAGCTAACCCTCGGGGAGGTTCTGCTAATATCCATGTGCAGCATGGCCGCGATCAATCACTGCTGGTGATAACAATCAAACTGAACACAACCCACAGCCATTAACATCATTAATGGATGGGTCTCCAAGGAAAGATAATTTTGTGCTGCCCTTCAGCTTTCTGGGAGACAGTTCTTGGGAGAGACAGTCACACATTTGATACTCCGTCTCCAATCCTCGGTCGCTTGTTTCTCTTGAGCCGCACCTTCGTACATGGAATATCCACCGGGAATATTGCTGTGCTCCTGCCACGTGGCTGGGGCTGTGCTGATCACCCTTTTACCAGATCTGGGTATTTCCAAATGGACCAAAATGTTCCCCTCTATTAAAAACTAATCAATATCCACCTTTCCCTGGAACCGTTCATGAGGTTGGATGGGACTTGGAGCGACCTGGCCTAGTGGAAGGTGTCCTTGACTCAGCCATCCAAGTTTCCTGTCCTACAACCTTTCAAAAGATGCTAACAAACTCATTTTCACTTGTAATTTTACTAGTAGATAAAACATAGTCAAAAATAACATATTTTAAAAAATTTAAAAATTTGTGATCAATAAATTCCAGCATTATAACACAAGACACTTCTCTTCCAATTAGTATTCTAAAGTGCCTTTAAGGTTAGAATACTATAATCACCAAATTAAGTAGCTTATAATGGAAGTGATGAAATATAATATTAAGAGGCTCAGACAAGTGAGAAAAGCTGCTTTCCGATGTGATTTTAAAAGATGCAGGAAGTCACTGAGGCAGAGATTCAGAGAGGCTGTTCCAGATGGCAGGACCTCCAGAGGAACAGGGGTTTGCACCAAAGGCACTTTTGTGGGGGAGCAAAGTGAAGAAATGGTTGTCAACGTAGTCAAGAGAGGAGACAAGTCAGTAGAGGATGACAAAAAAGGATAGAAATTCCAATAATGACCACAACAAGATTGGCTGGGGCAGATTACAAGTACAAAAGGATTTAAGGGTAAGAAGAAAGAATTATAGTGAAAAAATAAAGGTGTGAAATGCACAGGTAACATCACTGAAAAAATTATACAGCCAAGAGAAAGAGGATCAGGAGACAGTAGGGAAGAGAGGAAAAAGAGAATGATCCCTTTGTTTTACTGTTTGAGCTGAAGGAGGAAGAGATCTGTCAATAGAATTGAAGATTCTCTCCACAGAAATGCAGTATTTCTCAAGCCATGTTTCTTGAAGATTAAGGAGATGAAAGAGCTGCCAAAGTGATCTGCACCTTCCCCACCTCAGGGTGATGTGCATTCCTAGTCCTACAAACATGGAAGGACCAATGGCACCAAACCAGCAAAATTCCTTTCAACGTGAAGAAATTTTGCCATTTCTGCGTTTTGTTCCAAGTGTGACATTCCACATCATCCCCTGGGCTCTGTGGAATCGTGCCTGAAATGTGCCAGCGTGGATACTCCCACAACAGAGAGGGCTTGGAAGTGTTCCCTGTGCGATGTGCCTGAGTTATGAAAATAACCCCCGATGAGGATCCGCACAAACAATCAGCCGTGTAAACACTTTTACTGTGCTTGAGCATTGCTCTGGAGATCCAGCCACGATTATTCAGCAAGTTCCTCTGCAATCCCAGCGCTCGTGAGCACAAACAGATCTGTCATTGACGGCCTCGTTAGTGCTCAGGGGAATTGCCACTGCAGACACCTTTGACTGAGCATCATCATCCGGGTGAATTCTGGCAGTGATATCCCAGGTATCCATCATCATCCCATGGGATTAATCCACTAAATTTATCTACAATTTACCTAGCAGTTTTCCTAATGTTTCTTTTGAGCACAATATCATTATTTAGGAGAAATTGATGCTTTTAAAGAACATTAAAGAAAAATCCACGCTGACATTTGTCTCTAAAATATTTATTCAGCAGGTATAGATTCTGTGAGAATGCTCCTCCACTGCACAGTCACTCTCTGTAAACTCAAAATACATCTTAAGGAATAAACAATATGAATACTAAAAACTGAATTACAGAAAAGATGGGATGGATTCGCTCAGCTGGAGCTTTTAGCTAACAGGGAAGGAGCACAACAAGTTCCTGCCACAAACCTTGTAAACAGAATTTTTAAAAGTGTATTTGAGGGGTAATGAGGAGCATTTACTGAGATCCAACCTGAAGCTTGGTAAAAAATGGGAGGAAATCTACCCTCTTCTTTTAACCAGATGATGAGGAAGATGATGATTTTTTTATTATCGTTGTTGTTATTATTATTATTATTGATAATATTATTGTTGATATTATTATTGATATTGGGTTTTTGGCGGGGTTGGTTTGGTTTGTTTTTTTTCAATCTTCTAAATTTGGGAGTCAAAAGCTGTGCATTGCTTACCGTGCACTGTCTTTCCTCAGCAGGAACCTCCACAGATCAACCAACTGCCACAGCCTGGGCTCAGAGAAAAAGGGAATTGATGTTCTATCAAGTGCAGTGTAGCCTTGATCTGGTAAAAAGTTACAAATAGGAGTAAAGAACTTCACACGAGCAGAGCTATTGATTTCATTTGCTTTGTACTGAATCAACTCCAAGGCAATTTATTCCCGCCGAGTCCATCTTTTAAAACATTGGAAATAATCTTCATCATTGTTAAGCCGAAAAATATTTCAGTATCAAAAAATGGCATCCCTTCAGACATTAGATATAAATAGAGAAGGTAAATCTGCTATAATGTTGTAGTTGATGAACTTCTTATTTGTTAGGAAGACATAGCTCCGGGTGCATTATGGACTGAGATCTTCACAAAGAAAACCTCTGAAAATATACTTTCGATGTTCCATTTCAAAACTTAATTATTAATAAACAAAAAGTGAATAGATTTACAAATTCAGGGGTTGATAGGGAACATTATAAAATTGAATACTAATTACTTTTATCAGCAAACTGCCAAAAGTGCTATTTTTGTTATTTAGAGGCTGAAATAGTCGAGGTATCTACTTTTTGGAACAAAATCTCCTCGCTTTAGAAATGCAGCCTCCCTGCAGCTGAGCTAACCCTACTCACAAACTATCTCCAGCAGACTTCACCAGAGATAATTTCACAAACTCCCCACACTCCACAGCTCTGTAGCTCCTGGTGGGCTGAAGAGTGTTGGGGGAAAAAAACCTCAAAAAACAGGAATAACCAAATTTCCCAGCAGTCTCCTCATGTACATCTTAGCAAGAAATTCTGAATGCACAGCTGGGGAGACGAGGAATTCTCTTGTTTAAGAGAGCCCCAGACAGCCTAAAAAGAAAGATTAATGACACAGCTCAGCTAGTGCAGCACAAGTCTAAACTCCCTTAACTACTCTGTCTAAAAGTTGTGTTGTAAGTAAATAAAAACCAAGGAAACCTCACATCACCTGCTGCAAAGTTGGTGTGCTGCACTCCACAGCCCCAAACTGGCTTTGCCAGCGCTTAACTGATGGTTTTACAGAACAAAAGAGAAACAGAACCAGATAAACAGCACCTTCCAGTGCCTGAAGGGGCTCCAAGGGAGCTGGACAGGGAATTTTTACAAGGGCATGGAGTGGCAGGACACAGGGAATAGCTTCACACTGACAGAGGGCAGGGATAGATGGGATACCAGGAAAAAATTCTTCCCTGTGAGAGTGGGGAGGCCCTGGAATAGAATTCCCAGAGAAGCTATGGTTGTCCCTGGATCCCTGGAAGTGTCCAAGGCCAGGTTGGATGGGGCTTGGAGCACCCTGGGCCAGTGGAAGGTGTCCCTGCCTGTGGCAGGGGGTGGGACTCGATGATCTTGAAGGTTCCTTCCAACCCAAACCATTCTGTGAATCTGTGATTATTTTTATTTTCCATAAGTAAGGGAAAAAGAGATGAAAATATACCATGAAACACACTGCCAAACAATGCCGAGATTAAGAAAAAGATTCCTCTGTATTTAACTGGAATGAGCTTACTGTAAATCAAGAGCTTAAAAGTTTTAAACTTGTAATTGGATCAGCAGGGCTCTGACAGCTCTCTGGTTTTATGGCCCTGTGGATCTAAAAGAATGGCTTTTTCTGAAAAAGAGGCTCACGAGAGACAAGCAGTAAAAAAGATCCGGCCTGGGATATATTTTCAAAGGAATTTCAAATAGACTATCAATCTCTTAATGCTCTTTGTGTATTATGAGCAAACAGAGCTTCAGGTTAAACTTCAGAATGCAGCATACCCTACTTTGCCAACTTCTCCTCAGTGCTCCTAAGACCCCATTATTTGACAGATGACAAGGACTTGCCTGATTGTCTGCAGTGTTTGATTTACACTCTTGACAAGCACAGTCCATTAAATGAGGGGAACGCCAGCCAAAGGGAGTGATGGAGGTTTCCAGAGCTGCAGAGGAGTGAGGCAGAAATAAATAGTGAGGTTTTCACCTCTGCAGCCCAGGCACCAGCTCGCTGTTATCAAGACTGTTATCTTTCAGAGGTAATTATTATAGCTCAAAAAAAAAAAAGTTAGAGGGATGTGGCAACCCCAGTTAGTAATTAAGATTCCATGGAGAGCACGGTGCTGAAATTCATAGCAAATGCTTATAACTCTGTCCCTAAAATCCATTTATCGAAGTTCCACTGACTTTCATTGGGAATTTCATCTGAGCCAGTGAGATGCTTTAGAATAACAAATCCAGAGGAGCCGCAGATAAAACTCTGGGCATCTTCAATGCAGAAAGTTCTGCCTTTCTGTTCCTGAAATATGAAATGCCATAAAATGTCTTCCCTGAATGACAGCACGAGCCCAAAGCTCTGCTGAGAGATTCTAAACAAAGGGTCAGGTCTTGAGGCATTACCTCACTGCAGCTTTGTGAAGCCTCCTCTTTGAGGGCTGGGGGCCTTTGTAGCCTTTATTATCAACAAAAATGGCAACGAGGGGTTGGGTTTTTCTCCACCTGTGACTTCCAGGTAAATCCCACCCGGCCCATCAGCATTCCAGGCACGCAGAGGGCACGGGGAAGGGAAGGCCACCCGTCAAGCGGAAAGAGAACAAGTGCTATTAGGGAGGATTTTACAAAGTGACAAGAGCTGGAGCAGCAACAGGGACAGTATATATGCTTAAAATACAGGCAGGAGAACAGCCTTGGCAAAAAAAAAACCCTTACGGAGGAAATTACATTAGGGAGATCAAGGACCAAGTTGTATTTCCAATTTGTACAAAACCTATGGGGCAAATGCATTAAGGGTTTGACAGTCCAACAGAGCTTTGAACTGAGCTTGATCTCACCATTTGTAGTATTATTTTATTACTAGTTCATAATTAAACTTTTAGCAAAAGCCATTCTGGATCACCAACACAGGCCAAGGGAAATGTTTGGGTATGAACCTTGTACCCACACAGGATATAGGATAAAACCTATAAATATTGAACAGCCAGGAAATATGACACATCTTACAAGGGGAAAATATCATGGCTTGGAATATATATTATTAAAAGAGAAATAAAGGGGGAGATGGGAGGCATGTGTAATCTAAATGCAGATTATACAATCAGAAAAATAAAGCAGGAAATAATCTAGTGAGGTATGAAAACATCCATTAAATTGTGTCTTTGCTCTGACCCTCAGAGCTTCCCAAATTTTTTGGCACATGTTGGGGATAAATGGCTGCCTTAAGAGCCCCAGTGTGATATTGACATCAGCACTGCCCCACAAAATCATTAAACCCAGCTCAAATTTCTGAGTTAATGGACGTGTTTTTAACACGCTGCAATATTTCTCCAATAATAACTTTCTCCAATCAAAGCTCCTCCAAGAACCTTCCAGTGTTCCACACACGAATCACCAAATTTAGGGAAGGTTACCCTCAGATCTGGAATAACTTACAAAACTTTCCTTTAAAAAAAGCCACTTATCTTAAATGGAAGCCCTTCCAACAGGAACAGTCATTTATATTCACGGCATGATCCTGCAGCACTATGACAATAATTCCAAAGTTTACATTACAGATTCAGAACTGGAGATCAAATGCCTGCAGCATCCCTTCCACTGGTTACAGGTTATCATCCCAGGTGCATTTGTGGAGAAAAACAGCATCAACAAAACTCTCGGAAAAGAAATCAGGTGTATGTTGTCATGTATTTATAATTGTGGTAATCCTCATTCCTTCCAGGTCATTAAAAATGTACTTTCTAGGTCTTTTTGTTGCTGTTGTTGTTGATTAATTTTTGAATTACCTTTTCTCTGTAGACTCTAGGCTTACTTAAAACCTTTTTTTTTTTTTTCCTTCAAACAGCATACTAGGTAAGATAAATTGATTGACTGGTAGATAGATAAATATTGTAGTCCCATTTTTGAAGAAATATACATATTTTTGGCTAAATCCTACCAAGAACATATAGGAAAAGGATCAAGGTGGTACAGGCTGGTTGGTGCACAAACAAGGATTATTATATTCATTTATTTTTTTACTGGCGCTCACAGACAGCACCTATCGTTCCATTGCATTATAAAATGGAAAAAGTACCCAAATAAAGGAAATACCAACCTCTGTTAAATGGGTGCAGCCATTTTTACTAAGATTGGGGTTTTTCTATCTTTATTCTGAGCTGGTTCAATCCTCCTTTCAATACATACACTGCTTTTTTTCAGTCTCAAATATCAATGACTGCAACTGTTTGTAAAGGTTCATTTTATAATAATTGCTGATTCTTGAGTAAAGAAAGATTAAAATCACATGAACCATAACCCCTGCAATAAGAATTTGAATAAAGGGGAGTATTTCACAATAAACTCTACTGAATCCTTCAACTTGTGGACTTTTTTTTTTTAAGTACCACCACTTCTTTGTACAATAGGTCAAATCACTGGGGATGAAGCCTTTGTGCTTTTTTAATTAATTTCCTCATTTATCTTGATGATCTCCTAGATTTACTGAAGCAATCTACAAGAGTGTTATTTTAATAAAATTGCTGTCACCATTTCTCTGCCTGGAGTTGCTAACTGAGAATATTGAACAATCTACTAAGGATTTACACGTTTAAAACAAATTGGTCACTGTTTGCAACCACGCCAGAATGCTGACACTCACCAACCAGATGCATTTCCTGATCCAAAATTTATCATGTTTGTGATAGCTATGGAATATTTTACCATATTTATCCTAGAAGACATGTTATAGGGTTTTTTTATTTTATATATAAGAACTATATATATATTTTTTATATATCATTTGCTTATAGACAAAAGCTGTAGAATTGACCTTAAATATCTCACTTTGTTTACTAATTATATAGCATTTTATAATCCCCTCACATTATTAACTTATTTAATTAAGTCGTTTTTGATGATTTCCTTATTTCCCTGCAATGAAAGCTGTAGATCTTCCAGACTGACACAAATTTCTTCCCTCAGGGAAGAGTTGCCCCATTTTACCCCTGCGGAAGCTCTGGCCAGCAAATCCCAGCAGTGCCGTGCTCCAGCTGCAGTTCCACACCAGACAAACCTCTCATCCTGCAAAAATCTGATTATTCAGAGGTGACGAAGCTCATTAAAAAAGTCTTGCGCTTAATAATACCAAAACCGGATTAATAGAATTAATACATCTGCACTTCAACAAATTCAGAGCAACAGTCGTGTCCCTGCAAACCTGGTGCAGTTTGGGCATTCCCTAGAGACAGAACTTTAGTATGATTTTAATGAGACTGTGGGACTAGAGTTGAAATACGTTTTTGTTTCTCATTTAGACACCTTGCCTTTTAACACTTCATCACTATTCATTAAGCTTAAACTGCATCTTTAACCTCTATTCAAACCCACACTTAGAGGTGAGGTGGTTTCTCCAGAGCCCTCAGGCAAGAACTGCAAGTCCCTCACACTGCAGACTTCTTCCCGGCAAACAAACCTGCCCAAGAAGGAGAGAATATCAAGGAAATCTTGACATGAAAAAGCAACGTTTCACTTCTTCTTTTTTTTTTTTTCTATAAGAGTAAGGTTCTTTTTTTCTAGCAGTTATTTTTTGTCATTACAGTGAGCAGCGCTAGGAAAGGCACGATCCCACAGAAAAAAAATTATTCCATAAGTCCATAGATTTCAACCTGTCATGGATGAGTTAATCAGTGCAGAGCCCTGGAGGAAAGTCAGGTACTTTAGGCCACGTTTAAAGCCTACAGAGAAAATTGGTGTTGACCCTCGATCCTGCTGGGAATAACTGGGTAACTTGAATCGGTATCTTTATTTGCTGAGCCCTTCCTTGGGATGAGCACAGGGAATCCAGCTGGAGCTGAGGAGGGCTGGATCAGGCATCAGGCTCAGGACAGGGAGAGTAAACCAATTCAGTTAAGGGAAACACATTTACCATCATTCCTGAAGCACCTCTTCCTCCAGCAGTCAGGAGCTGGGAAAAGTCCAAAATTCACATTGAGTATGGTTTAGTAGACACAAACGAATTCAATTAATCTTAACACAATATTTATATTTATCGTTATATTTTTAAAGGCAGAGGCTGCAAGAGCTAAATTAAATAAATGCAAGTTTCTTTGTTCAGACTGACAATGGAGCATAACAAGTGAAAGGAACAGACTCGACATCCTAAGCAGCTGTGTCTTAATTTAAAAATAGAGGTAGAATGCCATCTACTTGTTAGTTCCCTATATTGCTGGCTGAGGGAAAGAAAAGCTCCCGCCCTCGGATTACTGCAGCCTTTAAGTATAGCTGTGGCTAATCATCAGTGTCCAGAATCCATGGAAAAGGAGCAGCCATCAAATTAGCATGCACCCGACACGTCCAATGCATCAATTATACAACACAGCCCCGCTCCCCCCCTTCCCACGTGCTGCCTCCCAGATGCCAAACTCTGGAAATCATTCCAGACTCTGAAGTGAGAGACACCCTCCGATGCTTGTTTGTGGTTTGGAATCCCCATCCTGGCCAGGAATTTGCAGTACCGAAGGTACGTGGAAGTGACATCTTTGCTCTGCACCGCTCACCAGTCCCTGGGGGTGGCTCCAGGTGAACAGCTCGGTCCCCAAATTTCCAGGGTGGGTGTCAGCAGCTGGGCAGGGCAGCAGGGAGGTGTTATCCAAGTACGGACACTCGTTTATTGTTCCTCTCGTTACAGGGCTTTGGTCACAGGGTCAAATCTCACAGTGGCCACCAGCAAAATCTACAGAGAGCTCCTATGAACCCATAAACGCCCAGGATGGGCCTGAGGAGTGGGAGTGTCCCTGTCCCTGCAGGGGGTGGAACTGGTCTCTAGAGTCCCTTCCAACCCAAACCATTCTGTGACTCCCTAACACCTGGGAGCTTCGATTACTAAAGCCCCCATTGATTCTCTCCCAACTCTCTTCGCACCTCATCACCTCCTCATTCGCAGCTCATTTTGTTTTACTAACAGACTACGACGCCGCCTTTCAACGGAGAAGTCTCTTTCCTGAAACTAAAAACTCTGCTGTACCTAAAAAAAGAATAAAGAAAAAAAAAAGAAAAAAAAAAAGAAAAAGAAACTGTTGACGTTTTTTATTCCTTCACTTGCAAAAGAGCCATCTGTGGAATAAAAGTCTTGGAAATAAGATCTATAATTACTGTGCATTGAGTTAAGTTGCCATATCGCCAGCTTTTCAGCAGTCCTCTCTCCAAGTGTTAGTAGTTCTTTTACAAATATTTGTTTGGGAGCTTTATAAACCTTTTAGAAGCCTTAACCATACCCAAGGGGCTAAACAAGCAAGTCCCCAGTGAGAATTCCCCTGCTTTACAAAAAGGGAGAGAGCGGCTCTAAACCTGAGAATCATAAATATTATTATCAGTCTTATTGTATTTGCTTTCTGGCTTTTGATCCCACAAGGGATGAAGGCTGCCACAGTCACTCTGAAGCCAAAATGACTAAAAATGTGCTTCAGTATAAAATAAAACTGTTTCATGCCTCTATTCACGGGGCTCTGCAGGCTGATACTGTGAGGAAACAGCCAATAGCACACAGGATATGGTTAAATAAGAAGGTAGCAGTAATAGTTCTGTTCCATAAATGCTGCATAAAAAAGGCATTCTGAGATTTTAAAAGTATTTTAGAGATATCTGATGAAACGCCAAGTATTTTTTTTTCCCCACTCTCCTTTTTTTTGGATATAGATCCAAAGGAGAGAGAATACAAAAGTGAAATACCAAATATCCCTTATTTAGTTCTACTCTATTTACAGAAGCCACTCAATCTTACACTCCTAAAGTTATTATGGAATTGATCGGAATCACAATTAATGTAATAATACACGGACACTTAGGGTTGCTACGAAGCAGGAACCATTCCAGCTCCAAATATGAAAACACACAATTACGTTGGGCTTTGCTGCAACATGTGCTCCCTCTCCTGCCTACTTCGAGAACCTTAGAGCATTCTCCTTCATTTTTCAGTTTATATAACTGAACAAAATTATCACACATACAACAGCTTCCGTCAGTTCTTTATGTTCAAGATGACTTTGGCAACCTTTTCCAGAGCTTCTGGTCCTGCTGAGAGATATTATTACTTGAAATAAAATCTCCATGACCAGATTCCCAGTGTATACATTTATGCTGACCAAAAGAGAAGTCCAGAGATGAGGCATGAGGGAGAAGAAGAGAAAAAATTTCCAAGGAGCTGAGCTCAGATTAGTTGATAGCATAATACATTGAGGATCTCCTTGTGCCTTTGGCTAATTCCTCCTCATTCTAAATCGGAAACTCATGCAATGAGAAGCTGGTGTCCATAAAGGAGAGAGAGGAGCCCTGCATCTTTATTCGAATAAAGGGAGAGAGTCCCCTGGGGCTCAGCCCACAGGGTTTTCTCTCTCGAGGTTTCGGAGGGCGCAGTCTCCTTTTATCCCAAACTCCCGGCTCTTGTTGCCCTCTTCCTTTCCCCATTGGCTGAGGTTCCAGGAAGGTGCAGCCTTCCCGAACCGCCTACCCCATACCCCGCCTTGAACCTGGCACTTCACCCCAAAGTTCGGAGGTTCAGACTTGTGCAGACCCTTGTCTGCTGCTGCCCAGAGTCCGTAGAGACATTCAGACCCATTTCAGAGCCGATAACACCCGTCCCTTCACCCACGGAATTGTTTCTAAAGACATTAACACACATCTTCCCTATCGCTACCCATTCCCAAGAACGAAACCTCTTCCTGAGGTATGGTGAGACCAGCCAGCAATGATGGAACCCTCCAAATAAATACAGAGGGTGAGGAAGGATGAGAAGGACCCTTCAAGAGTTCTTGCTGCACAATTCCCTGCTGAGCCAAGTCAGAAACTGACAGCCTGGATAAGCCACATCTCCAGAGTTCGGTCTCCCAACACACCTGGGACAACGGGAATACTTCTGAATCCATCAAACGCCAAGAGAATCATTTCAGCCTGTCCCACTGTGAAGCACAACCTAAATCCCGATAGAAAGAAACCTCAAAAAGACCTCTTTGTTCAGTATTTAAGGGTGGCTACAAAGATGGGAACTCTCTTTTTACAAAGAGTCACATGGAAAGGAGGATGGGCAATGGGGATGAGTTATTCCAGGGAGATTCCAATTAGACACAAAAGGAATTTTTTTCACAACGAGAGCAATCAGCCATTGGAATAATCTCCCCAGGGAAGTGGTGGATTCTCCAGCGTTGGACACTTTTAAGATCCAGCTCTACAGGGTGCTGGCCCATCATGTCTGGACTGAGTTTTGGCCAAAAAATTCTGGATCAGGTGATCCAACCTGATATTCTGTGATTCTATGGATGGTTGACAAAGGCGCATCAACTCTGATTGGGCCACAGTATCAATGAGTTTTATTCATTTTTACATAAGAAGTCTATGTGAGTGCATTTAAGCAAGAAACTCTCTGTGCACTTTGTGCATGCAAAGTGGGAGCATCTTTAATTTCTGCAGTTCCACCTAAGTAGGTTAGGTCAGGTCAGTACAAGCAATTAATATAAATGAATAAGAAGTTCATAAAAGCAATTTAATTTGAATTAACAATTCATCTACTCCCAGACTTGGCTACAGCAAAGAGGCTGCTACTTTTATCTATTAATATTTTTATTTATGTAGCAGCCACATGGTAGAAGATGGATGCGTGCAGGGATAATCTGTGGAGACAATTCCAGAATCAATGTCACAAAGAGTTTATAATGCAAATAAACATAAAAATATGTCAGGAAAACTTGTAGACTGTTTTTCCAAATGAAGCCCTGCAGCCTTCTGTTCTGAGCTAGCAGTTTTCTATGTAATCTATCATGTATTCCAAAGATAATATAATAATATCTATAAAAATACGTATGTTATAGACAACATATAAATAAAATAATTATACATAACATATAAATAAAATAATTATATATATTTGTGCATTATATTCTGCCTGTATGTACATCTATCATATATTATTTATTATACTATATGCTTGAATAACATTATATACAATTATATATGCAATATTAATTAAAGATCTTAACTACTTTCCTTAGCCTTTCTTCTTGAGAGACCCTTTTTGGAGCTGTGTTATGGAAATTTAATGAATTACATAAAAAGCCGTGGAAATTCCAGAAATCTGCACCTGGTCACGTCCATTCAAAAGCTGATACAACAAAACCCCAAGCCCAGGGATGAATATCTCTTACAATTGCTATGGAAACTGGACTCTTAATATATTTTGACACATTTGTCTTATTTTGTCTGTGATTTTTGAAGGCGAAACCTGCTGGCACAGAATACCAGATGGGAGGAAAAAATGAACGGAGACAGGTGGTGGCCATGGACGGGACGTGAGGAAGCGGGATGGAAAATCTACCTGGGCCCCATGGGCATGGAAAACAAACACAAGAAAGGGGGTTCTGGACATGACATAGGGAGGAGGAGAGGCTTTCTCCAAGCTCCCAGAGATCAATGCACTGTTTGTTGTCTTTGCTGATCCTTCCTGCCAATGCCTGGCACACGATGACGGTGCTTCCATGCAAACTCCGTGTGCACTCCACGAAATTTTGCTGAACAGAAATGGAAACACTCTTCTCCAGGCAGCTCCAGGGCAGGATATCGTTTGGGTCACACCATCCTGAGACTGGGAATGCGCACAACAGGTGCAGGCAGCCAAGGGTTCAGCTTTCAGGTACGTTTATGTTTTGTTTCTTTTGGAGGATACTGAGGCAATCAGTGAAATCAGAGGAGAGTCTGACCCAGCAAAGAGCCCTCCACGCCAACTCACAGCAGCAGGAACTGCTCCTGCTGGATCTGCCTCCAAAAGGTGGCAACAACACTCGGCAGTCAGTACTGCACTTTATAGTGCTGAAGTACTTTGCAAACATTCATTAATTAGTCTCCCAACTCCTCCTGAAGGCAGGCAATTAACTGGATTTTATTTTAAAAGCCCTGCAATGTGGAGAGGTTAAGTGACTCACTGGGAGGAGGGAAGGTGCTGGGATTCAGCCTTGGTTCACTGTTTCATGGTCAAGCAAATATTTCTCTGCTGTTGTGTCCACGAGGTCCCTCTTTGTGGTCATCTCCTTTATTTCACTGAGCCCTTCCTCTCTAGCCAGCAGCTCCCCAGGATTTAAAAGCACATAAAAGACTGGATCCAGCAGTAAAAGTGACTGCGACTTCATCCAGCTGCTGAGAATGAAATTGGATCTCTTTACAGATACTGGGCACAAAGTATATCAGCCTTGGTTTAGGCCATATCACTGGATGTTAATCAGCAGTGGCTAAAGCCATAACCTGGAGCGATTAATACTAAAATTAACCACTGTAGCATCACCCAGGGAATGCTGTTAGGTTAGATTACAACTGGTTTGGCCGAAGCTTGCTGGAATTGAGGTATTTTCTGTAATATTTGGGGACAAAAAAAAAGAGCTGTTTCCTTGTAAGATTCCATTTTGCTGGAGAAAGTAAAAACAGAATCTCTAGGGGAACCACTAGAACCAGACATTATCACCTGAGTTAACTCAATGTTCCCCCATGTTCACAGAGCAACTTGCAATGATTTCATTTGGTTTCAACTAAGGACCACTGAATCCCATACTTTTATGCAAAGGATTTTAAGCCTCAACTATACTTTAGATGAGATCTTCCTTTCCACTGCAGCCAGGAAGGACTTCAAATACTCTTTTAAACAGAGAAAACACCATATTCTCTCTTTAGTGATCAAATTCAGACAAAGTTTGGGGGGAAAAGACAAAACACCATGGAGATGAAAGGGTGTAGTTTTCCCTTTCCAGACCCAAAAATCCATGTTTAACATGAATCTTCAAGGCAGCAGTTAGGAGTGCTTTGGTGGAAGACACGGGAACCCTCAATTTCCAGCCACAGCTTCCTCTGTTGTGTTGAAGGACACACAGACAATTTTCACTTACGAGCTCAAGCAATTTTCCTGCCTGAAAATGCCTCATTTGCTTCCTAACTTTATTCCCTCCAGTTCACAGCATCTGGGGAGTTCACTGACTGAACTCTGGATTGATGTCACCTGACGTCACTGGACAGAGCCAAACCAGCCAATATAGCCATAAATAGGAACTGCACTTTAATTGGATGGATTACTGTTTATTTCAATAATTACAATAAATACTGTGTTTGGCTGCTGTACAGGGCATTGATTGGGATGAGGAACAGAGCTGGCTCGTGTGGTCACTGTTTCTTATGGACTGAGACCTGCCTTTCTTACAAATACAGCTTTGAGTGGCTCCCAAACCTGTCCAAGCAAGTCAAAAGATGTCAGCCCTCATACCCAGCAACCACGGATACAATTTTGCTATAAAATAAAACAGGTGGTGTTGGGGTCAAAATGAAATTTTTTTTCAATTTGGCTTGTATTTATTTGTATTTTTAGTAATCAAAATTTTGAAGTCACCATTCCAACTCAAACCATTCTGTTTCTTTAGCTTGATTATTCTCCGTCTTCCATTTCCCTCCATGTAAAAACTATTCTGCTCTGTCTGCCTGCCATGGGTAGCAAATTGTATTTCACCCTCACACATAAGCCTCCTACTACTACTCCAAATGTTTTAAGTGAGATAAGAGAGACCTTACTGTAAATTCCTTGGCCAGTCTGGACTTTCCATCTTCTGTGGAGAAGTTCTCCATCTTCCGCAGTGACAACAAAGATACCTCTTCACCCTCCTCATCTGGGAAGACAGACAGATTGCAGGCTTTGGCACCCTGCTCCTGCTTGACGTTCTCTTCTCTTCCCTTTATTTTTTGTGCCAAAAGCCAGGACAGAATTCACTGTGGTACTGCAGGGGAAAAAAATCTGGTAACAAGTGTGCAGGAAATCCATTCAATAAATTGTCATGTTTCAGCAGCACTTGTTTTCCTGAGGGCTTCTGGAATTGCCCATTCCACTGGCACTTAAACGTCGTGTTGCCCATCATAATATCCTTGTTATCATCCTCCAAGTGCTGCCTTTGCTTCATCTCGGTGGTTCTGCAGCAGGTGAGGGTTATAAATGTCCCCTGCACTGTGGATTTAATTCTTCCCTCAAACCCAGCATTAACTTGCCTGCTCACAGTGAAATTTTCTTTCCCCCTTTCCTTTTGGGATTGCAACTACTGTGTCTGCTCAATTCTACCCATAAATGTAACTGTCTCAAGGGCAAATTCCCATTCTCATGCATCCTGCCTCAGCCTTGGAACACTCTGGGGGGTCCTGAAATCATCCTGCTGAAATCCAAGGGCAAAACCAACCATAACGTTTGCTGTTATTCTCACCATTCAGTATCCCAACAATCCACATGCAACTAAGGGTCCTCCACACGCCTCTGCATCTCTTTGAATACTTTTCAGCAGCAGACACGGACTCATTTCTATAAATATGCTAATACATCATCAGGCCAGGCACTGAGGAATCGTGCCGCCCTTTGCCAGGAGGGAAATACAGATCTTGGAAAGGATTTGGGCATTTGTCTCCAAATGCAGAAACTACACAGGCTAAAATCTTCTTTTACAGAATTCAGTGACTGGGGAATGCCTGAACTAAAAAGATTTGCCCAGTAAACATTAAGTTGTAAAAGAAACAAACAGAAAAAACCCTCTTGAAATAACCCGACAATCAAGCCAAAGATGGAAACAATTATTTGGTAAGAATTATGAGTTTGAGGCATTACCAAAGATAGAGTTCTCTACAACAATCTAATAAACCTAACATTATTCCTGCTATTTAATATCCTAACATATTTTTGGGGAATATAAATTATTCAATGTTTAAGTGCCTTGTAATTTGATTTAGAAGACGAATGGAAGAAAATACTTTAATTGTAAAATATATTTTGTATGCATCACACAGAAACATCAGCCACCTCCCTGAAACAGGCTCTCAGGAGAGCTGCATGGCTCAGAAGTTTGCTAATGGGATGTGGTGCCCTTCATCATTAATATCATGAGGGGAATCCAGAACGTGCTGGAAGCAACTGGAAATGGTTTTTCAATATGGACAGAAATTCAAGCCAGAGTTATTATTAGTTCCCTTCGTCTTGTCTCCCCCTTTTTCTTCAGGAACATCTGGAACTGGTGAAAGTGGAAAATTTTCAGTCCTCCTTGACATTTTTTTCAAGACTGGCCATTCTTCTGGACTTCTTATTTCATCCTCGGCCAACTCTCACACCGTTCTCACCCCATAGTGGCACTCACTGGTCATTCCCTGATGGATCTGACACCAGCCAGCTCATCATGGACACCTGAGTGGCCTCTGACTGTGCCCAGCTGCTGGACATGCCACGAGTGGTCAGTACCTCTGATCTTTCCTTACATGTATCACTCTAATTCTTAATATTTTCTCCAAAAAGCATATCCCGAAAATTCTTCCTTGTTCTTTTCCCTGCACAATACACACCTGCTTGGCCATGAAGGCCTGATAGAATTTCTGCTTAATATACCTGAAGCACTCTGTGATTATTTGATTTAACTAAAACCACAATCATTAAAAAGTGAGAGCTCCTTGCCATTACAAAAGCTGAGAACAAGAAACAGGGAGGCAAAATTAAAATATTAAACCACATTGCGGTAATGTTTTTTCCCTGAAGTAAATATATTCAGTGTTGTGAATTACTGATCGAGTGTATTGACTGCTCATCTGATAGCCAAGAGACTTCATGGTAACTCCTCACCCTCCCACCAGCATGAACTGTGCAACTTGGAGAAAATGACTTTTTTTTTGCCTGCTGTGTCTAATTTTTTTGAAGCAACAATTATCTGTAACTATCTGTGAAGTTTTTAGCACTGTAAATCTTCAATCTCTGCTGGATTTCTGATGCCCTGCTGTAATAAAAAAAGTAGTGGCTGGTTTGGCTTTGTTTGTTGGGATTTTTTACAGTACCCGTGATTCCTGCTTACCAGTTTTACCTTTTTTTGATTTCTTCATTCCGCTTAAATTTCCAGCCTGAAAGTCTGCAAAAACCATCATAAAAGCAAATATCCATGTAAGAATGTGTAGGTAAACCAATGTCCTTGAGACGAAGACACGCCAAAAAAGGGGCAGAGGAAATAACTTATATTAGATAAATTGATAAACCTGAAAAAAAAAGTGCCAGCGCTCAACCACATGGATATGAGTCAATTGGCCTCAGGAAAGCTGTATTGTACCCAAAAAGGTGAGATGCATCTTTGTACCCTTGCCCATCACTGCAGCGCTGATGGCGCTGGCAGCTCCTACCACGCGCTAATTGGTTGTACACATCAATGGGAAAGCCTGAAAAACTGTACATTCCAATCTAAACAAATGAAGGAATTTCACACTCCGGGAGCCCTGACAAAGACAACTTTTACCATCTTTAAAAGTCCCCACCTTCCTCATTACCACGCTCTTTAGAAATGCAGAAACAAGTGGCCGTTGAGGGGAAGACACACGGCTTGCCTGGAGCAAACTGGGATTAAATGATGAAAATCAAAGACTTTTAGTTAAAGGATGACTCAAAAAGATGAGAGGCCGAGAGGGAGCAGTTTAGAGCCGAGAACTTACAGAATTAGAAATATCATTGTTATAAAATATGCTGAGACAAGCTCAGCAGAGCTGCTCCGGTGTTTTCCGTGGAGATCCACCCAGGGCTCTGACAGGTTTGCAGCTTCCAAATGATGATGTTTGAGACCACCACGGGCTGGGGGGTGAGGCAGACCCTGCTTCCCGTTGCCCACCAGCAAGGAGACCTCTAAACAGCCAACATCACTTCCAAAAGGTTGCTCCAGCAACCATGAGCTCCTTTGGCTGATAAACACAGCCCATATATTTGCTTCCTAGAAAAAAAATTATAAATTTTAGTTCGCAGGGTGTGCAAAGATTAAAAAAAAAAAGGGATTTTTCCTTGTTAACAATAAGGTTGACATAAAGTATATTTTTATTAAACCCCGCAGGTATCTAATAATAAATAGAGGAAGCAGAGAATGAGAGAAGATGAAGAGAAGTACTGAAAGTCACAAAAATATCATTAAAGCAATTTCATGTGAAAGTTCTAGTCAATCTCTCTAATGTATCCCAAAATAATTTTGTGATCTGAAGCACAAAAGTGTAGCTAAATTTGTTGTCACAAATGCTTTGATGACAAGTGTGCTAAGAAGGTTTTTAACGGGAAGAAAAGGCAACACCTTTTTTCGTAATTACTGCACCACAAAGCCATTCTGAAGCACGTTTTGACACTTTAAATTTCCAAGGGGAGTACTCATGTGATAAATCACTACAATGGGCAGAGCAGAGCTTGTTTTCATGTAAATAACACACCCAGCATCTAACAGAACTATTGTCAATATTTCTGCAGATCTCTAAGTCCATAAGTTTTTTACCATTTTCCTTTCTGTTACAATTTCAAAGAAGTACCCAGAAAAATTACACCACAGGGGCAGAACCTGTACAGCTTTACTGCTATACTATTATCAGGAAATTTACTGTAAATTGGCAAATATAATTTCCCAGACATCGTGGCCTTTTATCATCACTTGTTTGCAACTTCAAAAGTGTCACTTCAAAGACAAAAAGAAAATGAGCTGCAGAATTTGTGCACTGGAAACCTTCTCGTGGTGACTTTTTATGTTGGCAAAGATGCACAGATTAAGATTAAATTAAATAAGAGAACGGGAAAAATAATTTGAATGTAGTAAGACTAAGACATAAGAGTTGCTTTTAATGCTTTGCAAACTGCCTGAAGCACAAAAAAAAAGTTAATTTTACTGCATGGACTCCAGGCAGGAAGGGTTGACATTGGGTTTTAGGGGATGAGCGAGTGGTAGAAAACTTTCCAGTGCTTCAGACCTGATTCCCCTGCACCTGCAGCC
This sequence comes from Dryoscopus gambensis, assembly GCA_013389985.1. Lineage (NCBI taxonomy): Eukaryota > Metazoa > Chordata > Aves > Passeriformes > Malaconotidae > Dryoscopus > Dryoscopus gambensis. Next base: position 106,408 of record WEIT01010119.1, on the reverse strand, counting down.
ACAAAACCCCCACACATTTGGCTTTCCGTGTTCAGTCAACTTGGCTGCAGCAGCTTGCCAGTGATTAATAACACCTTTGCACAGAAACAAATAAACACGTAGCTGCACTGAACTGAGCACCGAGGCCCCTGAAATGTAATTAGCCACTCGCACGCTTTTTACTGGCAAATATTAAACTACACAGCAAACAGAAATAAAGGACAAAACCGAACCGTGCAACGCCATTACTCAATAAAAATGATACATTTATAACCTCATTACTCACATTTTATAGCGGTGGCTGCTGAAACACGGAGAAGGGGCTGTGCAAGGTCACACCGGCAGAGTTTGGAAGAGAAGCCAGACATCTCATTCCCTAGCCCAGTGTTCTGCTCCCTCTTTTATACTGCTTTTTCTCCTCTTTTTCTTTTATTTAAACACAGACTGATCACCGTAGCAAACTTACAGAAAGGCCTTGTGTGACACACGGATAACTCTGGATTTAAGAGAAGCTGCATCTCCTGAGCTTCTCTGGCAACAATAGAGTTGGTTGATTGCAATAAACTGTGTGGGAATAACACCAATGCTACCAGAAATATATGGAATTCTTTATGGCAATGTTCTGGTCTCTCCGAACTCGGGGATGAAATTTCTATTGTGAATAAATTCTACACGCAATATTGGATTCGAACTTTTGCAGCTTATAAATTGTCTCATCCAGAAGTGAGCTGCTGCCAACCCAAACTCGTCCACTCTCCCCAGTGCAGCCTGGATCCACTGCTGAAGGAGGGGCGGTGGGAAAGGCACAACAACCTGTCTTTGCTGCTCGGTCCCCATGAGAACTCCCTTGTTAATAATTCTTTTCAGTTTGCCTCTGCAGCATCGCGTGATGCCTCTGGAGAAAAACAGGTAAGGGGAGAATGGGGGTTTACCTCAATAAATCACAATTAAAATAATCTTTTTCTATAGAAAAAAGGTTCAGTTGGGTTTTTGCCTCTCTCCAGAGCTCCTCATAATTCCTATTTTCTGCAAGTAATGCCAGACTTCTTTAGACTGAGATTCCACCTATTTGTTTGACCAAAGTTGGTTCCATGGTGTCTTTTTATGAGGTCTGGGATTTCTGTGGTGTAGAACCTTGAAGGCGGGGCCTGTTCACCCTCCCACTGCTTCCCAACTGCCTGGGACGCCGCGCCTGAACACAGCTCCAAGCAAAAACAGCCTCACCACGAGCCATGCCCGGGTTTGAACAGCTTTGGGCTCTGCTCCAGAGTCGTGTTCATCTCCCACAGGCTCGTGACTGATCCGAGGGAGAGGAGGAAAGAAAATTGTTAAATCTTAATCCAGCTGTGAGAGAAACTTGGCGAATAAAACGACTAAAAACTGTCTAAGAGACAATGAACTCCTTTCAAAATATTTTTGGGTCTTCTCTCAGCATAATGCAAGTAGAACTGATTCCAGTGGAGTCCGTGGCACCTCGTCAGATTTCTTTTGTTGTCAGAAATGTCAGAACAGATCTTTAGCTCTTCTTAGTTCAGTATTATATTGAAAATAAGATAAAGATTTGGCTTTTTTACTGACACCAATTTTTATTCTTAAAACTGTAAAGATTTAATCCTCATATGTGAAATTTTTAATGAGAATTAGGCCAAGGTTCAGGTCAATGAAAATATCAGAGGAAGAACTGCCGAAGTTTGTATCTCATACAACTCAGAAAATCCATAAATTATATCCATAAAAAAAATTGGTATCACTTCCCTTGGCAGCTGAATACCACCATGATGAACCAAAGTCTGTGATTCGGCACAATCAGGAGATGATTATGGTGAAAAATGCCTGAGAACCCATTCACTGGGGCTGCAGAAAGCACCATCCTGTCCACCAACACCAACACGAGATGCAGTATGTGACACTGACAAATTAAAGGATGTCTGTGGGAACAACAAACTGGGGCCCATCCTTTAATTACCTTTTCAGAACTGCCTTGTGTTGATATTTTTGTCTGGGGATAACGTGACTAGGGAGGAAGGCAGCTCTCAGCACATGGGCATGGGAGGAATTTTGAAGCAATTAAATACCCACCTAATCTTTTACATCCTGCAGACCAGTGGAGCTCAGGATGGGTTTGGTACTCTGAGCTGCCAAATGACACCACAAACCTTGGGCCTCTTTCAGAACAAGCCCGGTGTCTAATCCTGCTGCCCTCAGTCACCTCTGGCAGCGTCTTATCCCACAAAGAGATCCACTCCAAGCCAGGTGCTTAGTTGCAAAATAAGGTCCTTTGCAACGTGAGTGCCACAGAATGAAACTTTTTCTCAGGCTGCAGCCCCATCATCTCTTTGTCCTCGCAACACCTGAGGCTGCTCAGTGAGTGGAAGAACACGGCACCACAAACTGAGGAGGGAATGTCAGCTGTCACTGCGAATATCTTGGATTTGTTTCTTTGCTTGCATGTACTGGGAACAGAGAATTATATTTCAGTTTTATTGGCAGCTGGTTTATTTTGTATTTACAATGACCTAGATTGCCAGTTTACAATCTGCCTGCAAAGCAGTTGAAACTCTGCTCTCTCCCAGAAGAAGACTTTGGGAGTCAGCTGGCAGGGACAAATTGTACAGCACCATAAGTACTGCCTCCTCTAACGCTTCCAGTTCCTACAGAACCAGGGAAAAGAATATTGCTATAATGTGCCTAAATTTAGGATTCACAACAACAAAAAAATAATAAATAAATCATAGAGTAACAGAATGGTTTGAGTTGGAAGGGACCTTAAAGCTCATCCAGTGCCACCCCTGCCACGGGCAAGGACACCTCCCACTGTCCCAGGGTGCTCCAAGCTCCCTCCAGCCTGGCCTTGGGCACTGCCAGGGATGGGGTAAATTGATAAAGATGAGGAAATAATTCTGATATGGGCATATAACATGGAGCTGTGACTTACACTGAGAAACACTTAACAGCAATCTCATTGCTTTCCTCCCCAGATTTTGCAAGCACTGCCATAGCTGCAAAGCCCCAGACATGTTTATACTTTAAATATGTTAGAAATGGGCCTCAAGTTTGGAAAAAATTCAATGAGAGTCTATTAAGCATTGAACTTCCCAGCTTTTTTTTTTTTCCCACTTTTTTTTGTGCTGATGTCTTTCAAATCTGAAAGACAATTTGGGCGGATTCACTGCTTGCTTCAGAACAGTTGTGGGATTTTTAAATAACACTCCACTACCCAAATCTTTCTCTCTCCAGTGCTCACTGAGAAAAGAAATTAAACAAAACTATTCTGTAACATGCCAGACTACAGAATATCATTGCCCCCATCTCTGGCTCCAAACCAGGAATTCATAATAACACCTTGCATAAGCATTATTTTCATTAACAGATTGATAAAGACAATGTCAAGCCCAAGAACAACCCTGACAATAAAATTGCAGCATCATCCTATTATTACCACCACAATCACTCAAATGCTGAAAGATTTTTAAAGGAATTTTGGGATCAGGGTTGTGTCAGCAATATACTAATGATGGCAATTCATGGTCACTTCAATCACACGTTTAGGGTTTGTTGTTTCAAGGTAAAGGATTTGCTCTTGTTCTTTCCTCCTTGTCTCTTCTGCTGTCACCCACTGCACCATCAACGTTATTAAAAAAGTTTCCCTTCATGCTCCCTCTCAAGACCAGGTTTCCCTTTTCCTGTTGTCCAAGGCCCTCTGCAGGAAGGAAATTCAGATTTATATGGAAGTGAGACTGCCCTGTGGACCTAGTATTGCCAGTATTTTAAGGGCAATTCAAACCCTGCTAAAACAACATTGTCTTATTTGGCATGGTCGTTCAAGGAGAGGTAAAACACTTTCTCCTCATAAAAATGATGGGAATATTGAAATGGTGCATTTCTGCAATCCAAATGATGCTTTGCCTTCTGTGTGAAAGGAAAATTATCTGAAGGACAAGATAAAACGAAGATGTGAAATCTTTGTGAGGAGCAAGGAATGGCATGGGCTGTCCACCTTCTTCCCGTGAAACCCCACCCGTGAATTGGTGTTTGGGATGAAGCTCTCATCACCTCTCTCCACTGAATTAACAAGACACTCAGTTTTCCCAGTGTTTGTTTAATTGATTAGCTTCTCTAACAGGTAAATGTGTACTACACTTGGAAGAGGTTCATAACTGAGGAGATCCAGGCCCTGTTATGGAGATTCCACTGGAGTCAGCAAGTCCCGCACGGGAGCAGACGGAGCCCCTGTGGGACCAGGCTGATGCTCAGATCAGATATTGCCTTTGTGCCAGCAGTAAACAAGTGTCTCAAAAAGCACCAGGAGAGCTCTGATCAGCATCTTGCTCCTGGAGAAAGGAAAGTACTGATAAAAAATGTGCTGCTTGTGTAAATGGGTAACGCTGCTGATTTTTAAATTCAAATTACTGACAAATTACACAGCTTACTACCCACTTACACTTGGAGTACACATACTCCCCAGGGCAGACACCAGCCCCCAGATGTGCTGCTTGGGGACCTGATGGAAGCTGGAAAGACAGAAGGGAAACCTCTGTAGAACAAAACCTGTGCTCACAGCAAAAGCAAGAGATAACACCTCCCCTGTTTTTTGTAATTCATCACAGCTCCTGCAGTGTCACAGAAGTTCTGCAGCTTGCAAAAGTAAGGCTAAAATTAATCACAATTACATTTTTAAAAAATTATGAGAAGGTAGAGAATGCAAAACAAACACCAAATGAAAATAATCTAAGCTAGCACTTTTCATTGTCCCAATCTGTAGGGGGAACTTGTCACTGTTGACATGGTGAAGGGAACAAGTCATACTGTTATTCCTGCAAAAAAATATTAATACAATCCAGAGTGATCCATATCAGAAGAGAACCAATCAAAAGGGTCTTTCTTTCCCCATTTGGGCAGATTTATTCTTTTACCATCACATACTTCCCACTCCTCAGGACTTGGTTTTCCAAGTATCTGTAGGCCCAATCTGCTGCCATTAGAATTCACTTTTCCTGCCAGACTGACCAAATGTTCAGAAAACTAAACTTGAGGCATTTCCATTTGCACCGCATAAATCTGTCTGGTTTGATTCACGAGGGTTGTAAAATCCAGGTTTACCTGGCTCCCACTGAATTGAGCATTTCATGATTTCGTTTTCTCCCAGCTAACAAGCAAGAGGACAAGGGGAAACAGCCACAAGCTGTGGCAGGGAGGGTTCAGGCTGGATATTAGGAAAAATTTCCACACTAAAAGAGTGAGGAAAGCATTGGAAGGAGATGCCCAGGGAGGTTTGGAATCCCCATCTCTGAAGGTGTCCAAGAAAGGCCTGGACACGGCACTCAGTGCTCTGGGCTGGGTGACAAGGTGGGGATCAACCACAGGCTGGAATCAATGGTCTTGGAGGGTTTTTCCAACCTTGATGATTCTATGATTCCATAAACACTGACAGGTACAAGCTGCCATCATCCCTCCTAGCTCCATCAGCCAGCACCCAGCATCCCATTCCCATCCTGAACACCTCCTCCAGCCTCACGGTTCAGACAAGCAAACCCAGTTCCCTTCTTTCTGCTGCACCTGATACCTGATTGATAATTGCTTCTTTTGTGGATCATTTGCCTGATCGCTCTCATTTCCACAGGCAGGAAAAAGATTTCCTCTCCTGATGGATAATGTCTGCACCCAAGAGAGGGAGACAAAAGCTCCCATGACTATTTAATGACTTCACGTAGGGACTGGCACAGTCAGTAGTGAAAGCTCCAGAACCAATCCATCCCTGGTGACTGCTCCAAGATTAGGATAATAAATTAAGCTTTCTTCCCCCCCTTTTTTTTTCTGTATTTCTTGCTGGCACAAAAATCACACGAGATGAGGAGCTCACTTGGTCCCTCTCTCACCTGAGATCTCTCCAAGAGTGACCCACAACCCTCTGGAGTTAATCTTGTCAGGCAGAGGAGCTGAGCAAAGCTGTCCCACGCCGGTGGAACTGCCCCATCTCTGGATGAACGGGGACATCTGAACACCTGCAGGGAGGTCAGAACTGTGCTCCAGTCTCCTGAGTGCCCCTGGCTGACAATTACAGCTGCCCAGCTCTTCATGAGGACCCCACCACAGCCCCACCCCGCTACTGATTTTTTTTTGACCTCTGTGGAACCCCGATGCAACCTCATGAGGATAATTTCTATTTTTTCTACAGTGTCAAGATCAAGGAGTTTGACTTGCCCAGAATCCAAACTTTCGACACTTAAGGGACTCCATGGGTGACGCCTGCCCCATGTAAGAATTTTGGGCATGAAGAAGTTAAGGAATTTGTCACAGGTCAAGGAGAAGGGTGTAATTATCTTTGTTACCCTTCACCCAAGGAGACACCTGGGATTTATGTATCCATGTTCTCTTAGGGGTGCAACCATAAAAAGCCAACCTAAACTTCTAAGTAGACCAAAAAAAAAAAATCAGCCTTTGGGTCCAAATTATCATCTATAAATTTTGGCTGAAGAACTGGGTAATTTCTGTCCCCAGGCAGAGATGGAAAAGAGGCAACAGGAGTAGGCAGGGAGCATCAGACAAAACATAACTTATTCCCTTTTAAAATATGCCTTTTCACATTGTTCTATTAGATTTTGCACTTCACATTAAATGTTGAACCCCTGAATGATTTGTTCCAACTCTCTGCAATCTTAGGTCTATATTTTTCAATAGCATTATTGCCTAAGAGTGATAAAAATATAGATTTTGCAATTTTGTATTTAATGAGGAGTCTGAAGTTGAAGAGCTACGTTATGATCTCTGGATTTAAATAAAAACACAATATGGTGCTGTTTGGAGATTTCAGAGTTTCTAATGCCCACCTAGCTCTGAAAATGCTCAGCACTGAAAATTTGTCTCCTTTACCTTCAAAACAGAAAGTAACCACAGTCAGGCACAGCGTCATAAAACCAACATTAATAAAAAAGGGAGTGAAACAGCCACCACCAGGTCACTTCTGCACAGAAATGACAATTATTGCACAGAGAGGACTCAATTGCTCATCCAACTACACTGTGCAAATGCAGGGGTGGGATTTGCATATGCAAATGTTGGTCTTTTCATATTCAGATACATACACCTGCAAAGTATTTTTTAGAGGTCAGCTGAAAATACTGCCCAAGGAGTTCAGACTTTTTCAACACATCACATATTTTCACAATTATTCATCAGACTCTCTTGCCCTTGTTTTCTAAATCACTCCTTTAAATCAAACTAGCAAGATTACAAGGGAAAAATATCACTAATAGATAAGAGATTATCCCAAAAGGAAATTAATACAAATTACAAACAAGGGGGAGGAATAGGAAAATCTTTTCAGGACTGCATTTTCTCTTGTCATACAGCACCCCTCACCACGACATTACAGACATCAACCAACAGGAAAGATGAAAGACCTGCTGTGGTCTTCCCTGCTTCAAACACTTCAAAACATGGAATTCATCCAGTAAAGGATCAAAAGTTGCATCTTTCACTGGAACTGCATCTCGTTTTCACAGTGCACATGCAGGTTACAAATATTTCTGTGTACATTCCGTGCATGGAAAATGCCTTTGGCAAGGACTCAGGCACCAGGGAGGATGTGCTGAGGCCAAGGTGTTTGCAGGGGACCAGCTGGAGAGGAATTTTGGCCGTTTGCAGTTGCATGTTGTGCTACGAGAACAGCTGAAGTGAATTTTGTCTCCAAGAGCACACGCTGCCTCTTGAAAATGCCCTTCAAAAGACCACAATCCAAGTGAACAGAATGGCTACTTCAAAATTTGGGAAAACTGAGGATTTGAACAGGATTGTGACTCCTTTGGTCGAGCACCTGAGCCCCATAAGCACATCTGGTTTCCTCAGGGTCTGGGTTCTTGTGAGAGATGTCATTTCCACAGTAGCCAGGGATGCAAAAATGAACATAAAGCGCTGAATTTCCAAAGACAGCAGAGGATGAAAGCATGGATACAAATCCAGAAGCTCAAAGAGGAGGCAAAGTTCCACAAAGGCTCAGAAGGCTGATACTTGACCGGGCCCCCGGTTGACATCAGGGTACAGAAGTTCACAATTATTGTCTTGCAGCTCATTTCTAGGGGACTTGGGAGGGGAAATGGGGCTGTGCCACTTATAATCCCAGGGTCTGAGACATTCTGCAGGAATTCTGACAGATGAGAAAAGAATTCGTGTCAGGCAGAAGCAAAGACACGCTCTCCTTATTTTTGCAAACTTCTACCAACATCACAATCAAGAATTTTTACCTTGCTAGGCCAAACTGACCGAGTCTCATCCCAAAAAGGCTAAGGTGACTGCTTCAGGAAATGCTAGGGAGGAGTAAATCCAGCTGAACACAGTTTCCCAGTGGCCGTGAGTGGGGTGGCTCAGGACAGTTCTGTGCCTCCTCCCACCCAGGAGCAGCGTCACCAGTGCTGCCTGCTGAGGGGAGCCCTCTCGGTTCACCTCTCCAGGGACAAAAAACAACAGTGAGACACTTTGCACACCCAAACAACTCCTTAGATGGTGTCCTTCCCTCACCTGGGCAGAAGGGAAGGCCTAAATCCCAGTTTATCACCTTTCCCCGCTGTATTTTCATATGGATTATCAGAGTAGGACGTTTGAGCACATACAACCTGTGGCAAAATCAAATATTTCCTTTTAAATTATGGCACTAGCAGGAAAACCACCACCTGCTCAGGAGACAAACATTTTATCCTTGCTTTTCCTGCAATTCCCTGGACTTTCCTGAGAGCAGCCTGAACTTAAAACCGTAAGAATCTGTCTGCACTGCCCTATGTGCACTTGAGTACCAGTCTGGGTGTGTATTATGCTGCTGTGGCAAAAGAATCATAAAAGAAGTTCAAAAACACCCCATTAAAAGACAAGTTCTGAGCCCTCACATCAGCAGTTTTCTTTTCCAAGTGCTGGTGCAGTCAAATGACCCAGCACTGTCATCTCTCTGCCCGTTTGTGGTTTGGGGAAATGAATCAAGACTTTCCAATGCCTGCTCTGTGGTGAAAGATGCCCACAGATAAGTAGGGCTCCTTTTATTATCGATATGAAGTGTTACATAAAAAATATGCATTTCCAAAGAGTGAAATACAGGAAAATCTTGTGACAAGTTGTGTCTCCCAAAACACATTAAAGGAACTTTTTTGAACTTTTCTAAATAAAATCCTTAACTCTGGAGATAGGCTTGAGGAGGGGGAAAGAAGTAGTAAAAACAAAAAGCAACATAAAGTCCAAAAGCCACAAGGAAACATAATTTGATGGGAATTGCAGGTCATTCCTGCTGCCATTGAGAAAGGAATTAGGGTGTGGGGGACTGCTTAATGCTCCATCATGTGGAACGTAAGTCAATAAAATTTTAGTTATTCAGTAAAATGCCATTGCAAAGTCTCCTTGCTTGACTTTGCCACTGCTGCTCTGCGTGTTGGGTCTGAATAACTTTACTGGGAACGTTTTCTGTTTGCTCTCCTTAACTGAGCCATTTTTTTGCAGTTGATGCAACAACGTGTTATGACATCAATATTAATGGGAACACACCAATATAGTAAGATGACTTTTCATGTTTTACAGTCTTGCGTGGAAATTTGTATTCAATCATAAAAAATCTTTCATAAATTATTGGCAAATGGTGGTAAAACATAGTAATTCAGTAACATCAGAACATACAAAAGAATTCAAAAACAAAGTGTAATCTTATTTTTTTTTTTTCTGGGTCATGCATGAAAAAATGTATGGATTAAATTAAACTGATTCTGGAGCAGCACGAAATCTCTGAAGGGCATCCAACAGGAACCTTCTGGATACAGAGATTAATACCTCCACAAGCAGCTCATTTAAGGCTGCAGGGAGCAGATGGAGATGAATGTGAGCTAAGACCAACACTGTGCCCCTTTTCCTCTTGCTCCTCTGCCTACTGGAATCAGTGTCAAAGAATGAGGAGTTCCCACTGGTTCAGTAGTTAGGAAACTATCCTAGAATTTGAGTATTCCCTTTCCCGTGGTGGCAAGGGAGGCTCTGTCATCTCTCGAGCCTCAGTAAAAATATCATACATTCCTTCCGCCTTGCAGAAATGCTGTGAGGAATAACACACCAACAATTATTGACAACTGAGACAGAAAGAGCATGGAAACCGCACCAAATTTCAGATTAATAAGCAGCCAGGCAAATTAAGTGAAAATTAACACGATCACCATGAAACAGGTGATATGGACAACCTGTAAGCAGGAAATATGGTCTCAGTAATAAAAGAATCAAAGAGAAATCAGCCAGAAGAGCACTTCTTTCCTGCATGGCATGTTTGCTGCCTAAAGGTCAGGTAAAATGAATTGTTCTCAGCACCTGGCAGCCACACAGGGAGGCAGAGACATCCAGCTCCATGTTCCCACCGCTCAGGCATCCCTTGCCCTCAGCAGGTTATCATGGTTGGAACTTCACCCTGCTCTCAAAAAAGGGCCAAGCTGAGGATAGGGCGATGAAATTCAGTGTATAATTAGCCATCCACAGCTGGAATAGTCACTGGTCATTCTAAAGCAGACAGCAGGAAAAACGATGGAGAAGGGAGGGTTTTCACACGCTTTGCACAGCTTCAGCTCTGCAGGACACGGAGTTTTCTGTGGAGGAACAGCACAAATATCAGTGACACGGCGACATTTCACTTCTCACCGAGGTTCCACTGGTGAGGTGGAGCCCAGGCGTTACTCACAGTCTAATTTTAGGCACTGCTCGCTCCACAGAGTCTTGGCAGACAAAAAGGCCTGAGGGGGAGCCCCCAGAGCTGCAGGGACAGCAGCTGACTCCCATCCAAAGGCGTCGCCGCGCCGGTTCCGTGTCACGCCTTGGGTCAGAGCATCCATGGATTCAATGACACGGGGAGAGGGCAGAGCAGGCTCAGGGATGAATGAAAGATAAAGCCTGGACATCTGCCAGCTGCAAACTCCAAAAAAAGTCACAATTCAATAGCCCAGACGTGATTTATGTTCGGTATTTAGTAACATAAACACTGCGTGTGTTGAACAAGATTTATGTGCAATTTGGGCATAGCTCGTATCCGAATCCATCTTTAAATTAGAAACACCACACGTTCCTGACCAGAAAAAACAACCAACCCCCAAACCCAGGTAAAACAGAACACGACAACAAGCTGGAAAGAGCAACATTTTTGCATGTCAAAATTAATAAATGTCATATCTTTCGCTCATGCAGAAAAAAAATGCAAGGTCACTTTCAGCAGCTCCAGCGAGCACTCGCATGCTGTATGTGGAGTTTTAACATAATATAAAGCCATCTGGTATGGAAACGCGAGCTCAGCAGATGCATTTGGAAAACAGAGCATTCATTTTTATTGTGCACTAAAATTACATTTAAAGTGTGCTCAAAAGCATAACTAAAACAGATTGTCCCTTCCAGCATTTGTGTTGCAGGCATGGATGGGGCCTCTGTTTGTGGAGTCTGTGCTCAGACCTTTGGTCTGCCTGCTCTCCCTGTCATAACATTAAAAGGGAAACATCTTTCTTTCTGAGAAATACAACTCCAAATAATCATCTAAATGCTCTCTTATGCTTGTTAGCTGTTCAGATTTTCCTAAGAAAATACAGTATTTGATTTCAAAGTTTGTGCTCTATGAAAATCCATGTGACCAGAAAAACAAAGCATTACAGGCTGACTGGTTTTTGTATTGGCTGCATTAATTCTTGGTCTTCATAGCAAAATAATTATATAAGAAAAAAAAGGCAGACAAAAAATATAAGACATTTTCTCTTCCTGGTACCGAAAAAGCCCCAGACCTGGAGCAGTGATAACCACACCCAGCACCCTTTAAAGTAACAAGTTCATCTAGAACTTGTTATTATGAATCCACATTTTCCGAGTTTCAGTGTGGTTGGGTTTTGTCTCTATAGACTGGAAATTGGTTACCTTCAACAACAACAAAAAAAGACAGTCCTAACTAAACTGCAGCATAAACTAGCTGCATATTTGGTCCTGCATTCAAACCACAGTAATTTAAGAAGTGAAAATAATTCTTGATCCTTCTGTAAGGTTTCAGAAAGACAAAATGTTTTCAGTCAGGGTGGTCTTAAATCAGTAAGAACAGTTACGTTTTCTTTATCTGGTGAAGAGGCCAACGTAAGGAAATATTCTCAAAACTGACTGCCTTTCCATCACTCGGAATTACCCTGCAAGAGACTTTGAAGTCTTTTAAAAAGCTCTAGATTTATTTTTCTGTTTGGTCACCTTTTTCCAAAAACCCACACTCACCCAATTCTAATTTTTTAGTGTTTGCAAAGAGAATTCCCCTTCACCATCGATAGCTCCTCATTTCTGCTAAGCCAAGCTTAGGTCCCAGAGGGCCCCATCCTCCAACGGCTTTGAAACATTCCCTGGAGTTATTCCACTTTGCTTCACTCCTGCTTCCAACCCACACATCCCCTGCACTCTTACCTTGCTCGTGACTCCGGTGGCCAAAACCAGAGGAGCTCCATGACTCCAAATCCTTGTTTCTCTCCCAGACCTTCCATCACAAGTGGAACATTGCCAGCACAGATCCCACCCTGACCCTACCAGGAAAGGATTTGATCATGCCTGAGCTGCAGCATTCCTGGCTCTTTTCCATTTTTTTGCCTTTCCTAAATTCCAGCTCTCAGTATCTCCTATAATGCAGCAGTCAAGCAACTCTCCACGGCTTGTAATTCACATTTGCTATAAATCATTATAGGATGCTCTCAATGAAGGGCTCTAGATGGATAAAAAAATCATAATAAATGCATGAGTTGGACTGTATATCAGCAATATTCCTCCTTGGAAACTCATCTTTTATGTTGAAGGTCTGGAAAACATAGAACACCAGTCATCTTTAACTTCCTTTCCTGTTCTACCCCTTGGATGTCACAGATTCATGCACAGTGGCTTTCAGGACTCTTTCTTTTGTTGTCACATAAACCAGTTTGATTCCAATAGCAAAAAAAAAAAAAAAAAAAAAATTAAATACTTTGGGGTTTTCTTTTGTTTGCAGAGAATGGAAATATAATTGCACTTGGCAGAGGTAAGGAACTGCTGAAAGTCAAATCGATTCTGAATCTATGGGCCCAGAGTAAGAGGAGAGAGAGGTCTGAGAGCCTAATTATCTCAAAAGTGATCTGAGAGGTGCAGTGAGCTTCTAGAAACGTCCTGCCTGTCAGCTTGTGTTACTGAATGGTGCCTCGTGGGTGGTTAAATCAGTGACTGGCTGCACACTCCTGAGGATTTCACGCCTGCCCTCGGAAGGAGCCGTTCATCCAGAGCATTTTCAATTCTGCTCTCTCTGCTACTCCACCTTTCAGATGCAAGTCCTGCTCTCAGAGCTACAAAGTGCTGCTGGAGCCAGGCTTGCAGCCCGTTGCTGGTCTGGGGAGGCGGTGGATGGCACAGGTGGCACAACATACGCTGTGTCCTCAGCGGGCAGCGCTCGCGCCACAGGTGCCGCCGTGTTTACAGCCATGAATAAATGAAAAGACATAATGCAGAATCAGGCTGCAAATTTTTTAATCTACTTGTCAAAAGTTATTTGAAGGATTGATTATGTTCAGCTATCGACTCGCTCTGTGTTCTGGCCTGTATGATCACACATTGCGTTTGTCAAAATAAGGCGATGGTTTAATGCGCGTGAATTATGTGTATCGTGTTCAGGGTTCTGAAAGGGTTGTGGTGTGTGATCGTCCACCATTTCACAGCCTTCCAGACCTGAGGAGAGGATGGCGAGGGACTTTTCACCAGGGGATGGAGTGACAGGACCAGGGGAATGGCTTCAAACGGAGAGAGGAAGTTCACAGGGGATATGAGGAGGAAATTCCTCTCTGGGAGGGTGGGCAGGCCCTGGCACAGGGTGCCCAGAGCAGCTGTGGCTGCCCCTTGGAAGTGCCCAAGGCCAGGCTGGACGGGGTTTGGAGCAACTTGGGAGAGTGGGAGGTGTCCCTGCCCGTGACAGGGGGTGGCACTGGATGAGTTTTAACGTCCTTTCCAACCCAAATCATTCCATGATTTTATGATTCACAGACTTCCACTGTCTCTGCAATGGCATCTGCATAGAACCCTACATGAATTTTGAGAACGCAATATTAACAACATAATTCTGTCCTCCAACAGAAAAATTCAAGGCTGAAGATGGCAAATTAGCCTGGAAGTGAATACAAACAAGTTAATGAACTCCTGGATGGACAAGCCTTCAGAAGCAATAACAATTCTGGCAGTCACAGGGAGGGCTGCCTGTTTTCTATTAGAAGCAAAGAACAATTCAGGATCTCTTAAGGTTTGACATTTACAGAAGGTCAGCCTACAGACTCTCTTCTGGCCTTAAACAATGCAAACAAAAGGAGTTTTCTCTCTCATAAATTTTTGTTAGACGAGATACTCTTAAAATCTCCGGAGCTGTGCACAGATACACTGGATAAATATATTTCCATCCATTTCCAAGGTAGGTGGTGAAAAGAGAAAGAACAGATCTCAACATTACAGGAGTAACTTCCCTGAGAAGTATTTCTTATTTCTCTGATGAAAATAAATATATGGTAATAAAAACAATAAGGAACGATGCGGAACCACCACCACAAACAGCAGCATTTGAACCATTTATTGGTGGATGCTCTAATGAATGTTTTTAATAAGGTCCTGATCCAAGGTATTTCTTAATGCAATGATAACAGAATGAACTCTTTAATCAGCATAAATCACTATTAGTTATGGAAAGCTTAATTTACAAATCTAAGTAAAGTTGAAGTCTAGTGGAGGTTTCTTCCTTTCATACATGTTTAATTGGCATATTTTCATTAATTGGGGTCTCTATTTGACTGGTAAAAGGACTATTTAGAATACTGTGTGAACTACCTTCAGTAGTAAGATGAGCTAGTTAATCCTTTATTTTGGTATTTATTTTCCTATGAAATACATCCAGATATTAGTGCAACATTTCCTATGAAGCCAATTGCATTGCATTGGGAAAATAAGAAAGCAATGAGGAAAACCACAACAAGGAAACAAAAAAAACCCCCAAAACAACCAAACAAAAAACAAACCAACCAACCAAAACCCAATAACAACAAAAAAGAGACCTGCAGAGAAAGGTAAAGAAATCTAAACCCATTATAACAGAAAAGTTTACAGCTAATTCAGAGTTATTCTCCCATTATTTCCTCTCCCATCCTCTGATTTACCTTTTGTGGTTTTCCAGTTGTTGGGGATTTTTTAAACCTCTCTGAAGTGTTTTTCAACCTTTATTCATATTTGACCTTCATCCTTTGGATATGAAAGTACTGACACTCAAATTACGAGGTCACAGAATAACTGAAAAAAGTTCTGGAATTATTCCCAAGTCATTCTCTTTGTACTCCAACACACACATGCCAGGAAGTTTCCGTAAACTCACTCTGGATGCCTGTGATACTTCAATAATAAGAAATTAGCTCAAAATTACCAATAGCATAGAATCACAGAATGGTTTGGGTTGGAAGGGACCTTAAAGATCATCCAGTCCCACCCCTGCCATGGGCAGGGACACCCCCCACTGTCCCAGGGTGCTCCAAGCCCCATCCAACCTGGCCTTGGACACTTCCAGGGATGCAGGAGCAGCCACAGCTTCTCTGAGCCAACAATTTTCCTCAAATCTTAAAATAAATAAATGAGTGAGTAAAAAAAAAAATAAATCTATGCATTCCCGTGGCGAATTCTGGATCTCGTGACCAGCTGTCTGCCACATTAAAATATCTGTATATATGTACCTCAGTTGTTAGTGCATCTTCTGCCTTGATTATACAGCAACAGCTGCCCCCAAATTTCCATAGACATGACCCAGACTGTCCTTTGTATTTAAATCCAAGCCACATATAAATTAAAATAATGATGAACTCCATTAAAATAAGGCAGTGAACTCCAGCTACAAAGGTTCGTTTTCCTCGTCAACATCCACAAACAACTCCTCAATTTTAATGAGATTTTTCTCCGTTTACCATACACCCAATTAGGGAGCATTTCCTATCCATGCTTCACAATTCTGTGAAGCTTTAGGCAGAGAAACCCAAAGGAAAGGGGCTGACAGAGCTGGTGCAGCGGCAGAAAAGAGCAAGAGTTAACTTATACAGTGGAGCTGCATTTTATATAGGTTGCTCTGGCATAAGACAATGACTTTTGCAGCTGCCTGCTGGAATTAATTGCGTGGCTGTAGAGCTGAGGTACAACCCAGGGTAATTTGCTGAGGAAGGAGAGGGCAGTGCCACTGGGGCGGAAAGTTCTCCCTCACAGAAAGTGTGATTTGAAGCCGTGCTTCATTAGGCTAATGGCAATAATGAAATCACGGTGTTTAAAAGTCTGTGGTTGCACTAAGCTGCAAACGAGCAGATTTACCCCAAAGTTGAATCTGGGCGGAGGGGTAACACGAGACACCCCGCAGGGGTCTGTAACTCCCACACAGGTGGATGTGGATGAAGTTTACATGCCAAGACTCAGAGTATTCAACCAGAACAATCGACATTTTACATAAAGCACAAGCGGTTTGTCACTGTTTGCATTTCCATGTTTCTACAAGTTCAAAACCTGGGATTTTCTCCCCCAAAGTTTTCACCCAGGTGACACTGCCAGTCCCACAGAGGGAAGTTCGGGACTGTTTCCAACACACCACACAGCATAAGAGATCACCAAAATATCTTCCATTATTTCAGGAGAAATGTTCAACTCTTGGCAATTTTAGAATCTATTTCCACCAGAGAGTACAGAAGGCCGTGCACCAGCTCTGTGCACCTGACATGTCACCTGTGACAGCTGGTGACAAAACCATCACCCTTTGACATTTAGAGCATCAAGTGCTTGTAGAAGGACCTACTTCAAGCCGTGCCTCCAAGCCAGCATCTCACATTTGGCACTGGACGCTAAAATCCCTTGCAACAACACATTCCAAATTCTTGAAAGCTCCCACTGTGCTCTCCCCAGGAGAAAAATGGAGATTATAGAACCTTGTCTTCCACAGTAATAACACCAACTTAAACAGAGATGAAAGGAAAGAGAGAAAGGTAACAAGGGTGAATCTTTTTCGCTCTCTGATTAAATCAGCTCTTCACTCAGACAACAGTCCTCGCTTCTCCTGAGCTCTATTTTAAAGTCTGAGTTCAAATACAATATCAAATGCTGTTTCCTTTTCTCTCCTGAAGGAGAGATCAGTAGAAATACTGTGGTGGTGAGCAGGCAACACCACCTAGCTGAGGAAATTTGGGTCTGAAAGAGACAACTTTATACCCATTAAAAGCATAACAGGCAGCAGAAAATACAGAAAAGGGCAGACACAAAGCCAAGGCATTAAAAGCAAAGAACAGCTTGTCTCCCTCCAGACCCAGGACACTTTTAAATCATCTTTTACCTGAATTTTCCAATCAGGTATCTGGGTGATTAGAGAGGCACCTGTGTGACAGAGTTTTCTATTAACTAACAAACTTAGTCATAAGCGAAACACACTTGGACACACCAGAAAAAAAATCCTGATCTCAACACAATACTCACCAGCAGAAGATGAAGTGTTTAGGATGAATTTGGATAAATAAATCATCCCCTTCTAAAAATTCCATGATGCAGTTGACAGCTCAGCGGTCTTAGATCTGTTTTATCCTCTGTAACAAAGGTCAGTACCAGATCTCCTTTATCCAGTTCTACCCAAGAGGGCAACAAATCACTCTGCAGGAACCTCCCACTCTCTCATTTTACCCATAAAATAAATTACTGTATTATTTAGGCCAGGTTATGAAACCTCTCTTATTTCTGAAACCTCCTCCATCCTCATGGTAACAAACCAAGAATTTTGACATTAACTTTATCATTCTCCATTGAGCTGGCAATTCCCATACTGGAAATGCACTTCAGCAAACTTCCTATAATGAAAGCTTCATTAGAAAATTTAGACTTCAATTAAAATGTGAAACAGCCAGATTTAAAATACCATTTGTGCTGAAACTAGTCTGCTAAATGCAAGATTCCAAGACACTAAGCAGAACGGATCTAGTTATTACATCGAGTTTTATCTGTTTTTCTGATCAGTAGTAAATGCCATTTGAAACAAAACATCCCCATATATTTGGTGCAATACCAAGCTGATACATTAGTTGATTATTATTTTCTTGTTACAATTTTTAAGGAGTCCTAAAGGTTTGTGTGACTAACTTGTGTTTTGTGCTGACAGCAATTTTACATTGCACTTTCTCACTCCTGCGATTTGCTTAATTTGGCTTTATATGTGCGAGTTCTAGAACATAACTTGCCCTGATTAAAAAACGGAAGAGAATACTCCCCTCAAACCCAGTTTTAATTTCTCAAATTGTGCTCTGATTAGTCTTTTAGGGAGAATTTTACTGACAAATTTCTGCCAGAATGTTGTTTCTCATGTTCCCACACTAAGACAACTTTTAACTTACAGTTAAGGCAATTTGAATTCAAAATGTTGAGATAATCAAAAGAACGAGGCTGTTGGGGTATATGAAATAACTCAATGTCATCAGTTTTACACAGGGTTTCACTTGCTGAAGCTGTAAATGTTCAAAACAGGTGAACAAATAATTTATGGGCCATTTGGGCAGCACACGGAGCAGCTCCGCCCCAGGGGAGCACCTGAGGCGCTTTGCCTGGAGCTCCACAGGTTCAGACAGGAGCATACAAATTGTTCCTCCTTCCCGAGACTGTGCACAGATAACCTGGGAGAGTCTGTGGTGTGAGATGCATTCCTGTCTGCTGCTGCCCATGCACATTCAGGGAGTTTTGTGTGTGTTCAGCCCAAGGGGAAGGAGCATCTGACTCCAGACAGGAGCTACCTCGAGGATTTCCTTTCAGCCTCGTTTGCCTCAAGATTTCTTGAGGGGGGAAAACTTTTTGCACTGCCATGGCACAGAAGGTCCAACAAAAATTCCATTATCCCCAAGTGTTTGCCACTAATTTTGTCAGGATCCCTGATTTTCACAACCTGTTCCCTACTTCCTCACACTATCTATACCCACCCACACTACAGGGTTTATCTGCTCTGTAGCCTGTTGAAAGATATTTAATCCCATTAGTTTGGAAGGAAAATGGCAAATATTTCAACAGATGATAATGGGGTTTAATGGTGTGGCTGGGGGCTTTTACCACATCAATGACAAATCTCTTCAGCAATGTTGCTGCAATTTCTTTCAATGCCATTAGGAGCTGCATTAAGGCAGTTGTGTGAACACAGTCAGAGCTGAAGATGTGCAGAACGGTTCTCTTAAATATGAAAAGCAAAGAGACTTTTCAAAAGCTTTGCAAAACTTTCAATGAAATATTTGTGATTACCCTAGCACAACATATGGGACGGTTCTCAGCTTTTCCCTCGTACCTCAAGCTTCTTTAAATCTCCTTATAAAAACCTTCTCAACACCATCTTTTTACTCCAGAAACTTGATCCCATTTCTGATTTAAAAACATAATTTGAGATCAATAAAACTCCCAAATCTCTGATTTTAATATACATTAAGCCACTACACTACAGACTCAATTTATTGCACACAAAAAAAGTAGATCAACCTGCATTCTAGCTTAATTTCACAGTTTGCAAAGTATATTCCCTAAATCACCTGCAAGACAAGAGGCATTGTTATTTGCTTACCTTTTTCTTCTTGTTCTACCTTAAACACTTAATTAAGAAAAAAAAAATTAAATTAAATCTAGTTCAGGACCAATTATCCTGCATGACATTCTAATTTTCCACTCTTTACCTTTTCCTCCCCCAAGGCCGGACACAAGAAGAGTCTCCACAGCTGGGGAGGGTTGGAGGCAGCTCCTGCAGAGCCCAGCAGTGCCAGTCTGGGCGCTGGCCAGGGCACCAGCAGCCACGAGCCAGCTCCTCCCCAGTGCCTGCTCTGCTCCTCCCCAGTGCTCCCAGTGCCCCAAGGAACAGGAACCAGCACCAAACCTGATTCCCTTCAGCAGCACCCCAGAGCCTGGCCACTGCATTAACCCCAAAAGGATCAGCTTTTAAAAGAACAGATGGCACAGGACCATGGAATGGTTTGGGTTGGAACGAGCCCTTAGAGCTCATCCAGCCCAGCCCTGTCAGACTGCAGCAAAGACACACCGAGTCCTCACGTACAGGATGCAGTTCTTATGGGTTTTCCACACTCTTCTTCCTCAGCTCAGTGCAGAAGCGATTGCAGCGCAGTTGTCCCAACACCAAACCACCCTCGCGGCACCAAAACTGCCCCCAGCAGCCTCCTGGTTACAGGAAGGGTCAGTCCCTGTTTTGGGAGAACAGATCCCCAGTGGCTCTGGAAAACCAGAGCTGTCAGAGGACAGCAGGTGAGGGAACAACCCCACCTGATTAAAAGCAGAAGTCATCACCTCTCTGATGGCTGTACAACAACCCACGAGAAACCAGCTTATGGTCCACGTGGAGCTCCTCAGGGCCAGGACAGCTCCAGCCCACTGTCACTGCAGGGACAAAGCTCTCCCCTCACCGCTCTCGCCTTGTTGCTCTTGCTAGAATTAAAACCACTTCAAGAAATTTCAAAAAATACTATTATTTCATTGCAGTGAATACTTGTATCAGCAAGTGATAGCCCACAGGGGACAGGGTTGCAAAAACAGGGCTTTGTTTGTTGTTGTAATTCTCCACACTCCTGGGCCAAACTTTCTGCCAATTTAGCAGTAAACAATGTGGAGAAATGTAAAGGTGTCACATTGCAGACACTTAAAACCAAAGCTGCTTTTGTGTAAACTCCTGGGCATAAGCACATAATCTGCAGCCCTCAGAGAAGCCTTAAGAAACCAGAGTGACTCAGAAATATTGTTCCTCTGCCTGAAGTGTTTTGGCGTTTTCTCCTTTGTTTTTTTAATCAACATGTTCTGTTTAAATGATGACACAGCAGGTAGATAAGAAGCAAAATAGTAATATCACTTGATTTTTGAGGGAGAGGATTCTGCCCCTCTGCCCCCACTCAGGTGAGACCCCACCTGCAGAGCTGCCTCCACCTTGGGGCCCAGCACAGGGAGGACCTGGAGCTGCTGGAGCCAGTTCAGAGGAGGCACCAGGATGAGCAGAGGGATGGAGCAGCTCTACTGCGGGAGCTGGGATTGTTCAGCCTGGGGAAGAGAAAGATTTGGGGTGGCCTCACTGTGGCCTTCCAGTGCCTGAAGGAGCTGCAGGAAAGATGGAGACAGACAATTTCCAAGGGTCTGGAGGTTCAGGACAAGAGGGAATGGCTTCAAACTGACACAGGGCAGGGATGGATGGGATTTTGGGAAGGAATTCCGCCATGTGAGGGTGGGCAGGCCTTGGCACAGGGTGCCCAAAGCAGCTGTGGCTGCCCCTGGATCCCTGGCAGTGCCCAAGGCCAGGCTGGGCATTGGGGCTGGGAGCAGCCTGGGACACCCCATGGCAGGGGTGGCACTGGGTGGGCTTTAATGTCCCCTCCAACCCAACCAGTCTGTGCCCCTCTGGTTTTGAATTCTTAGCTCTACAGTGCCCTGCTGTGCTCAGCCACCAGGCATTTTTATCCCTTTTTCATCAGAGCACAAGGTGAGCGTTGTGGGGCACACACTGGGAGGGGCAGGACAGGCATCTCAAGCTCTCTCCCACTCCTATTATTATTTTATTATCCTTCACAAGCCTCAAGGGCTAGATAAAAATAAAAGGCCAATTTAATTTTCAGGAGGATAAAGTTACAATTATTTCTTTATTTAGCTTTGTGTACCAGCCACTTTCCTAAAATGATGGGAGGAGATGTATCTTCCAGCAAACCTCTTGCTCTCCTACACCGTCCTCAAAGGTTTAACTTCTCAATAATTTTTAAATACAAATACAGAACGACAGGCCTCAAACCAACCAAACACACAAAAGTAATCAACATTTAAGTGGGAAGGCTGACCGCACGGAGCAGAACTGATTTTGCCCATGCTTTTCCCCTGGAAGCACTGGAGCCAGCCGTGTGACAGCAATATTCCAGATGGCCGTGCAAGGGCCTCCATCTCTTGCAGCAGAACGTTGCTGGGATCCGAGCAGACACACATGTCTGCCTGCAGTGACACATCCCACCGGGTGGAAGAAGAAGAAGAAGAAAAGCAAATCTCATTTACAAAGAAGTCTCAGCTTAGGATGCAATTTGAAAGATTAGAATGAGGAAACATGTAATCAACAAGGCTGCTAATTAGAAATGATTTATTGCCTTCCCTTGTTAAGCTCATTATTAAGAGAGAATATTTTCCTTCTCCTACTGCTTCTAACGTATATAAAACCTCAATTATTTACGTCTTTTGTTCGTTACAAAAACTGCAGGACAACTGTTTTAATAACTTCCACTTAACTGAGAATCAAAGCACTGTTAGCTGCATTTGCTCACTAAAAATCTTTAATGAAGCCAGCAAGTCCAAGGAATTTGAAAAACTCAACTTTATTCCCCAGTGAAAAGCAATCAACTGCTCTCTCTGTGTCTGCATTTTCTGTGCTACCAAAGAAAAGTGTTTCCCAAAATGACTGTGCATCTCAGCACAGTTTGCCTGCAAAGCTTAATTTTTCCTGACACTTGTCCCAGGGTAAATTTTTCAAAAGAGGTTGCCTTAATTTTAAAATTGACTTTTAATGATACTCATGTTTCAAAAGGCTGGATTTTAAATATATTGATTTTTTTGGTGTCACTTGGATAAATTCATGAAAGGGCACAGGCCAGAGGACTTTAAAAAAAAAAAGAAAAAAAAAATCAAACCCAACCAGAACCAAACACCACAATTGCCTGGGTCTATGCATCACTGTCCTTAACTCACCACACAGCTGAGGCCCCTTGTGTAAAGACCTCATAACATCCTCATAAATTAGGGATTTTTTTTCCTTAGCTAGCAATAAAAAAAAAAAAAGGAAAATCCAGGGGAGAAAATATCACTTCCATTTCTTTGGCTGCACAGTAGTTAGGTTAGACAGAGGCACAGGAATATCTGCATCCAGTTCCTTACCCAAAATTGATTCAAGTCTATGTCATTGCTTTTTGACAGGTTTTAACCTCTCGGTCCCAAGAAGCTGAAGCTTGTTCTGGTGTAAGAGCAGCTGTCAAAGCTAAGCAATTTCACAAGAAATTATTAAATGTTCAATAGGTTAAAATCAGAGAGCAGACACAAGCAGAATTCTCCAGCATAACTTCCATGATACTTTTATTAGTGGTGACACCACGCTAAAAGCCAGCGCATGAAATATCAGACGCTTACCTGAAAACACACCTCTCCCACAGCCCCACAGATTTCCTATGAAATTCCTGGGACTGAATTCAGCACTGTTTCCCTCCAGCTTGTGTCAGCACAACTTCACCGATTCCAAGTGAACCCAGCTCAGAGTTATTTTTTCCAGCCGGAGTCCCCTGACAGCTCCATCAGCACAATAGCAGGTATTTTCCACTTCTGCACAGTGCAACTTTTCTACTTTCTGAGCAGCAGCCTCACAGCCCTGCCAGCTCCTTGAAATACAAACCGAGGGATGCAACACGCCCAAAGCTGCGCCCGGAATCTGCTCCGTAATTGAGGTGTTTGCCTTAAATCAGCTGAACAACAAGTGCTACCTGTTATCGACTTGCCAGTCCTTTCTGCTTAAATTTCCCCCTGCTCCCAGTTCATTGGACTGCAGTGAGTGGCTGCAATAAGAAAGTGCTGGTACTGAAGGCATTAATACCACGTTTGAACACACTTTGTTTAGGAAAACTGGCGTGGCTGGAAAAGAACAAATCGCCCCCTAGGACCAGATCAAAGAGCAGGACGCTCAAAAGCTCATCACTTTTTCAATCATGGAGCCATTCTAATTAAAAAATTACTGCTTCTGCCTACAGACTCTGGATCTCTGGCCTTGCTTCTTGAGGGATATGATGTTTATCCCACATTTATGATTATCAGACATAACATGTGTGTTAAACATCCTTTAATTCCATCTCTTCCCAATGGCCCCAAACTCCCACCTCATGACGTACAACCCTGCCAGCTGCTGTGAGGCCACTTCCCCACCTCCCACAGTGACACCTCTCACCTTTCCCACTTACAAACATCCCTGCAGCAATCACAGAAACATGAAGGAGGAGCCAGTTCCACCAGAAAGGCAGCACGGGGGGTTAGCATGAGACAGCATCCCATGAACTGTCCCTTTCTATGGAGTTTCCATCGATTCCCAGCGTTGGAAAACCCACTCAGGTGGAAAAAATTCCCTCCAGCCTCCTTAGCACTGGGGAGTTCCCAAAGGGAGCTGTAGAAACATGAACTGCAGTAAATCTGCGCCTCACCATCTGTATCTCATTGCTGAAACAATCCCAGGAGGATCAAAACCAGTAAGGAATTACTTAATTTAACACCTTCTTGTTATTCCTCATCCGAACACAACCCCCTTCTGTGTAGCCTTTTCCACATTGACGATCTGACGATGCACCCAAGGTTTGGCAAGAAAATATCCAATAATATTTAAATAATGTTTAAACTAGTACCTACTAAAATTAAGAAGTAAACATTTCAGTTCTACTACTGGCAAATGTATATTTTCATAGATTAGCCAATTATTTTAAATTTGCAGATATAAAAGCATTCTACAGATCATACCTCTGTACCCAGCAATTAATTCTAGGTACCATCTCTGTGCTCATGCTCTACAATTATACACTAAGAAAAGATAATTATCCCAGTTTCAAGTGTCAGAAGGTTACATTTCTCTTTTCCAACCTAAAATATGCTTTGTTTTTAAATGTAAGGCTCTCAATGGCATTTAAGATGATCTAAATTCGTTTCTGGTGTGTCCTGGACTAATAATTTTGTTCTGCAGCAATATTGAAATAGGAGCACACGTGTATTTTTCTGTCCCATGCTGCTGCAGGCTTACATTTTTCTAGTCTTTATAAAATACCCTTCTATGACTTTTAGATTTCAACAATGCAGAGGTGAGAGAGATGCTGGCCTGAACTGTTGATCATTGAGGGTTAATCAATATGAAAGTTTTAGGTTTATAAAGCACATGGGAGGAACAGGATTCACAAGTGGACTTGTGTGTGTCTCAGCCCTGTAAAGCTCTAATTAGGATTTCTCACAAGACTTTTATGAGGTTAGGTGACAAAAAGATCTAGGATAGTTTAATATTACTAGACATAGAAATATGAAATATTAGTAATACTTTCTGCAAGCAGTTACCATATGATACTGCAAATTGAATCTATGCAAAGCTAAAAAAAAGGATAATATACCAATATCTGCCAGTGTGATTTACCCAACTGTGATCAGTGAGCACGATGCTGGGAAAGGATGAGGCATTAAAAGATTTGTGTCATGAATTAATGCACTCAGTAGACAAAGTAACTCGAATTTACACAGATTTCCTTGGGAACTTTTACAGCTGTATCGATATCCCATTTGCCAGTCCTCGGGAGCAGCCAGGTTTGTGGCCTGGCAGCAGAGCACAGCTGCTTTGCAAGTGGAGCTCTTGGGTTTGGGGAAGGTTCTGCCCATTGCTCAAGCTCTTCACAGGGAGTTTAAGGGCATTAACCCTTGCACGAGTGCTTACCCCAGTCCCACTCCACATAAAGTGCCTCAGACAAGTGCAGTTTAGCAGTTTAGTGAAGCAATTTCTGCTGTTTGAGAGCCACCTCCCGAGTTTCCCAGCACTGGCAGCTCCCAGCCATCACTGTCAAGCTGCCTCCTCCCCTGGGTGGAGGGTTGGTGGTGGCTCAGCACAGATTCCCCTTTCCCTGACAAATGACAACTGCTCAAGCTGTGATGTGCTCCTGCTCGTTTTCCTTTATAGGTGGCTCTATTCCCAGCGCTCTAATGTGATTCAGCTTCATAGCCAGGCTGCTTATATTTCTCCTGCAGATTGCAATTATATTTCTAAACTATTCTTTGTGTTGCTGCGAGAGTCAAACAAAAGGGGGGGAAAAAAATGTTAAAGTTTCAGTGAAGGAAATTTCCATAATATGTGGTGGCTGTCACAATCTTGCTGATAGAAATAATTACTCCTCCTGATGTAGCTACACTGAACCACCGAGAAATGGGGATAAAAAACTGTTACCCATCTGTGCAAAGCTCTTTCATACATGCATATGAAAGAAGAGCTAAATATGGAGATTAGAATACTCTGGAATTGCAGCAGGACACAGATCCCAAGGTGACGGGCACTTCTTACCTCAGGCCCTGAGAGGAGGGAGGAATTGCCTCTCTTTAACAGCTACAAAGGATCCGTGGTGATTTGGGATAACTTTGTGCTTGGCCTCCATGTGATCCACTAGATTATGCATGCAAATCCTCAGTTTTGGCTGATAAACTGGAAGTATCAAGAAACAAAAGCACACTCTGCTGTAGCATGAGCTAATGATATTTTTCTGAGCGAGAGAAACCCACACTCTCTGCAGATAGCACACCCCGTTTACAGATAAACCACCGAGAGTGGTGAGCAGGAGAGCAAATCAAAAATTAAAGAGCGTTTCCAGGGGTGCTGGGGTTCTGCTCTTACCCACACACCGGCCAGAGGACAGTTCAATTAATTACCAGGTGCATCTCTCTGATCACTTCAGGATGTGACTTGTACAGCCCAGAGAATTCAGCGTGGTTGGAAGCACCTGGGCACTGCTGGATTTGCTGTCTCAGGCACTTGTAAAGGTTTCAACAGCAACATTCCCTGAAAGCAAAGCAAATAAGCAATGAGGCAGCAGCTCCTGCAGAACTCCTGAGCAAAGCTAAATGTGAGGAATGAGCTAAAAGGTAACTCAGAAAACGTGGCCGTGTCTCTGTGGGCATGCAAGGGGTGCCACTCAGACATCACAGCCGGAAGGCATTGCAAAAATGTGAGTAGGGAGATAGTGGCTGTAGAATTAGAGAAACAGAGAGTGGTTTGGGTTGGAAGGGATCTTAAAAATCCTCTGGTTGGAGTCCCCCTGCCACGGGCAAGGACACCTCCCACTAGGCCAGGCTGCAGAT
The DNA here is from genome assembly GCA_013389985.1 of Dryoscopus gambensis. NCBI lineage: Eukaryota > Metazoa > Chordata > Aves > Passeriformes > Malaconotidae > Dryoscopus > Dryoscopus gambensis. Next base: position 79,513 of record WEIT01010119.1, on the reverse strand, counting down.
CCGTCCTGCTGCTCTGACCTAAGGCAAGACCCAGCTTTAATCTACTCTGTAACAGTATTGCCAGATTAGAGAGTGTACCCAAAGTAGGAAAGTTCCTCACTGACACCTCCACAAAGCCACAGACCGTCCGCTGTGGAAGCTCCTGCACCGACCCATCTGAGCAAAATTACCTTCGCTGCCCAGTGGCAACCAGAATCCATCAACACAGCCCAAAACCACTGGACAGCCCAGCCCTTCCCAGCAGCCACAGGCTCCTCACACCCCGCCTGGCCCCCTCCACAGCCACACCAGCACAGACAGTCCTGCAAACACCTTCCAGCAGAAGAGGGAGTTGAACAACAAACCGGATTGCCTCGGGGTGGAATTGCACCTGCAGCCCCGAGCAGCTCGAGCCCACGAGCGCAATAAATGCCTCATCCAAAAGCAGAGCTGCTCAAACCCTCCCTGCAGCAAACCCAGCACGGCTGAGCTCGCAGCTCCAGGGCTGCCATCTCCAGACACCCACTCTGACCGTGGGGGCTTCGCTGGGGCTGACTGCGGGAAATTTATCACTTTTTGGGAAAGTCCCAAAAAACCAGCTCAGTGCACGGTGCCATCAGGACAGTCAGACTTAACAAAACTGTGACCAGAACACCCCAGAGGCCTAAATCCAGGAATTCTTGTTCCTACACATCCCCCTCTTCCTTACAAACGCAGTGGAAATCCAGGTTTAAAAGATCACAGGCTAATAATGACCCTCTGCAGAGCTACTGAGACTGACCCAGGCTTTCCTCAGCACAGGGGGCCTCAAGCAGCTGTGCAAGGAGAAGTTTTGCCAGTAAAGATTTTATCCTGTCACTGAACCCTCACCAGCTCCTTGACAGCTGTCAGGGAGATGAGACCACAGATTCTGTTGGGTTTTCTGCAGGAGTTAAAACATCCCAAGTATCCAGTGCAGCACTTGAACCATCCTCCTCCTCCTCGAAGCTGAATATTCAGGTTTAGGGAGGCAAAACCAGCAGTTATTCTTAAGTCTTTTCAAATAATAAACATTTAAATTAATCCTCAATGTAATTTTTTTATTTACTTCAATAGATTTCATGGGCCCATGTTTTCTTACCTGTGATATTAAATATTTTGATTCTAAAATATGCACAAATCACTTTTCAGAGTCTTCTGAGTTCATCCCTTTTACTTAGAATTGAAGAATTGAAGTGAAAATTATCCAATTAATAAAATGACTGTAAAATATTAATAATAATGCTTATTTGAAACATGCCTCAAACTGGAACTACTCCTCTTAATCACTAAGTCAAATATTCTTGTGTTAGATAAAATTAACAACCAGAATCACTAACATTTTAAATTATTTCAAAAATTCTGAATGAGAGAGTTTTGAGAAAGCAGAACCCTCTATGGAGTTATCCCACCTGGGAGGAGATCAGGAAATGACAATAATTTATCCAAGTCTTTACACAGTAGCTGTGGGTTTGATTAAACAGGGATTGAATTAAAATAAATCTGTGTCTCCAGCAGACGCAACTAAAGGAGAGGTTGTGATTCAGAAATAACCCCTTAATTTCCTGTAAATTAAAATATAAAGAAAAGCTGCAAAGTAACCCCCCCAGTTGATAGGTTGACTGTAAGAGTGGATTTTTTTTCTCCCGTGGTGGACTAAAAACCAACCCCAAGTCTGTTCTCCAAAGTGGGAATTGTGCACAGCGAAGGAAGGAATTTCATTGCCTGCCCTGCACCCTTTCCCAGTGATCAGATTCACACATGGAGGCTTCTCCAGTGGGCTTTAATCCCATCACGGTCAACACGAGTTCCTCAAAGCAGAGCAGGAAAAAAAGGACGATTTTCTTGACCTGTTGGCCTCTTTGGGACATGCCGCTGGGCTTTCCCTTCCCAGGGCAGCCCAGGGATTCTGCGGTGCCATTCCTGAGCGGGAGGCAGCAGGAAGGCTCCCAGCTCCACATCTCAGGTTCCACCTCGGCCCTGTAACTTGGAGGATGCTGCCACCAAGAGTTTTGAAGCCATAAGTGGCGCGGTGACAGCTGTTGTCAGTGAGGACAATGAAAATTGGCAGATTTAGCCAAGTATGAAGCATGACAAATTGCAGGAAAGCGAAAGGAAGGCAGTGCCTCAGTCAGTTGAGGAGTCAGATGACATTTGCAGGGAAGCTTGTGGGAATTCTCCAGACAGTCTACAAGATGTGCTAAATGTTATTTGCATTAGAACAAATCATAAGGTATCGACTGCAAAATCATTTCCCTTTAACGAAGACTCGGAGGGAAAAAAATATCAGAGTCAATTAGAAGACTGAAACCACAAATATGTTGTGCTTTACATATCTCTGAAGCATGAAGGAGCCAATAAAGTGCATTTAAGAAAAATGAACAACAAAATCGCTGCAGCTCGTCAGGCTGGCAGCACTGCTGAGTTCACGCCATGCTTAGGAGGCTTCCCCTCCTCTCCTTCCATCTACACCAGTGGTACATTTTCCAAAAACATGTTATTCTGCATGAAAAGAGAGATCCCACACATATCTGTTGTTTCTTACCACTGAAGTGGAATTGTCACTTCACCTCTTCTCACAAAACAACCCAACTGCACTGCATCAGTGCCTCACAAAATCAGAGCTGAAACTACGACCTACCTTGCTCAGCATCAACAGGAGGGGTCCTTTTATTTCTGACAGATTTGGGGGGGGGTTCTTTTACTAAACAGGTTTTGTTTTGTCTGTTGATCACATTTTCTCCTTTCACAATATTTGGTTTCAGCTGCTTTGGAATCTGAGTGTAATTCTGATTTTTCATTGCAATGCTGTCAGGTGACAAGTGAGAAAAAATACAACAAACATTTTTAAGTGCTACCTGTCAGCCTAAAAGAACTCTGCAAACTGATGTTGAAGAAGAATTAATTTTCCTCCAAAAAACACTTTTAGTAATACTTAAACAGTGCCTTTCATAGCTCTAACAGAAACCAGAATGCATCTGAATTTCAACTTGCATTTTAAAGGCAGCACAATCAGTAGCAGTGTTATGCCATTTCTTCACGATTTACTAAAAGGCAATATCTAAAAATTACCTTTTTTCCTTATCAGCGTGGCTGTCATGTAACTTACCTGGAGATAACCAAGAGGAACAGCGTGGACCACCCACAGACATCCCTTATCTCTCAGGCTAGAGCTGTTCAGATAAGCCCAGGGGGTGACAAGATTTATTCCAGAAGTGTCTGGATGCACTCCTGCGCCATGTGCTTGAGCAGGGAGGGGGGTGGGACCAGATGAGCCCCTTGGTCCCTTCCAGCCTGACCCCTCCTGTGATTGTGTGACAACTCTGCTGCATTCTGCCCCATTCCTTGGCCCCTCCGTGGCAAGAAGTGACAATTACAGCACACAAAGTGACATTTTTAATTAGATACCACGCTTTTCTGAGCCAAGCAAGTGACCCAGAACACCTCAGTGACGAGCATGACATTTTATTGCAACCTGAAGCCAGGTGAAAAACATGAGTCTTAATTTAAATGCCTCTTTTTTCCTGTTAGGTAAATTTTTATACGCTTAGCTCTGAGGGATGGAGAGTACACAAAGGGAAAGAAAGATTGGGGTTTTTTTTTCCTTCTACTTCATATTTTATAATAAAATAATTTAAAGTTATTGAAGGCCAATTCCAGCACTTCTTTCCTCACAAATTTCCCACCACCCAGCTCAGTCACAGCACCTTCATCCCGCTGAACAGGAGGTTTTATTCCAGTACTTCAGAGGAGGGAGTTTGAGCTGCTTTATAAAACCCTCAAATACTTCCACGTTCCTTTGGTAGGGCAGAAAAATAACAACAGGGGCCACTGGATTGCAGCAGAATTGAACTAACCCTGGTGTGAGCTGGGTGTCAGGGAAGGTGATAACAAACCCCACCTGAACATCCCTTCCCCATCACCCCTGCTCACACAGACACAACTCCAGACCTCAAACATTCCAGAGAGGGCAGATCCGAACAAGGGAAGAGGAAAAAAGCTTGGAATCAAGACAATAAATGTCATATATATTGTAATTCTCTACTTTTGAATCTCCCTTAAAATAGAAGCTCAGCACAACCAGACTCCCGTGGTTTCATACCCAGCGTCTGCAGCTGCTGTGGATGGAGGGAGGAATTGTCTCAGGCTGGACAGATGGGAAAATCACTGGGAAAGATCCTTCCTTAAAAGTTTTTAACAACCTAACCGAGTTTGGGAACACGCTATGGACACTAATTATGCATTAGGAACACTGGGGAAGAGATTGTTATGAAAGCAACCCACACAACGGGCTGTGTTGGCAGCAAAAAAAAATAAAAAATAAAAAAATAAGTTAATGTTTAACAAATTTTCATCCACCTTTCTACTCCTCACATACAAATACTGCTGTTCCCCCCAGAGATTTAGGCATCTGCAAGCTCTGCTGTACATGAGGAAAAAAAAATAGAGCAAGACAGTCAATATTTTTGATAAGAGAGAGTTAAAAGGGAAATCTGAAATCCCTAATGTAGTCCTCCATGTCAAAAAGGAATACTTTTATCTTCCTAGAAAGATTACAACAACAAAAAGAAAATATTCTCAGTCCTGATTTCTCAGGACTTTCAAAGATAAGGTGGTGAAAAATAAACTTTTGGTGAGATGCAGGAAAAAAGTCTTTGCTGTGTGTCTAAATTCATCTGCAGCTCAGCAGTTGCTGGAAAACACTCAAGGTTTCAATTAATTATTTGTTTCTTATTGAGATAAGGATGAGCTGCAAACTCTGCCTGGGTTACCAAACCCTGGGTAAAATCTCTCTGGGTAAAATTCCTCTCCCCCAGGTTTTCTCTGCCTTACACCACTGAGCTCCCAGGCAAAGCAATGGAAACCAGGGTAATTGTTGTGACAAAAACTGGAGTTCAAACCAAGCAGATGGCTGTGAAAGAACAAATACAGCTTCCCATGGAATAAAAGCACAGCTGAGTGCTTGGCTTCTCCATTCAAATGTGGACCAGGGTTTTCCTGAGGAAAAACTGTACTTCTTGAAAATAAAATACTCTTAAAACTCACTTTTTCCTTGTACCCCTTCTTTTCCTTGGCTAATGTGGGTACACCCTGAAAGTTCTTGTATTATCTTCTCCATCCCTGGCAGTGCCCAAGGCCAGGCTGGACGGGGCTTGGAGAAAACAGGGACAGTGGAAGGTGTCCCTGCCCAGGGCAGGGGTGGCACAGGATGATTTTAAAATTCCCCTCCAACCCAAACTGTTCTGTGATTCTATCAGACATCCTCCTCTCTTTGATCAAAACACCACCAAGAAACATTCCTCCCAAAGGAAAAAATGAGGAATAGCAAAGAAACCCCCAAACACCAACAAACCAGGAAAAGAAAATCCGCACTTCTTCCCGGGTAGATCCTGTGGATTGTTTTTCCCCTCTCACCCTGTGGCTCCTGAAGCTCTGCTGCCCTTCCCAGGGTCACACCCAGCAGCACAACCCACCCGGGAGTGGCAGTTCATGATGCATTCTCCAGATACCTAGAAACAGAGACTGGANTCGCAGCCCCAGTTTACACCTTTGGGCCTGGGACAGCCTGAGTGTCCTTGAACAGCGAGCTCAGAGAGGCTTTGTTGTGTCTGTCTGGCCTAGGAGAGCAGCTCACGAGCTACAGGAAACTTCAGAGTTACACACAGGGCTATACAGGATTTGAAAAATATAAAAGTTAAAACCTAAGTATCACTCAAACCCGGCATTCCAGTGAGGAGCTGAAAGGAATTAAGGAGCGTTTTGACTTCAGGAGCCGCAGCGGATCCAAACTCCCCGGAGCTCCGTGCACTTCCCACAAGGTGGCCCTTTGGTCTGCTTCCCACCTTGGAACCCCCACGTGGAAGCCAGCCAAACTAAAAACCCTTTAGCTAAAAAAAGCTAAAAGCTTTTACACTGCAGTTCAGCCGGATTTAAGGCTTGCCTTTCATTTTTTGTGGCTGGAAAATAAAAGGGACAGCACGCGGGAGAATTCTCTGCATCATCCCAAGTGTTCCTGTGTGCTGGTGTTGGGAGTGCTCTGCTCAGTGGAGTCGGTGTTCCTCCCCCAAAGCAAGAACCCTAAATTCTGTAGGAGCAGAAATTCCTGGTTTAATGGCTTTAAAGTCGCTGAATGGAATCACACAGGCTGATAATCACTCTAAATTTCATTTTTCCGCGTGTCAGGGTGGAGGGGGGACCGCCAGCACCCAGGTCCAGCTGGGGATTTTTAAGCTCAGCTGCAGTTTTATTTAAATTAACATCAAAAAATAAAACCATTAAAGCATAAAACCCCCAATAGCGAGTTGTTTTCCAGCACAATCACAGCCATGCACACAAGGAATCATCCCAAGGTCAAAAAATAGAAAAAAAATTTCCTCAAGCTCATCATATCCTCTCAGTTTAGAAATTCCCTCTCACTTTAACACCCTCATTTATTCTACCTCATTTTCTGAGACAAAGTTTTAATTATACAAAATTTAGCAGTGATCCTCCCGTGCCCCAAAATTCCTGAGGCACAAATTTGAGCTCTCATAGACCTATGACACCAATCCCTCAATCTGCATCTTGGAACTTCTGAGTTCCTGGAGAATTCCCACACACCTACAGCTTCATCCAAAAAAAAAAAGCCAGACACATTCCCAGTCATAAATTTTGCATTATTACCACCAAATTACTGAATGCCTTTGAACACTGAGCAGCACAACAGCACCTTGAGAAGGGATGTGAAATTGCCGACCCACGAACACTGGAACGTCATAAATATTAAAATAAAAACAGAATACATAAAATCTGCTGTAAATCTGAGGGGGAAAAAACCCACAGAATTTGAAATAATTTTTTTGTATTCCTTTTCAAGAATTTGAATTGATGGAATTGAGGTCAAAAAAATGATGGAATTGAAGTCAAACTTCAATTTTACAGGCTCGATATGTTGCAATTTCTCCTCAAGTTTTCAAGACAAGAACTTCAATTTTTTTAACTAAAAACAATCTCATCTGTCAACTGCACAAAATATTTTTTCAAGATGGTTGACTGGAGAAACAAATCAGAATAAAGTGGCTGTCATCAGTAAATCAGCTTTGACAGAGCAGCACATATCACCAATTTTCTTGGGAAATACCTGTTAAATTCCCTTCTCTCAGAAACTCTTTTCCTCACAGAAGAAAAGTGGCTGAGGCAAGAGAAGTAATTGATGTATTATCCACGATTATCTTGCATTATTTTCATCCTTGCTTAACATGCCTTTCCTTGCTGCTGCTCAGAGCGGTTCAATCCGCACACAAATCATCTCTGCCTTCCCCCAGACACCGATCCCAAGAAGCACAGGATCTTCCAGCAGAATATCAGGGAGAAAAATCTCAATAACCATCAGCAACTTGGAGCCCAGTTTCTCCGCAGATAAGGTGTTTAACAGCCAGATTTCTGCTGGTTTGCACAATTCTGAGATAAATGTAAAACATATTTATTGATCCCGCACTTGGCCAGTCAAAGTCGCCGTTCCAGCTAAAGATCCTCAACAAAAAACAGATTAACAAAGAAAAATACAGCACATATTTATATTTACTTGCATTTCTGAAAGGCAGCATTACAGACACGGGATACTGCTGATTGACTTTAAATTGCACCTTATTAAAAACATTCCTACTAATTTAAATATTCCCGAGAATGAAGTTGTTTAACACCCATGGAAGCACAGCTCTGCCGTGGTCTGGTGACACCACGAAAGTCAACAGTTCTACAGAGAAAGGCTCCAGCACAGCTAAAAACACAAGTTTAAAACCATTTCATCAGTTCAGAGTCTGTCATCTTATAGAACATAACTTAATTTTTTTCTTTAAAAAATTGACAGGCTTTTTTGCTTTTAGCATCAGTAAATCTCACGATAGCACTTCAGAAAACTTTAATTAATAGAAAAAAAGAAAAGTTTTAACATGTCCTCTAGATATTAAAAGCAAACATGAACTTTCTCTTCATATGTATCTTATTTTAGATGAAGGAAAAGAAAAACTCAGCTCAACAGCTTCCAAACAACATCAAACCCACACTGACTGCCCTGGATGCTCCCTGGGGAAAAAACTGGGAGAGGATTTCATCCTCCTACAGCACCATGATTCCCCCAGATGCCAACATCATGTCCTCATCTTGCACAAAGAAATCACAATTTAAAAAAAAAAAAAAATCAATAAATCAAAGAAAAAGGACCATTCCTCGTTGAAATATTGGTCAGCCCACCAGAACCTGAATTTTGAGACCTTTCAGTACACATAGGAACCTATTCTGGTATTTCAGCTTTCTGCTTCTTAATTGTATTTGAAATTCCCTTGAGGTGCTTAAGTAAATTTTTTTAAAAGTAAATTAAAAAGTAGAGCCAAACACCTCAATATCAGCAGTTTCCATTCACAGATCCAAGTCTCTACAGGTATTCAGAAGTTGTAGCCTCAGAAGGAGTAGAGACAAATCTCCAAAACTCTGTCCTTTAGATTTGTAGCCCTCAACACATTTCATATTCTGAAACTACTTAACTTGATAATCTAATACTGTAACTCTCAGAGCTTCTCCCTGGTGAGGAATTTTGATTTCACAAATGCTGGACTCCGGCACTGCAGAGCAAAATCAAGGCATCAGGAGCAGCTGATTGGAAAGAAAAAATCCAACACGATATTTGTGTGAAATACTAAGATTGAGGCAATAATTTAAATTTGCATTTCTACCAAACTCTGATAGGGAAATAAAAACCGATCAGATCAATTCCACTGAAGCTGTCTCAAGTTCTAAATTATTTGTCTAAGCAATGGAGCCCATCTTAATATTTAGAAAATGCTTCAGTCAAGTCTGTGCCCTGTGGCTTTGTACTATTCAAATTACTGACTAATTCAGCCAGTGATGCCATCATTCATTTGTCTGCCACAAATCCAGGGCATGCAGAGCCCAAATACAGCAATTCCAGGTTTTTTAGGGGCTGGTGTGTTTAACATTGGAGGATCTCTTGCACGGAATTAGGTAAAGAGGCTCACTGAATGGTTCTTCCTTTTGTAGCAAACAATATTCAATACATGCAGACTATTGCTTGTAGTGTGCCACAGAATAATCGAATATATACAAATTGAAAATTCTTGGTGGGTTTTTTCCGGTTTTAAAACTTGGCACCTTTTTTTTTTTTTTCATCTGGACCTTGGAAATGTGCTCAGCAAGTTTCCAGGCTGAGCAGGAAACTGAAATTTCAGTTTTACCCCCTACCCAACAGATTTTACATTCAATTTCCTTGTCTTATTCCAACACCAAATAATTGCCTGTGCATGCAGAAGAACAGTTGCTATTTAAATGCTTGTGCAGAGCTCGGTTCCTGGCTTGTTGAGCTGCCTGAGGCCACCGGCTAAGAAGATCTAAGGAGTTTTGAATGACTCCATCACTTCTTTTATGTGTCCAGAACGAACCCTCTGGTCTGCCCCGTGATGGTGATGGGGTTTGTCGGGACTCTGTCATTCCCAGTCATCAATAACTGTTCACAAGCACAGCACCACGGGGTGGTTGGGGTTGGATGGGACCTTAAAGCCCATCCCAGTCCCACCCTGCCATGGGCAGGTGTGGGAAATACAAAAAGGTGAGAAGGCTCTTAAGGTGTGGGAAAAAAGCAGGTTTCAGAAAATGAAGCACAAGAATTTAGGATCCGCTGTACAAGCTAGAAGATAGAGGAAGATACACTTATAAAGTAGAGCAAGGACACTAAAACAATGGTCAGTCTCTAGGTCTAGCTGAGAAAGGATTTGAAGTAACAGAAAATATACTTAGCAAGATAGATAAGTTAAAACTTAATAATGGAATATTGTGAGCTATTATATAAGGCATACAAGCAAGTATTGTTTTAAAGAAGATGTACGTGTATGCATAAGGATAGGCTAACACAGTTGTCTGTAAACTTTAGAAGCTCGTTATTGGCTAGAAAGCCTTTAGGGACACTCTGTAACCAGGAAGTTTTTGGATGCCTGTGGCTACATGAGCTGTGTAACCTCTCCCGTGTCTCAATTCTGTATATGAGACTGATGCTGGAATAAAATAATGGAATAGCTCCTGACGCGTCTGCCCGGCCTCCCCGTCCCGTTTGAGCAGGAGGAAAAGAGATCGCGCTCCGACAGAAGGGGACACCTCCCACTGCCCCAGGCTGCTCCCAGCCCCAGTGCCCAGCCTGGCCTTGGGCACTGCCAGGGATCCAGGGGCAGCCACAGCTGCTCTGGGTAAACCACTCAATATTTCGTCCTGCAGCTTCTCCAGAGAACAGGAGCTGCAGCCAAGATGCAAAGGCAGAACACTCAGCCGGGCTGGGTTTCCCCCACAGGAGCTGCTGTGGGGCTGCGTTGGGGATTTGTGCTGGAGCAGTGTTGATAACACTGATTTTATTATTGCCGAGTAGTGCTTGCACAGCACCAAGGCCTTTTGTGCACACAGCAAGAAATACACACCTTTGGTAGATTTAAAAGCGTATTTTTCTGGTATTGGGGTGAGTATCTGGTAGCGGTCATCAGTGAATTTATCATAATCTTTTCCAAAGGTCTTGAAAATGCCAGTAAAAGTTACATTCTTTAGTCTTCCATGGTTAATTCAGCTTTTCTCATTGGTTTGCTGACATGGAACTCACCACAGGCTACCAGACCTCAGAAACAGCCAAGATAAAGGAACGGTTCTCTTCTTGCCATTGTTTAAAAACAAATTACAACCTAGGATTTCCTGGTTTGATGTGTTCAACATAGATAAATTCATTATCTGCACTACGCGTACTAAATTTTACTTCTTTCACCAAAGATTAAAATAAAAAAGCAAAAGAGCATCTTCTTTTTACCCTCATCACTGAAGCCCCTAATTCACACACTCAGTCCTAAAGAAAGCTGTAGGAACAGGGACAAATTCCTAAATTTACCTTTAGGTTACCTCCAACAGCAATCCCATGATTTGTGTCACACAGAAATATTCCCTACAGCCATTTCTTACTCGTTTGGAATTCTGATCTACAGCAGAACTGTTTGGGGCCAGGTTCAGCATTCGGGTGTAAATTGGGGATTTTTGCTGGGCTGATTTTGCCCTCTGCTCCTGAGGCTCAGGCAAATAATCCATTCACTAATGACAAAATTCAGGTTCCAGCTCAGTGCAGCCCGGGCGCACTGACTGTGCTCAGCTTGCTTTGAGGTCCAGCAGTCCTGCAAATCATTCACACTCTGTGTCTCTCAGAATAACAAAACCACCAGCAAGCTGAATAGTTTTCATTAAAAGAAACTTGAATAAAAAGATTTTGTTCTGAATGGAGGCACTGCTCTCCTATGGGCTTGTTTTCATGCCTTTTTTTCCTTTTTAAAGAGAATTCACAATGCTCCCATTTTCTATTTCTTCCTGCAATACAGATTTCCTGAAAGTGAGCAACTGAAATAAAAATTAATTAAACGTTGGACTAAAGTGAGATTATCAAGGTTTACAAATTCCTTCCTTTGGGATGGAGGCTTCTGTTCAAAAAAATTTAAAGAAAAAAACCCCTATAACTACACAGTTTTTGTATTAAGCTACTTATCAAAAGCTTTTCAGAGAGGAAAATGATAATGTTAAATGAAACTCGTGGGTATCATTTATTCATTTTATGGAAAATTTAGAATGAAGAGCAGCAGCTGGGTCATATGGAAGGGACTTTGTGTTGTGTGTGATTCACCAAACGGAATGAGTTGAATTATTTTGGGGGGAAAGAGGAGGATCTTGCATCTTGGAGTTGTTCATCCCCATTTTTCTCATCTATACTCCCAGAGGCATCACCCACGCACAGTCTACAAGGTAAAAGCACCAACTGGGATCCCCAGGCCTCCAGGGGAGCACAGGCCATGGGATTTCCCAGAACTGATTTTAAAATCCTCAGAAACTCAATCTGCCTGAATTTATTTTCATGGACTTTGACAAACTCGAGCAGCAATTTATTGACTGAGAAATACTAACTATTGTGAGTGACAGGAGGGGGGAAAACTGGTGCAAGATGCTTTGCTGGTGTATAAAAATTCCAATCAAAGCTCACGTGGGGTTTGGGTACAAATTTCCATAGAATGGCATGGCACACATCAAATTTTTGTCTCTGTCAGAGGTGTGACAGAGCAGAAGAGCTCTGAAAATCCGGTCTGACTGTGAAGATTTCAAACCACAAGAAATGGCAGCAAGATTTTACTTTAAGTACCAACAAACCTGGTGGATGAGAGCCTTGCAATGTACTAAAAGTTCATCCTACTGCCACATATCAAACCCGAGTGTCAGGATTTGCCAAGGAGGCAGTGCAGTTGGAATACCTGAGTGGAAGTGTTCTCAGACTCTCACTGAAAGTGTCCTCAGACACTCCAGCTCCTCAGCTGCTGCGAGACTCAGGCTCTTGCTATTTTATCTGTGCACTTTGAAAGTCAGAACTCGGCTTAAAAAGGCAACGGGATGTGAGATCCTGTGACCCATTGGAAATCAAATGTCTGAAATTGTGGCAGTCAGCACAGTGCAAGGCAGAAATTGGGCTGGAGCTGCAGTCAGGGCGAGTGCCACGAATTCCTGAGCTGAGAAAAGTTCCTGTCACTGTGACTGAAAGCAAAATGGGTCATGGAATAAACCAGGAAAACCAGTAGCTGAGCGGTGGGAGGTAGGTGACAGGAGGAAGGCAGACTTCTAATATTCGGTCTGAACAAGAGCATTGCATCTCCTCATCTCCCACAAAGTTTAATTCCTAATCCTTCTCCAAAGCCACAACAAAGGTCTGCTGAGCAGACACAACACCAAGATCAACAACAGAATTTAACAGTGCTCCATGTCTTGTACTGAGCCCACGGTGAATAAAAGGTCCATTACTTCCTTCCACATCAATGGCAAGGCTCTGGCTGAATTTTGTCGGAGCAAAACCCACCCTAGAAAGAATCTAAAGCTCTGTGGCACCTTTGTTTTATCACCTGCCCTGCACCTGCACCTAGTGAGCAGCAGCCAGTGCCTGCCTGAGGATTAGTTTGCCAAAGCTTCTTTGATAAATCACAAAGAGAACAGTCCCCTCCCTCAGATCCACACAGTCAACAGTTTAGATGGAAAAACTGGTCCCTGCATTGGTGCCTAATTACCTGGAGAGGCTGCCAGCCCACTTCCCTGCACCACGCATGATCCTTTTGGTTTTTCGGGCTCCACTGAAATATTCTCAACACTGAGCCATCAGTTCAAAGCCAAATGCCAAAAAGTGATCTACATTGTTTCCTGGGGAGAAAAAAACCTGCCAGGTCTGAAAAGCAGGGAAACAGGCCCAGGACTGAAGTGCTCAACCAGTGCACCCTGCCCAAAATATCCCCTCTTTCAGAACTCCCTCAGTACTCGGCCACTGCAGTGAATTCTCTCAAGATGGGCATGTCCCTGCCATGTGTCCCTCTCCTGTGTCCCTGCCATGCATCCCTGTCATGTCACATTCAACAATTTGGATCTGGATGTAGCTAAGCCAGTCCTCTCCCTCCCCCCTCTTCCCAATTCTTTGTCTCATCTCCATTGTCCAGCCCGTGCCTGGTTCAGATCTCCTTGTCCAGCTCTGTCCCTCACATCCAGCTCCAATTCCCGTCTCCCGCCTTGATCTACTCCCATCTCCGTTTACCAAAATTTTGATAGAACTGCCAAAAAAAATGGGGTTTAGCTTTAATAAATTTGTATTGCTATGACCATAATGATTAATTCTGTTCTTAATCCCATTCTGAAAACAACACAA
>WEIT01010119.1:50506-65770 GCA_013389985.1 Dryoscopus gambensis | reverse complement strand
AACAACACCATCAGTCCCTTTTTATATTCCCCCAGATTTTTTCCTGGAGACCACTCCTTTACGATAAACTCATAAAAAAGGGACACATCAGAAACAAACAATTCAGGGCAACATTTTTTAACTTAGACTGAAAGAAACCATACGTCCATGGATATAAATACTTCCTGTTTATCAACTAGGAAATTCTTCAATGACTTTTTTTTTTCTTTCTTTGCATCTTGACTTAAGTGAAACCCAGATACATATACAATACTTACGTGTGTATATATATATATATATATATATAAAATCTTACTTTTTTTAATATAACACAGAATGTACATTGCTAACTGCTTAAATCTATAATCTCCCAGCCCCTGCAGAGCTGCTTCACCCTCATTATTCCAGATTAAGGTCTCCAGGAATTATTCCTCCACCTCATTCCATCAGAATTTGGCTCTCCAAATGCAGAACCCAATTGTTCCGTGTCTCCTTTCTGAGTAATGCAGATCAAAGGGAGGCAATCTGAGTTGGAAGACTGTCATACCAAGTGAAACCTGAATAATCTGGCAACATCTAAAAATGAGCTGGCAGCTCATTGGAAAGCCTCAGAATATCTCACATTATGTAACTTGTCACTGGAACAGACTTTCAGATCCCAGTTCCACGCCAACCTCTGACCTCAGAGTGCATTTTAAGGGCTCTGAAGCTGCATTTTGCATTGATCCTTTGCTTCTCAACCTCATCCCACACTCTGCTCCCCCTACTCAAGTCAATAACATTTACAGTTCAATTTTGCCTTTTATCATCTCTGACCTCCTTTGCAGAAAAGCCTTTTTTATCTTTATGTTAAGACATGGCCAGTAATCTCTCTTGATGCCATGTAACGTTCATGTGGATTGAACTGGATTCACTCCTGAAGAAAAAAAAACAATTTAAGGAATAAAAGCCAAGATCAGATGGAGAAAAAAACCTTTTTATATTTGAACAGATGTCTCTCTTGTGTAGCTACAGGAATGATTAGGATTGATCAAGAACTTCACAGTAAAGTTTTAAGAAACCTGGATTTTAAAACAAAACATTCAGAAACTTGTGTATTGAAATTACTCTAATCCAAAGTTATTTCCCCCCTTTCACACATTACCTGACATTAAGGATTTTCTTTCTTAATCTGCTTGTAGTGGGATATGAAGTGGTCTCATCCACCTGTAAATACAGAGGGGTTTGTGAAATAGTTAAGTATTTATTTTGAGCATGGCCATTTAGCAGATCACAGAGCTACACAAAAGGCCATACAGCTGATTAAAAAGGAACAAAAGCATCCCATTCTCAGTTAAAACCATTGCTCTGGTGCATTCTCTGACCATTAAGAAAATTTTCCTACCATCTAAAATGTCTCTGGTGCAATTAAGAGTTCAGTGCCTCTCGCCCAGTCTGCCCTGAAAGGAAACCCAGAAGATTCTGCAACAACATTTTACATATCTGAGGGTCACTGGCACGTCTTCCCTCTGTATTCTCTTTGTAGAACCACTATATTTGTGCCACATGCAGTAAGATGCTCTGCTATCATCAGAGTTATTGGCTCAGAGTAAGATGCATAGCTCTTTTCACATTTTCCCCACAATTTTTGTTTAACATATAGGCTGAATCTCTCTGATGTTGAGCAGATGGATCCTCTTTGTCCTTCTTGTGGTTCCTGACTTTAGGCCCTGTCCATGTCATCAGTGCAGGAGGAATCTCCATCCTCCCCCACCCCACGATGAGATCGACTCCAAAGCCATTCCATTAATTTCATTAAGTTCTGAGTTATGACTCAGCCAGGCCCTACCAGCAATTTCAGAAAACACATCACAGGATATCATTTTTACTCCCTGAAGTACACCACTATTTTAATCTGGAGTTGTAATTGACTCCACTTTTAAAGGAGGTGATAAAACGCTCGGGGAGTTGTTGTGCCACCTCCAGATAAGCAACCCTGGCAATATATAAGGGAGATAGCCCGGCCGGTGGCTGGGGGAATGATTACAAACACATTAGAATGATCCTTTGCCACATTGATCTGTAGTTTTATTTTACGCTATCCATTAATCTCTGAACTGTATATTTGGAATCATCTCGGAGGGACTGGTGCCCCTGGCGACCGCTGTTCCCCCTTCCTGCAGAGTCCCAGCCAACGGGGCACCACGGAATACATCTGGTAGTGTAAACACCATGGGCAAAACTTGATTCTGGAGCAGATAGGGGTGTAGAGGGGACGGTTATCAGGGCTGATATTGTTTTCTGCTGGGTGAGATAAGGCAGCACTGGTCCTGTCCTTTCTCAGCAAACACGCGTCACGTTTGGTGACAGCAAAGATAAAAACCCTTTCGAGGTAGAGACTCCTTCCAGGGCTTGAAGTTGCAGCGAAGGTCAAAAGCAACAAGGACAGAGTCAGGCCCTGCCACTGGAATTCAGAGGAGCCTTCACAGTCACCTGAAATCAGAGAGGTTTTGGAACAACAGGCAAAGGCACTTGGGGTGGGGCATGAGAGAGAAACAGAGAACTGAAGCAAAAGTTCCCTAATCCTACCTAATCCATAATTGTGTCAGCTCCTGGAATGGGATGTTTCTGCTTGCTTCAGCACCTGCTACACTAGAAACCTGCCCTTTGCATCACAGCCATGCAGCAGAACTTAACCTTTATGTTCATCTATTCCACGGATCATTTGGAAAGCACTCAAAAATTAGCCATCATTTCAGTGGCTCAGAGAGAACTCACCTCCTTCATCATTTCTCTTCTGTGAGGCAAAGATTAATTCCTCCAGGGAGAAAAACAACATGCCCCGGGAAGGTGTGATCCAGCTGCAGGAATATTTCCTGCTGAATGCCACCAATATCTCTGTTTATATCCATTAAATCACTTCCATGGCTGCGCATGCTTCAGCTCCTCACTGGGGAGTTTAAGCTGGGAATGTGCAGATTAAAATGAAAAGCACTCCTGTTTGTATTTCCATGCTTTTATGGTCATTAGCTCACCTCAGGATCTGAGAGCTTCACCAAAAGCTCTGTTCTCTTGCCTCTCGCTCAATGGATGAATCAAGTTTTATCGACAGGGAACTCAATCACAAAAAGTAACAGGTTCCTTGTGTCCCAAAATCTCTTTGATTTCTCTACAAAGCCAGTCTCTGTCTAAGGCCCCACAGCCTGGCAAATCAGTTTTGCAAATCAGAGAAGCAGAGAATTCTCCTGCCTAAATAGTAAACAACGCAGATATTGCTACAGTCATGGTAAACATCACTTGGACTTCTTATCACATCACACATCAAAGTTATCAATTACAGGCCAGAGATTTTGAGCAAATGAGCCTTAATTAACACTGCTGCCTCAGAATTTCCTTATTCCTGAACATTCCCAGCTGCTATGGGAAATTAATTAAGGCTTAAATCTTGTGGTTCTTTCTTTAGTACTTGTTGCATGGCAACATTCATTTTTATGTATGAGCTTCTCCCTCCAAATGACTTTATAATAGTCTCACCCGAAAGATGAGCTGTTAAACTCTTAAAACAGATATTTACACGTCTTGGTTTAGTTTTGTTGGGTTTTTCACTCGTAGGACATGAATTATTCACCGATAAAAGTGACTGTAATGTTCTGGTTTGTTGTAGGCATCAGTAAAATCAGTCAGAGGATTTAACTGGTTTCTTCTTAACAATCAGTTCCACAAGCATGGAAAGATTATTTGTTATTTCTGAAGGATATCTGTTACTTTTAAATTTAAGTTTTGATCAAGAGGCAGCTTCCAGAAAAAAAATTGCAGATGTGACCTCTCCCATAGAGGTGACTTTTCCTTCCTGAATTATTGGTTAAACTCCCCATGGGATGAAGCAGCCTGACCGAATCCACGCCATGCCACAAGTAACAGTGATCAATATTTTTGCTGATTTCAGTCAGTATTTCCCAATGGATGATAAAATAAACCCCAGAAGAAAAGCAGCACATCTCCAGAACAGACTCGTGTCTCATTTTGAATGAGCTGCAAGTGACTTAGCTCAAATTACACTATAAACAGCTGCTAAGAGAAACAATAAGCATCTTATTTTATAACATAAATTCATAATCCATGAAGGTTTCTGATTTAAAAAAAAAAGAAATTCTGATCTTCAAAAAAAAAAAGTATTTCATAACATATAAATTGAAATAAAATGGAAAGAATTATTTAAAAATACACAAAATTAAGATGAAAATAAACTCTCCTAGCAGAGCATGTACAGCGTTGGAGTTTTAACTATGGCTGTGCAGCAAAAATGCCAAGGGATAACATCAAGGTGACAGCAGAGTTTCCCTAAGGTTTTGTTCTCTTGTCATGGGCTCCTGTGAAATGCCAGTATTTTCTGACCTCACCTGAGATGTCTGTGGACATATTTTAATGCCATCTATTGCCAAAAAGATCACAGCAACATTTAAGAACATGGGTTTAAAGTCTACAAGGATAATTACTAAAGTGAGGATTAACTGAGGAGCTACAGTTAGGAATTAACAAAAAAATACATTTTTATCAATTATTAAATAAAAGAAACAAGTTTTATTAAAAGCACTCTATCAAAATCTATGACGCAATTTTACAAATAATTTTTAAAAATTATGAAAAACTGATTTTATATCTCAAAATTCTATAATTCAGACCTGGCCATGGATTAGATCTTAGATTTTCCATTCTTTCTTCTCTCTACACTGGAATTTATTAAGAGGCACAGAATTTTCTCCATGTGTTTTAAAGGTTTTAAGAGCTCCTATCCTCAGGCTTTGAAGCTGTACCAAAGCTTCCCTAACAAAGGCCTAAATCTATTTCAGTCTCCAGCAGAACACTGTATTCCTCTGTCTGGGAGCCTCTGACCACCAACACCAGGAACGGGATTTGAGATGTAAAAAATGTAATATTTCAAGGTAAAACAGATTCCATAAGCCAGGGGAGAAATGCAGGATGCTGGAGATCACAGGACCTCCACATCTGATTTTTGACAGCGTTTCAGGCGGTCCCAGCCTCTCCTGGTGGAAGGGGGAACCCTCCCACAGCTGCATCCAGGGGTTCCTCACTGAGAAGCACCTACTGGAAAAAACCTCAGAGAAGATGAAGCCAATCTCTCATGAAGGCTCAAAAAAACGCCCCATTTTCCTCAAAGAAAGTGCTGGATTAACAATCTCATTCTATTATCCTCTCAATACCCAAGGGTTTCTTTTTAAGTATTTAAAATTTTTCGTCTCTGTCAAAAGAACAGGAGTTTTTACTTTGCCTAATCACTATTTCCTTAATAGTTGAGTGAACAGAAGCTGTGCACTGACAAAACTGCTGGATCCAGGGAGAGGAACAACCAGGTTTTCCCCCTCCTAAAGACATTTTTATTCAAAAAAGAGAAACTCCACTTCCAACTGCCACTGCAGCTCTGCAATCTGTCAGTACATGCGAGGACCAACAAACCTGTTCCCAAAAGGAGCCCGGCTCAAAATGGAAACCTCACACCTCGGGGGCTATTTTTGATTTAACTCTTTCATAAGATTTTAAATCAAACCTCAGTTCAGTGAGAAGATTCGGAGGCATTCAGGCAAAAGTTGTTCTAATTTTGGATCATTCCAAATTCTCATTAGTTTTTCAGAGTATTTCAGTATTATGAAACTGTCACCAGCCCTGTGGAGGAAACATTCACATACAGTTATTTATTTAACATGACCTCTCCTTGTCTCGCTGAGGCTTTGAACATCCCCAAGTCTGCTCCCTGCCAGTCCCCTGGCACTGAATTTGTCCTATTAGCCAGGAAACCCAGCTACACTCGTGCAAACAAGTTTTCCTTCTGCTGTTCTTGCTAGTCTCAAATAATATATTCAGAGTAAAGCAGAATGAATAATGTGCAGAGAATAAACAACAGCAAACTCCAACCTGTCCATATCCAAGCATTCAAATCAAGTGTGAAATAAAGCTCCTGCTGGGAATTTTATTGGGGGTTTTTTTTCTCATTTGAACCAACTCACCCACTTCAGTGACATGCCCCCAGTTTCCAAAGGGACACGGGAACAAATCCTGAGGAACTGAACTTGGGTTGCTCTCCGTGGGGGGAATGCTGTGCTCATCCATCATCGATGGGGACACGCTGAGCACAGCCATGAGTGCCACGCTGGAATTTGCTCCGGACAGTCCTGGGATGCGTCCCCCTTAGGATGAGCAGAGCTATCTGTTCTGCACGAAACGTGTGGGACACAGGGTTTAAAGCCCCAAGAAGCTGAGGAATTTGTGTTACCTGTGGCTGCCAGCTCGTGCAGGGCGGCCTGGTGCCGCTGAAATCCATGGGATGGCCTGGCCCATGCCAAGGCAATTATTTGTGCTAGTACAGGCACTGCCAGGAAGGCATTAATCTGGAGATGATTAGAACCTGCTGTTTTCTTTGTGAATAATTTATCTATTGACTGGAGGAGTCATTTATTGATAATTTACAAAGGGAGAACAGCGCACAGCTCTGCCGGCCGTTGGCAGCCGCCCCCCGAGCTGTCCCCAGGAATGTGCTCCAGCCACGTCTCTCTGTCATTGCTCATGCTCCACAGTCAAGAAGGAGGTGTCTCTGTCCATGGCAGGGGGTTGGAATGAGAGGAGCTTTAAGGTTCCTTCACGCTCAAACCATTCCATGACTCTAAACCACACCCTGGGGTTGGAGCCTCCTCACTCCACAGCCGAGACCTCCCCTTGCCCGAATCTTACAATCCAGCTTCAATAAAAACATTCAAAGAAACAAAGCAGAGATACAAACCCCACAGCAACATGGGAGAATTCCTTTGCTGTACTCAGTAAATGCCTGTGTTAATTTATCTTCCTTTTTATCTTCCTTGCACCTGTTTATGTGGCACAAACAGCTCCTGGAAGAGGTACAAGAATTAGGAGAAGAGAACCTCCTACCTCAATCAAAGAAATATATTCCATGCCAAAGGAAAAAAGATGAAAGATATTTGTATTAGCAATAAAAGAACACCAGTGATAAGATTTATATTTTTTTAAAACTGTGAAGGACAAAACAGAAATCATAAAAAAGACAAAAATCAACAGAGTTAATAGGAACTCAAAGCAAGGACAAGCTGCAGGTCCCTGATGGTGTAACAAATTACAAAGCAGGTAGAAACTAATGTCAAGAACTATTTATTCATCTCTATAATGGGAACAACTTCAGGCAAGGACAATAATCACAAAGCAGGAAAGTGTTCATTAATTAAATGGAAACAAATCAGAACTGCTGAGGCACAGCTTGCCAAGGATCCGTTTGGCAGGCAGAGATATGCAATGTTCCTCTTTGTGCCCGGAACCTTTTGCATGACAAGAGGTTGAAGGAAGTTTATCAAGGCTCCTGCCTGCACAGGTAGCTGCTCTGCAAACACATTAAAAATGGAAATCTTGATGACCTATATGTATTAACGGCTTAAAAAATCAGAGCAGTGAATCACAGGCGGTGGTGAAACCCTCGGCTTGCTGTTCTGGCTGTGGCCAGCACGAGCGACTGTCAAAGCAGGTTCTCTCTGCTCACTCATCTCCTCTGATCCATCAGCTCCCACTCACAGCCCCAGATCCAGCTCCAGATATGTGGGGAACCTCCCCACCTCTGTACCAGCCTCATGGGTCGCACTTAAATACTCTTTAAAAAAACTAAATATCCTTCTAAAATGGTAATATTTCCTATTTCCCCTGACTGGGAAGGGAGGTTCAAACCCTTCAACCTCAGATCTTCCCTTGACCACAACAGGCACATTTTTATTATAATTTTTTTGTATTTTCATATAACATTCGTATTATTACTACTCACACAGCTTTCCTCCTTGGTCTGTCATGCAGACACGTCCTGCTCTGGGCAGGGCTCTCAGATCCAGTCCTTCAGAGACCTGGAGACCCACAACCCTATTTTTGGAGCAAAGACAACTATTAGGCAAAAAAAAAGAGAGCAATTCTGGAGATAAGCAGTGTCCCAGCTGGGGGCTGGGGTCATGATTTTGAATTCCACTGCTTGAAGCTGACAACATTTGGGGATTTTTAGATCTGACCCTTTGTGGGTGTTTCCATCAGCAGAGCTTCAAAAGGCTCAATCAGCTGAAGATCCTAAAACACCCAGGACAATTTGCATACAGAGGGACAATTTATTTGCAGGGTTTCAGCGTGTCACAAATTAAGAGGGCTGAGTTATGAACTCCTGAGCGCCCTGATGTACACAGGAAACCGCAGCGAATCCCTAATGACAACCCCATAAAGATGATGTGATAAATACGACATTAAAAATGCAAGAGAGGCATGAATCTGCTATAATTTAAGGACCTGCCATTAAAGGCAACAGGCCTGCATTTTTTTGTTGCTTTTTTTCCCACTACTGCATCAACAGAGAATCGCAGAATGGTTTGGGCTGCAGGGACCTTCCAAAATATGAAATCTTTCCAAATTTTAGGAGATTATTTTTTGTCTGACAGCACTTTTGTTTCAGGTTACAGGGCCTGCCTGCCTGCCTGCCTTCCCTCCCTCCTTCCTTCCCCTTTTTAGCATAGCTGGAAGCTCTGTTTCCTCTTTCCCTCTTTGTAAATATATAAAGCAAAAAAACCAATCTGGGAAAACCACATCAGCTATTCCACATATCAAAATCTCTAAAAAAGAAATAAAGCACTCTCCATATTAAACACAACTTCCCTTTTTACATCACTGTTTTCAAGTAGAAGCCATTTTTTCATTGCACCATGAGCCTCACACAGCTCAGTGTCAACGCCACAACCAAAAAAAAAGATGGAAACATTAAGATTTCCATTATTCTCCTCTTTATTCGGTGAAGTCACTGTAGGAGTTTTTATGGGGGGGAAAAAGTAATTTCTGAAAAGTGAAATGAATGTGATATTCATGGGGTGATCCTACAGACCACGTTCAAAGAAGCATAAAATTATCTGCCTATGAAGGTCAATTAGTTTTGACATTAATTTTGGTAGCATAAGTTAAACCTTTTTTTTTTCCCTACCCCAGTGAAAATACATATACAGCAAATTCCAGAAAAAAAAAATACAGGAACATTTGCAAATTGCAAAACATTTTCATTATTATTTCAATTTACAAGGGAACTGAAACATCACTAAACACTGTGATATTATTTCAGCTCCAGGCAATGGGCACTGCTGGCACCTTCCTGTTGGGGATGGGGCCTGGTTATTCTGCAGGAGTCAAACCAAGGGCCATTCAGGAAAAATGCTCAAGAAACTGATGGAAGTTAGAAGTTATTTGGAACCAAGCACTGAAAACCATAATGAAGTCTTATTTCAAATTAATTACGCTTTTTAATCCAAACAGCAGAGATGGTGCCAATCTAAACACAACAAATTGCAACAAAATCTAAAGTAAGAGAGAAGTAGTTTGAAGACTTCCATGGGAGGGAAACAATTTGTCATTCTGTACGAGAAATTTCATTTTCTACTTTAAAAAACACGACTTGCCAAATGAATCCGGCAATAACTGGAAACAGACCAACTTCCACAAATGAATGTTTTATATTTTCAAGTGTACTTCAGTTAATTAAAAAGTTAATTGGCCTTGAAAATACTGGAGAGTCTATATTTCATCACCCCCACCCCAGCCATAAAGGGGGACATCTTTAACCAAATCCAATTCGCTGGTGTGAGAAAAATCTGCAGAAAACAGCATCAGTATTTTTTTAAAAAAAGGAAAAAAAAAAACAAACAAAAAACAAACAAACAAAAAAACACCACAAAAAACAACTTTGCAAGAGCTCAAAGCTGCAGTTTGAGGCCCCAGGAAGACCCAGCCCCCAGAAAAGATGGGAACACTCATGACAACAACACTGCCAGCCCATAGTTTCTCACTCTTCACATTAAAGGTCTTTTAGGGTCTTTTCCCCAGAAATTTTCATCAGTTCCTGACCAAAATTCCCAAAAGGAGAACACTGCAGTCCAATTTTAGTGCTGCTGCTGATGTTTTCCCAAACAGTCTCCACTGACAGGTGGCATCCCTGGAAATCCGTCAGCACAGGGAGATTTTTTGGACTTTATCCCAGAGCTGCTCTGCCCAAAGCTCTGTTTCCATCCCCACTTCCCCTCACAGGAGACAGGATCCTCCCCCAGTTCTGGAAAATAAATTTGCTCCAGTCCATTCCTAATACACAGAATGCTGCGAGGAAAGAAAAGGCAGGAATGGCTTGGAGATATTTATGAATAATCTTTACAAAAGAATAATTTGTGGGATTCTTTCCAGAACCAGAAATAAATATAAGGAATAATTTACCGTTGCTCAATTTGCCATAACCAGCTGAGGGAGACTGCCCTGGCAGATGGTGTTTCTGATCAACAATTCCCATTATTCCTTCAAATGCCAAAATTAAAATGTTCTGATGCTTATATTAATATTGATTTCTCTTTTCTCATGTCTTGTCAATTCTAATCTCGAAATTATCTCTTTTTTTCCTCCCCTAAAAAGAAGTCATCCTTGGCAAAAAATTAAAGTTTAGAGCAGCTGTAAGCTCCAGCCATGTCCTAAAAAAAACCAAAACCAAACCCAACAACACCAAACCGTTTGGTCACTACACCTGCCAAGGACATCAGATGGGAATGATTTTCTCAGCCCAGTGTCCCAGCATCCATCCCAGCATTTCTTTATGGAATACCAGGACTCTCAGCTGCACTGTCGCTGAGATGTCCCACGGTGTCACACAGGTTGTGTTCCTCTTAAAGGGTCAGAAGGAAAAGGTCTGTAACAGTTTTATGGTGTATCCATCATCCCCACAACGCCCTCACTCAAGTAACACCTGGTTTGTGACCAGGCAGCTGAGCTGAACCTTAGGAACACTTAAGGTTAAGAACTATGAAGCTTCCAGTCATGGCACAAAGAAAAAATAGAAATATACCTTTCTATCCCTCTGGTTTTACTCAAAAAAGCAAATTAGACCCAGTCCATTTTAAGCAGAAACACGCCAGCTTAGAAAAGGTTATTTTTACAGATCCACAGCTTCTTTCAGCTTTGGGGAAATTCAAACATCTGCTTATCCTGGCCGAGGCACTCAGCATCCTGCTGCCAAGCAAGTGCTCCAGTCAGTGCCCTGTGGTTTCTCCCCGCTCCGTCCTTCTGCTGGCTGCAAACAAGCAGAACTCCAGGTTACCTTTTCTGCCTCTTTGTGCAAACACCGGTTTCGACGGATTCTGCTGCTATTATTAGGCTGCCCTGGTTCCCACTGAAAGTCCTCCTACAGCTCCCAGCAGGATGCCAGGAGCTGGCAAGCTCGGAGAGCCCCAAGGCTGTGCATCTGTTCCGAGGCTGACAGGTAGCACAGCAAGTTAAAAACCCCATACATTTGCAGCAGGAGGCTCAGCCTAGACTAAAGGAAAGAAAAAAAAAAACAGACAAAAATCCCTGTATCGCTTTGTTTTGCCAAGCACCGGGTCACGCTCTGCCACTGCTGCCTCCCTGGGAGCCCCTTCCCACTCCCTGGGGTGTGGATCCTCCTGTTCCCTGTGACAAGCGCTTGTCCCGTCACACTGTCCCCTCTGAGGGACGTGGCTGGCACAGCAGGACGGGGATGTCACTCCTGTCCCCCAGGCAGTGATTTTTCCTGGAGCGTCTCGCTGTCTGCAGGCCAGACCTGCAGCACGCAGCTCATCCCAGGGCTCTTCCACTGCCTGGAGGGGCTGGATCCACGGGGTGGGATCCAGGGGGTGCAAACCTGGAGCTGCACCCTGACTCGGGTGCCAGAGCCACTGACATGACACCAGTTAGCAACTGCAGGGGCTGAGCTCACGTGTGACAACAGAAGGGAATTAATGACAAGAGGCCCGGCAAACTGCAGCAGCACCGAGAGAAGGAACATTTCAGTGTCGGTTCTTATTCTCTCTGTTACGAAATGACACACGTTTCTTACCAAGAAAAACAGCAAACTTGATGGAGAGGCTGGAAAAAAATCAAATAAAAGTGTGTTTAGTGACATCATTTACTGAATGGCACAGCACCAGCTCCCCACTGGGCCTGCATCTACAGGCTGTGACTCCGGCATGGGAAGCAGGTGGTCCCCAAATTCTTTCTGTACACTACAGATGAGAAAAGTCAGACGTGACCCTCAGCACAGTCATCACCGAGGTTGGAATTCCCTTCTGGAGGCAGATGGCCCCTTGGGTGGTGTGAGGGAAGCCTCCAAGATTCACCAGCAGCTGAGCAAGCCCAGGCTTCACGCCCAAATTCCGCGTGGCTGAAATCCCCGTGGAGCAGGAGCTGCTGCAGGGCAGCACAAACCCCTCTGCCCTCAGATCTCCCAGCCCTGCAGAGCCCAGAGCCACCCTCCCTCCCTGCCCAACCCTCAGCACAGCTCCTCTGCTCCACTGACAATTGTCCCAGGCATGGACTGAGATAAATGGGATTATTCTACTCCTTAGCCATAGGAACCAATTTATGATTCACATTTAACTTTTCTTCATCAGACACAATAAAGAACAAAGAATTCTGGTTAGAGGAAGGAGTCCAACACAGTTTTACCAGCAATTTAAACAGTTCTCCACAGATATTACATTTTGAACCCACGTAAACAGATGCTGTTATTATAAATACACAGCACATTTAAAGTAACTTGTTGAGCTCAAGTTCTTGACATCAGCTTCTTTGTTGAGCAAAAGAACTAAAAACACATTTCAAATTCTGGCCATTTCACTATTTGGAGGGGGCTTGGAACAACCTGGGCGAGTGGAAGGTGTCCCTGCCCATGGCAGGAGGTGGAACAAAATGGTTTTTAAGGTCCCTTCCAACCCAAACCTTCTGGGATTCATTTTCCATGGCACATTAAAGAAAACACAGTGCTCTGCAGAACTGTCAAAGTTCTCTCCTCTCTCACACCTGCTGCTAAATTTTTAAGGGTAGAAGAGCAAAATCTGCAAGCCTTAAATGCTAAATACTGCCCACAATCCCAGAATGGTGATCTCTAGCAAGCTGATTTTTATTCCAATTCTTAATTACTTTTTGGTTAAAAACTTCACAAACATTTGCTTTTCCAAAACCATCATGGAAAATCCGCATGATAAAGTGACAAAAAGTAGAAAAAAAAAATTAAACTCAGTGCTTAGCCACAAAAATCAGCATCCCACTGAGATTAATGATGGCAATTCATACTCCTTGGAGTGTTATTATTTCTGCCACATGGGGATCCAACTTTTGCCTGCATTAAGGAAATGTTTTTAAACTCCTTGAAGGGACCTTAAAGCCCATCTCATTCCAACCCTCCTGCCATGGGCAGGGGCACCTTCCACTGTATTTTTAGAATTCAACAGTGCACACCTAAATCAGCCTTCAGGCTGGGGGATACCAATTATTTGGTGATTTTTAACAGTCTGGGATCTGCATGACTTGAAACAAACCAGGCCAGGAGAAGGAATAGAAACACCTAATCAACATTTCCTCTGTTGTGTCATGTCCCTCCATAACGCCACTGGAAAATGCACTTAAAAACTTGGAAAGATCCAGATTTTGAGTGGTTTAGAGCTGACAACAAACCCTCAACTCCTCCTTGAACAGCCCCAACCACACCAAGTCCTCCCACCCTGCCACAAGCTGCAAGCAGCCAACAGGTTGAGTAATTAGTACTTACTCAATTAGTAATTCTGAGTGAGGAGAATGGACAGGGAGATCCTCACACAAAGCAGCAGAAGTCTAGACCCCGCTGCCTCAAGGAAGCGTGATGAAAATAAAAATCAAATCCTCAACGTTCCCAGCTCCCTGTCCTCAAAGGTGTATTGTATCAAACCCCTCTGAGCAGTTCAATCCTATTCTGATAGTTAGATTCCAACACAGAAAAAGAGAACAAATTTATTTAGAGGAGGGGATGCTGCCATCCTGAAGGTTTTCAGTTCACAAATATGACAAAGCTGGCCTAAGAAATACATCTGCTCTAAGTCCCAGAATTCCCCTACCCCACTCACACACTGTGACTCGACAAATCCAGGATGATGACCTGGGCTGTGAAGAAAAAGAGCACCCAGGCAAGGATCAAAATCGTGATAAGGGCACTTCCCAAACACTCTGCTCCCATTCCTACCCCACAAATCAATTCCCAGGCTTCAAAGGCAGATGGAGAGTTCTCATCCTCTAATTGACCACTCATGTAACGCAGGGCGAAGAATCTCAAATGAGGATTTTTGTAGTCTGGTAACTGCTCTTCAACCTATAAATCATCTCCAGAAAGTGATCAGATCTGGAGACATCACAGCCAGCAAACACTTGAGAAAGCCCTGGAAAAAAACCAACTCAGGCAAATATTTCACTCTGCTGAAGTTGGCTATAAATGAGCTTTTCCTTAACTCCACATCCAAAGCTGGAATCCGTGTGCCAAGGGGAAGAAGTGGTTTCAGGCTGGTGCTGCACTCATGATCAGGGACAAGAGGACACTGAAATGCTCCAGCTGCTGGAACTCTGTGGTGGGGCTGGGATGGGAGAGGCATGAGACTGGACTGAAGCCTGCAGGGACAGTTCCAAAGGCTGCAATTCCATATAAATCACCACCCACTTCCACTTTCCCCCCGCTAAACTACCACTCTTCCATCATGCAGCTCCTCTGAATAAACCCCCCACACCTATGCACAGCAGAGATTTATTTTCCAACTGGTACATAATTACAAATAAAATTCATCATTTTTTCAGTAGCGTTGAGCAGGGTTTGGACCTGGCCTCAATTAAAACTTGAGGTTTTGGTTTTACTGCTGGGTGTTTTGTTGGTTTTTTTTTTTTTTTTCTTTCAGACTAGCCATAAATTAAAGTTTGTTAATTGATAAGAAAACACTTTTTGTGTGTGATGCTGCTGTGGTTGATTTCAGGTGATTCCTTTTTCACACAGCTCTACATTAAGTTCATCCCTGTCTGATTTAACAGTTAGGGATTAATTTTACTGGGTTTTTTTCTCCGTTCTGTAACAAAAATGCCTCATTCATCCCTGGCAGTGGTTCCTACGTGGGAATCGGTGACTGCTCACACGCCTCCTGCTGCATCCTCACGAGTTAAACACGGGCGCTCATGGACAGCGTGTACCTGCACACCTCAGCAATGCACTCGTGCCACCTATTGGCAAACAGCAGCAGGGCTCCGGCTTCTGGTCAGCACAAATCGAGTGTTTGAACGACAAAAATCCCAAATTCCGAGCTCCAGAGCAGCCTGCAAATGTCATCATCCTCCACAAAAAAAACCCAGAAGAGTCCACAGTGAATCCTCCAGAATTCTGAAAACATTCTCCTGAGTCAAATTCCTCAATTTTTAGATTTCTGTTTGACAAAA
>WEIT01010119.1:0-50491 GCA_013389985.1 Dryoscopus gambensis | reverse complement strand
AAAAAAAAAAAAAAAAAAAAAAAAAAACAGGAGTGCATCATCTATGGGTAGGAGCATAGCTAAAATGATATTCAGGTTTGTTAATTCATTTCCATGTATTTCTAATCTCAAAACACTTTAAGAAAATGCAGACTTAGAGACACGTTACGGTAAGTTTGGCAAATACAACAGGGTTCTCCAGTCAATAAAGCGTCTCTCTGAATAATCTCCTGCAAAACAAAATGCAGTGCCCAGTCAGTTTGGGGAGTCCTGCTGTTAAAACAGCAATAAAGAACACGACAGGAAATATTTACTGCTGCCAGCAAGGCAACAGACAGGTTCTCATTACCTAATGACAGAAATAGAGAACTCTTTTTTTTTTTTCTTTTTAGAGTATTTTTCCAGCCCAAAAGGCTGATTTCAGAATGCGGTGCATTTACGAGCACGTGTCCCAGGAAAATGTGCGTGGTATCTCAGAGCCCAGGAATACCTAACACATGCATTTCTTTCTTCATTTCTTCTGGAAACTGATGTAAAGCTGGCTTAAAACCCGGTGCTGTGTGTGGCTGGCTTCACTCTGAGTTCTTTTCATCTCTGATAGAAGCATTTCCTTCTGCATAGGATGGTCATCCATTTAATTGCATGGTACAGAGAAAAAAAGCAAAGGAAAACTCAGCTGTGGAGATAAATCTCAATAGCAACGTGATGAGTGCTCCTGCCAAGAATCATTTGCAAAACTTCCTATTCAATGCTAACCATCAGAAGTGGGACATCCACGAGCCCATCTGGGAATCTGCAGATAAGGAGCTGCTATTCAACACCCAGAGCAATTTGTTCCCGGCCAGGAGCAAATCCCCCACATTAAATCCTGGTAACTCAGAGAAAAAGCATTTGGAGCTGCCACAGTCCCGGGGCCTGAGCTGGGGAATTCAAGGCCTTTGGGCCTCGCTCACGGCTGGGTTTTGGACTTGTGGAACTGGTGAGCTGAATATCTGACAAATCAAGAGGCCAAAAGAGGGGAAAATCCAGCCTGACAACCACATTTAACACTTCTCCAACACAGGACCACAGAAGGGGATTCTAACGCTGAACTTGGGCCAAGAGGGCACACGTGCCAGTGTCTCCACATTTCTTTTCTGCAGCTAACACATTTCTTTCCATGTGTCTCCAACCACTCTGTAGACTGCAGAATACTCCAGGTATTCTGTCTTTTTTTTTTTCAATGGCTTCCAAAATTCCCTTACGGCCCTGAAGAAAGAAGAAAAAAGGGAGAAGTCACTCTCTTTCCAGATGAAGATATTTGGAAAAGCCTCTTCAGCATCTGCTGCCAGCTGTCTGGTGGGAGGATGAGTAGAGCTGGAGTATCTTACTCCTAACAAAACTTCAAGCCAACCAAAACCCAGCACTTGTGAATTCAACAGAGATTGTGCTGAGATAATGCTCATCCTCAGATAATACCTCTTCCTCGTGTGCAGCAAGGCAATTTATAACTATTATTTGTTCATGACTTCAGCATTATTACTAATCCATTAATACAGCATTTTCCCCTATCCAGTCAAAATGGAAAAAAAAAAAAAAGCCCAAAAAACTGTTAAAGAAAATAAATGTACTAAGATCAAGGTAGAGCTGCTCCAGTCAATCCTTTCACTCAAGAAAAATGTTGGATCAATAAAGAAAGGCCTAAAATTCTCTGTTTATTAGCATTAATGTGAGGGTCTGAGAGAGCTGCACATCCCTCAACTGCAAATCCAACAAACATTGAGGCAGCTCCTGTTCAGCACATGCTGCCCTGGACAGGGTACCCATTGCAGCAATTACTCCTGAAGTTCCTCAAAGATGAGGTCCCAATGCCTTTCCCTATTTTTTCCTGCTCCTCCCGTCTCCAAAATCAGCCTCTGATGACTGTGCCTGACTCTCCGTGCAAATTGATTTTGTGCATTGGAACAGGACACTTGACAAACTTAAATCTTTACATCCTGCTGCTCTGAGCCGAGGGAGCTCGGCTTTGCTTTACCCAGCCAAGGCCATTCCTGAGCCCCAGGTCACCAGCACAAGTTAGGAGGTTTTTATCAAGCATCTAAGTTTTCTGAACATCCTTTCCTTTCATCTCCCAGCATCACCAGGGTAGCACCGCTGGGAGCAGCACAGAGTGCAATGGCCTGAGGCCAGGCTCCAAGAAGGCTGGAGACAGAGAGGGCCTGGCCCTCGGGCGAGATGCAGAACACAAAATCTGCTCCTGGCACCTGCTGCCCGTGGCTTTTGGTCCATTCTGAGCCAAAAACACGGCATCCTCGTATTGAAACGACCCCAGCAGTGGGGTAGAAAACTGACCTTCACTTTGCCCAGCCAGCTCCAGGCAGTTTTCTCTTCCATCCGCTCCGTGACTTTTCATCTGGTGCCGTCTCTGCCCTGAGCAAGCAAACGGAGGCATGAACATTAAACTCACAGTAAAAAGAACACCACTCGCCCGGCGTGCCCATAAAAACTCACAGCTGGAGAGAGACCCAGCCCTTCCTCTCTGACCTCAGCACGGAATCACTGCTGCAAAGCTGTGCCAGGGGCAGCAGCCCTTGCTGTTCCTTGGGGCACACTCTCACAGAGCCAGTGCTGCTGTGCCCCGTGTGGGGCAGCCGCGGCACCGCGGCCCAAACCAGCCCAGAATGGCTCCTCTGCCCACCCTCAGTCACCCTCCTGCTCTGTAACCTGTGCCATCCCTCAGCTCAGCCTCACGGTATCCCCATCTGAAATCCTTCTGAAGCCAAGAGGGATCGCAGACTGCGGGACAGAGGGGAGCTCCTGCAGGGCAGTGGGGCCGGGATGGGCGAGAGCAGACCCGCAGGCACAGCTCCGTTCTGCTGCCCATACACAGGCACTGATGCTCCTCTGGCATTTCCCCAGCAAGATATTCCCTGGAATTCCTGCTCGCACACTGAGCTGAGGGGGAAAGGCTGGCTCCCAGCACAGTGGTTTGTGTGCAAATTAATAAACAGGAGCTCTCTCACGGCAAACACTGGATGGATCCACCTCCCCGGCGACGCCGAATTTCACCTTTCGCAGGTAGAAGAGATGAGAATTATCATAAAATTCATCCAGGCGGGCTCTCAGGAGGACAAGCAGTATTCAAATGCAATCAAGGCAATGTGAAATTGAGTCTGTGGAAGCTCCTGGCACATCTCATCATGGGTTGCTCAAATATGATAACAAGTACACTGATTTTTCTCTCTGAGGCAGATTAAGGCAGTGGCTCTAAAAACACAAGAGTGCCTTCAGATTAATCCGACTTGTGCTTTGATACTTATTTGTTCCAGCACTGGGTGAAAAAGTTGTGTGTGATAATGCAAAACCATCCAGCTGGGCATTAAGAGGCATTATTGTTCAGTAAAAATATGCCCACTGAAGCAGTGCCATCCAGCATGCCCCATAAATTAAAATTAATTAAGCTTAAGCATCATCTGTGATGGGAACAGAATTTGCACCTGTAAACTTAATACTGAAAAACTGTGGGTTTTTTTATCAAACATCTCAGCAATTATGTTAATCTTTAGTTGACTTGTGGTACCTTAACTTCACATTTCTCATACTTTTTGGAGAGGAAAACTGGGATACATTAAAAAAAAGCTTTTAAAGTAACAGTAATTGAAGTTGAATGGTTTTTATCAGATATAAATCAAAGACTGTGGAGATAAGCAGCAGATTTCTTATCAATTCTCTAGGAATTCCTTTAGATGTAGTCAAGTGAAAGTAAAACCAAATATCACCAGTATTCACTAGTCCTGGTATTTCTGGCAAAATTCTACTAACTGCAAGGTACTTAATGGGAAAATACAATAACACAACAGAGAAGAGAAAAATGGCACTGTTAGGTGAGATAATTTTATACACGGATAGACGGATAAAATAAACTTTCACACCATTAAATGATCTGGGAAGCGACAGGAAAGGTTAAAATAAAGCAAGCAATGATTCCTTTTCTTGCCAAGGAAAGCTGTGCTTTCAGAAAGATTGATGCCCAGGGAAGGGGGAGAAGGGCGTGGCTGAAGGAAAGCGAGGAGAGGCTGAGTTTGTGGCTGGAAATTCAGCAGCAGCAGCTGAAGGGGTCAGCAACCTCTTCCCTGCCCAACTCCTTCCCAGGTGGAAATATTTCTGTAGATGCACAGTCAGCTACAGCAGGAGCCTACTCAGCTCTAAAATCGTGAGCAAAAGAGGTTCTCTCATTAAGGATGCAAACAAAGCATTTGGATTCAGAGGGGAAGAAAGAGGAGAATAAAAGGGAGATGACAAAAGAGAGGAAAGACTTAAGAAATGTATTTATTAGATTGGTTCCAAAACAGAATGCAATAAAATATAGAAACCCAAATCATTCTAGACATTAAATCCACCTTTTCTTCTTCCCCAGAAGTCTTTAGCTAATCAGAATCTCATTCACCTCGTCCAAAAGAAGCAGAGGACAGCTTTCCTTTCCAGTTGTGTTCCCAGAACCTCCTGACACTGAGCTGCTCCAGGAGCAGCAATTTTCTGGATGGTTCCTGGGTGGAGCCACCTCTGTTCATCATTTCTTCCCAAAAGCCACTTCCTGTCCCCAACCCCATTTTCAGTTTCTCTTTAACAGGACAAATCCTGATCTTTGTGAATAACACAAAAAACCCGTCTCTGGGTAGCCAAAAGATTTTCATTAATTATCTCAGTAAGAACTAAAGAAAGAAGAGCAAATATAATGTAAGAACACAACAAGGCCTCTCCAACACTGCAATTTCAAAAAGTTATGACAAAAAGCCTAAAAAAATCTACTTTTAGACAGAATTTACAAAATTGATAAGATCTTCTGTTGCTTTGGTATTTCTATAATCCCACTTCTCTTAAAAGTATTTTGGCAGCACACAGCCACTGCTTTTCAATTATTCTCGTCATTTTCCACTATTTAGAGTGTTTGAATCATTTTGAATATTGAATTTTGGAATATTTGCAATTTTGAATAAAAAATAGGGTCTTCTAAAAGTTCGTTAAAAATGCTTTTTTTTCAGATAATAGATTTAATAACCAGGGATAGACATTACTTGAATTTAGCACTGCAAAAGGGATTTTTCAGCATTCTCTGCAAGTGATTTCTGTGTTGGAGAAGATACTTCACATCCTTGTGACAGAAGAAGAAAATACATTTAATTTTAGAGCATAACATCTGATGCCACCCAAAGATAATAATATTTCCTTTTTCTTCCCAGCACCTGATTATTTTTTCCACTAATATGATTTAGAAACAAACGAAAAAAAAATATTTAAAAGAGAACCAAGACACATCTTAAAGATTACTTTGATAATGCTAATATGCCCTTTAAAACTGAGTCCAGCTGGGAAATTGAAAGGGTGACAAGTGGAACCAACTTGTATTAGGTTGGCATGGGACCAGTCACTGGCATGGCCTAAATGACAGTGACTGCATCTGGGAAGGGCTTGATAAGGAAATCCTGTTACAGTGCCCTGCGAGATTATTATTTTTTCTTCCCCCTCCTTAAATTACATCTTACACAATTTTTTTTTTGTCATTTCTTCGTTTTCTGACGACAAAACTGTTTTATTTGAAACACTTGTGATTAAGCAAATACCTCAATGATAGCTCCCAGCACTTTCTTTTAAGTGAGGAAAAAGTCTTATGTAAACTAATCTGATCACTCAAAGACTTTGGCTGGGCATCCTTCCAGTCAGAAGTTTAAAATTTATGACGGTAGTTTACAAAGCACCTTCCAAGTGAGGGAGAGAGAGAGCATAAGCTCTTTAGATGACCTTGATCTCTCCAGCTTTACTGGAGGTAATCCCAGGGGAAGGATTCTCCTCCAGCAGCACAGGCTGCAGGTGTGCCCAGCAGAAATCAGACAGGAGAGAGTCATGGAAACCTCTGTGTGTGCAGGGATGCTCGGGAAGCACCAGGTGGGGAAGGGATCAACCGAGATCCCCAAGGGTTAAGAAAAAGATAAAGGAGTAAATTCAGAGGATCTTGTCAAAGCCTTACACTCAGCTCATCCCCACCTCTTGTTTACAGCTGGATCTGTCACCGCTTTTCCTTCCTCTCAAACACAAACCTTCATCTCCAATTAAGCTGTCCTGTGGCTTCACAGGTCTCACGGAGCTGGCACGGCTGTCACAACTTTGTCAAGAGAGGTGGAGGGTTTAAAATAATCCTCCTGCTGCTGACATTTGCGTTTCTAAGGAGTAAACACCATCCCTGCCCCCTCTGACTTCCCCGGGCTTGTTCTGACTCTGAACCACCCCACGCTGCCAGTGCAGAGCTCAGGGTCCCCCACCTGAACATTGATCCACAGAATTTTTAGTTTCTCCCCATTCAAAGTGCTGGGCAATGGCAACACCAAAAATACGAGCAGGAAAGCCAACAGAGAAGAAGCAGGTGAGTCACACAACCCAGATTCCAGATATTGGGGTTTATTTCATCATTAAGGACGGCTGCATTAACGAGAAGCAAAAATCAAACATGAAATGATGTGAGTTAAAAACACGGCTGACTTTTCCCCAGATCTGTGGGTTGCATGCAGAGTCCTCAGGAATTTTTGGAACTGCTAGACAATTTCAGACAGATCTGTCAGATTAAAAGTATAGAACGTAATTATCTTCTCATTAAAAAATTGATTAAAAGGCATATAAGAACATTGCAGAATGTTAATGTAAAGGCACCATGTTCTGCATTAAAAGATGCCAAGCAAGTTTGCTACAGAGGCTGAAGCATCCCAGACGCAGAAGGATCTTTAGCCAAAGCTTACCCAGACTTCAAGACCCCTATCCCTCTCCCTATCTAATGACTTCTTCCTGGGAAAACAGTGCTCCTGCTCCTTAAAGAATCCCAGGATGGTTTGGGTTGGAAGGGACATTAAAGATCATCCCATTCCAGCCCTGCCATGGGCAGGGACACCTCCCACTGTCCCAGGCTGCTCCAATCCCCGTCCAGCCTGGCCTTGGGCACTGCCAGGGATCCAGGGGCAGCCACAGCTGCTCTGGCAGCTCCAGCCCAGCCCCTCCCCACCCTCACAGGGAAGAATTCATTCCCAATATCCCACCTAAACCTACCCTCCTCCCTCAAATGTTCCTTGCACTGGCTGGATTTTCACGGGAACTCTTGGACTTGCGAGGATTTTAAGGAGCTTCAAAAATATAGGGTCGAATCAAAGGAAAATTCCAAAGCTTCTTTAAAAACATAAATAAATAAAACTGGAACTCCTGCTCCCGAAAACATGTTGCAGTTTCTGTACTGCAAGATATTTTAATCTTCCTTTCTACTCTGTTTTTCTGTGTCATGTTGAGTTCACCTTTCAGGAAACTGGGGGTAAAAATAGTGCTCTGTTTTCAGATGGATTCCAGTCATCACAGGACACCGATGTTCCCAAACAATCCAAAATCCTGTCAAAGTCCCTGTGAAGAATCTGAGGACCTTGAAACAGCCTGAAGCATTCAGGATTTTGATTCACTGGTATTTTACTGAGCACCTGCTACAAGAAGATGCATTTTCCTTTTAAACCGGGCAGTATTTCACCCAACTCCCCGTCCATTTGGCCCTAGAACCTCTGTCAGGTGCAAATTAAGGTAAACCATCACCCAGGCCAAGCCCAGACTGCGTGGCTGGCTCTAACTAATTTTCCAGTATTGTTTTATGCAAATGTGCATCCTAAAGCATTGATTTACTAAACATGTGCGCAGCCAACATTACTCCTGGCTCCCCCAGTCATTAAATTAATATTCATTTCATATTCCCATGAAGTAGAGAAGTTATTTTACTTCACTGCAGAGATTAAATGACTGACTTAGAGAAATTCAGCAAATTTGTGAAAATGCCAGGAACAGAATCCAGGTCTCCAGCCTAATTCCACAAAACCGTTCTTGCGGGCGCCGCGCGCCGCAGCTGCACAGTGGAAATGCAGAAGTTAATTACTCTCATTTCTTGTCCAATACAATCTATTTACTTCTTCTTCAGGATTAAAACTAATGATTTGTCCTAGTACAAGCCCACTTTTTCTTGCTAAAGTCAACATTTCAGGTGTTTTGGTTTGCTATTGATAGAATTTTTATGCAGAACACCACAGCATGGATTGAATTTTTAGCATATAGATGGTGATTATGTTGATTGAGTTAATTATGAGTCAAGCCTTAAAATAAGGAATTTTATACCTGGACAACAATTAAAATCTCACGTTACATTATTTGTTAGCTTTTAAGCATTTGGAGATGTCTTCTCTTTCATGCACTCTTTCAGCAGCTTAAGATTTTTATAGATATAAATATTTAAATCACCTCAATATGTTCTCCCTGTATATGAACTGCTGCTGAAGTTACATTTGCTTTAGTTTCCAACCTGAATAAAGACAAGCCAACTGATTGTGATCTTTTCCTCCTGGTTCATTTGCCACATGATTTCAAAAGGGACAAAGCAAACACACAAAGCTGACAAGGAATATGAAGCTTCCTCCCCACTAAACCCGATTAAAGGAAGTCGTCCTGAAGTTAATGTCAATGGAAATATCATGGAAACATGACTGCTTGTGGTATTTCCAATGGAAATACCAAACAAAGAACTATCCAAATACTACTTCTCCTGTAAATATCATGAGGATATTTGCTGCTCAGCTCAAAGGTAGGAGGGTAAAACGGAGAAGAGGAAGAAGAGAGCAGAGAAAGGGAAGCAGAGTGGGGAAAGCTGAGGAACAGAGTGGGGCAGAGCCCTCTTTGAGGATCAACAGAAGCAGAAGAAGTTCTTGGTAATATAATCTGAACTTTAAGGGTTGGACAAGATTTAGAACTCCACAGGAAATGAGTGAAAAGGAGGGAAGTACAGAAGATTGAGTTATGAGGCCACCCAGCCTGGTCTGGAACACCCTCAGAGAGCTTCCAACTCCCCATCCCTGGCAGTGCCCAAGGCCAGGTTGGACGGGGCTTGGAGCAGCCTGGGACAGTGGGAGGTGTCCCTGCCCACAGCAGGGGTGGGGCTGGATGGGCTTTAAGGTTCCATTCCCACCCAAAGCAGTCCGGGATTAGAATCTAAGACACTGAGATGGGAAAGGCACACTGGGAATTGAGGTGGGAATGAGAGGGAAGAAGGTGCTTTTTAAAGCTTTTCAGAAGTGATGTCCACGTGCACAGACCCACACCCCCCTTCTCACCACACCTGTACGATCCTAACATATGGCACTGGTTCAAACTAGAAGATACATTTTACTCTTCCCATGCATATGTATTTTTCAAGTGTGTATAAATGTATACATAAAGCAATCCTCCTGACAGTATTTTCTTGTCCATGGAAATATATTGCAACACTTATCTTGATACATCCTCCCAGTACATTATTCCAGAAGCCAAAATGTATTAATGAGAGAGACTGTACAGCCCAAATCCTTGTTGATTTTCTCAGCCCATCCTACACCTGATAAAATTAGCATTGGGCATCTTTAGATGCATATTTAAAAGCTGCAGTTTTCAGCTCCTGTACGGAAACAAGACAAAATATGAAGAACTGTGGTTATTATTTAATTTCTTTTGACATCAATCTTTCCAGATGATTGATTCTGTATTTTTTCCAACAAAATTACAAGTGTACAAGAAGTCTAGAAAAACTTTTGCAGCATAAAAACACCCTGTAGAGTGAGAGGAAATCCCATTCACGAGTGAAAATTATTTGTATTCCACTGCTGTAAAAATAAACTGAGTACTTCACCAGTTTTGCAGCATGGATTAATAATGCATAAATGTTCACAAATGGTAGGGGAAAGCGTCAGTCATCTCAAAACCCTTCTGATCAGTGAGCCTTCCATAAAACGTCATGGAGAAACCATTCCAAATATTGCCGAGGAAGAAGGAAGCTTTGGAGAGTACAATGACCACTCTCTTACTGAACAATTATTTATGACTCATGTGGGGCTGGAAAATAATTATTCACGTTACAATTCCTCCTGGGTGTCTCACACACATGCAAAAAAGTCCTGCATCAAGGCCAGAAAGTCTAAAGGATCATGAAAATAGAAGTGGGAGAAGGAAGCAGAGAGCAGGAACTCACCAAGAGGTTTCACAGAACGTGAAGAAGTGAGAGGAGCAGCACCTTCAAACTGCCCGTTGCGAGTCCCACCAGAGAGTTCTGCCTCCCACCTGCTAACACAGGTACAAAGCGAAAAAAAATGTGACATTTGGCTGCCTTGCTTCTTGAAAAAATTGAATCCAAAGTTAATGCAATTTACAAAATAAATATGCGGGACAAATTAAGGATGTATACCACATGAGTATGTAATACAAACTATATATACACAATGAATATGCATTGCAAATTAAATATAAACTAAATCAAATCTATCATTTCCACACTCACACTCTTCCAAAATAGATACGACCTTGTCACCCTTTAAATACATTCAAGTACATGATACCTTCAAAAGAGTTTCATTTATCAGGCTGAAGTGAAAAGAAATTTACTTAAATTAGAGGTTTTGGTGGGTTTTTTGTAGCTGCACCAACTTGAGAACATAAAGTAGGGAGAAAACAGCTCAGAGATACACAATTATCTTTAGGATTCACTCGGCATAAGCGTTTTATTGATCCTCATGTTACGAGATGCCATTTAAGACAGAAGCCATTCCATTTTCAAGTCCAGACTTTACTGTCTCAATAAACATTTCTATACTTTCAGGATCATGTGGCACACATTAGAGCAGGAGCAGCTTTTCCACAGACCCGGGGGACTGAGCTTCATAACCTGCTGATTGAACTGCCTGTTCCAATGATCCAGCCAGATTTCCCGAGAAAAGAGGTGCCTGTCATCCTGATTGCATTTTGGAGCCCAGTAATGGGATTCCCCTGGGCTGGGGCATCAACACCTCCCCAACTCAAACCATGATGGTGCAGAGCCCAATTAACATTTTCCAGTGCATGTTCAGCTGCTGTTTCTCCAGAAGGAGAGGTTTAAGGACGTGCTCTAAGAGCCCAGGCAACTTCTGGAGGGTTTTCGTTTCAGCACAGGGATCTTGGCATATAAATCCTTCCAAAGTGCAGTTCTCTCTTTGATCAAAGATCTCCCCGCCCTGCTTTTTGCTCAATACCTGCCCAAACAGATTATCTATAAACACAAATAGATATGGACACACACAGCCCAGCACTGAATCACACAATCATGGAATTGTTAAGGCTGGAAAAGACCTTTGAGATCATCCAGTCCAAGCATCAACCGTGTTCCCCATTAAACCAGGCCCTTAAGTGCCACATCCACACGTTTTTTGACATGGGATTGCTCTGAGATCTCTAAGTTCTTAAAGCTCAGCTGCACCATGGGAGGACATTTTCATATGAAGGAGACAGGAGCTCTCTTCTAAGCCACAATTCAGCTGTCTCTGTAGGAATTGGCTTGAGCAGATGGAATCACATCCATTTTCCCCACTTTCATCAACACTGTCAAATAAATTCAAGGCATGAGTAGTTAATAGAATAAGGAGTTGAGCTGACAGCACATCTAATAAATCAACCAGGTATAAGCTATTTGGCAAAAATAAACAGCTTGGCTGGAATAGTAACAAAGACAAAATCTGACAAGTAGAAGCCTCAAAATTCGTATCTGATTAAAAAAAAATACACACTGAGGGCAAGAAAGATCTGAACAATTCTGTTCAACTCTGCGAAGCAAACAACAACCTCAGGTATGAATGATGTCATTAATTATGATTGAAAAACCTGTCTGTGGTTCTCTGGTTAAGGTTGGGAAAGACCTCCAAGATCATGGCATCCAACTTCATTATCCGAGACTTTAATTGATGCACTTCACTGCTTTTGTAAGTACATTTTTGTTCCTGAGAGAGG
This sequence comes from Dryoscopus gambensis, assembly GCA_013389985.1. Taxonomy (NCBI): domain Eukaryota; kingdom Metazoa; phylum Chordata; class Aves; order Passeriformes; family Malaconotidae; genus Dryoscopus; species Dryoscopus gambensis. The sequence continues at coordinate 38,683 of WEIT01010119.1, read as the reverse complement.
AAAGGCCAACTCAGAATTTATAAGCCCTGTGCAATGATTGCCCCTCTTCACCTGATGCCGTCCCAGGAACGCCACAAACGAGGACAGCCAGGATTGAGGTTCTCACTCCAAAAGACAAAAAAAGAGGGGTTGGTTTTCTTTAGCGTTGGGTCTTTGGGGGTTTTTGTCCCCCTCCCTGTTGAGTATGTGGAAGGACGGATTATCCAGAACACTTTGTTCTTTCTGCTTTATTTCATTTTGCTGCAGCGTGCTGTAAAAAGCAGAGAGCAGCATTCCAGCCTCGGAGTGCAGAAACTCGTGTGGTGAGGAAGCCATGGAACTGGAGGCTGTGGTTCTCCTGGGGATTAAAAAGTGAGACCTGAACCTGGAATTCTCCCATAAACACGCTGTGCTCCATGGCACATTTAAACCTCTCTGAGTTTAACCTCTCCATCCCATATCACAAAAAAATTCCTTAACTGCACAGTAGAGCAACAGGTAAAACGGGACAGTCTTGGCACCAGCCTAATATTTTGAATTGGAACCAAGATTTTTTTCCTCATCCTACTTAGATTTGGGGTCCCTGAAGCATCAGTGCCTACGAGGGAGAGCACACAAAGATATATTTTCTGTTTAGCAACTTAAAGTACATCGAAGAGGCCACAAAAATAACAAATAAAAATTCAAAAGCTGCACACAACTGACAGTTTAGCTCAAGAAGGCCTCTTTAAACAGCCAAGGCTTCTGAAGGTACATAACACCAATGTATATTCTCCTTGAGGATCTGCAAATGTTTGAGAGCTACCTCCATCCTAAAATTAAAAGCAAAAGTCATCAATGAAACAAAAGGCATCCAATCTGGCAGCAAACTCCTGTTTCTTAAAGAAGAAAAAAATTATTTAAAACTATTTGGTTTTCCAACTACAAAACATTCAGAGCTCACGAAAGTTCTGTAACCACCCAACAGATCATTTCTCTTCAGGCAGCTTGAGCACAAAAGCAACCTGACTTTCTTTGTACCTGCTGATTTAGCACTATTAAACCCAGCAGAGCATTCTCAGCGAACGTCTCGGTGACAGTGAGCCCCCAGGTCAGCTGAGCCATTGGGGATCCCACCCTCACCAGATTTGTTTCTGACCAAGGCAGGGGATCCTCACAGATTCCTCTCTTGCTCCACTTTAACCCACCTGGGACAAACGCCACCTGAATTCAGAAACTGATGGAACCGGGGATTCCCTTTTCTGGAACCTCCCATTAACAACTCAGCAAATGCTTAACTTTTTTTGTTTTAGATGTTTCATTTTCCGAGCTGGTTGAGGGATACAAAATGTACATGGGGCTTGCAGTCAGGTATTCCCAAAGTTCACAGACTTGCCTGTCAAGAATCTGGGTTCAATTTCATCTTGAGATTGATTCTGGATTCTTTTTGCACTAATAGAAGTCTCACACCCTAATACTTCAGGGTTGCTGATGACAAAATAATACAGCGTCCAGGTACAAACTTAATAAAGCCCTTTTTCCATAGGATAAAGCCTGTGGAACTGACAAGGTGTACACTATAATTAGCAACCTGCACCTTCATATACTTGTTGCCTGAACAATAAGCTCAAAACCTGAGGTATTTCTCCACATGCCAGCAATCCTTTCACCAGCACAACTCGCATACTGATGAATATTATGTAAATGAATTTACAGATAAAAAGGAAAAATACCTTTTCTGATGCAAATCACACCCAGCACATAAGCAGTGGGAGTGACTGAAGTCTAAATGCCTCTTGTGCTTTTTCACGGCACACAAAAAATCCAGGAAAAAGCTGTTTGGATGTTCTCCCTGCTGCTGACATGGAACCAAGAGAAACTGAAAATTTAAAAAAGCCAATCCACAACAAACAAACCATTGAGTATTTGCTTTAGTTCATGCTTGTTTAACATCAATATGACACCAAGCAGCTGCCACCAAGGTGAGGCTGAGGTTTGGAGCTTTTTACTTGCTGTGAGCATGACAACGCCACTCCTCTGGGCAGCTTGAGTGCTGCCTTGGAGAGCCCAGTGATGGTTTCAGCTTTGATGTGACCAGGAACCTTCTCCATCCCTTCCTCTGCTCCTCTCTCCTCGGCTTTGCAGAAGTACAGTTAAAGAAAAACTTGAACTTAGATTAGGTGGAGGAAAAACACAGCCCCCAAAAGCATCTTTCATGCACTCATTTCAAGTAACGAAAGAAAATTTTACTAAATAAATCAGTGAATGTTACTGAACACACAACTTTTTTGAAGTGGCAACTGAGCAGAAGAAATCAGTAGCAGGAGGGGAGCAGCCCAGCATTGCCCTGCTGATGAGAGCCGTGCCAAAGCACTGCTGGGGGCATGAACTTCCCAGATATAAACCAGCTGATTTTTACCACCAATAAACCACAGCTCATTCCTCATGCAAAAACACCACTTCTGGTATGAGACTCCCACTCCATCCACATCTAAGCGTCAGGAGGAAAACCCAGAGGAAACTTCTGGCAAGTGGGGAGCTGGAAACTTCCAGGGCATCTCTGGGTTGGGGGCAGCACCCAGTGCAATGCAATGGTAGCACTGAAGAGCCGGAGGACCAAGCTGAGGGGGCACATTTGGCCCTCAGACACGCCCTGACCGCTGGCACTGCTCAGAGATCCCCCTCTCCCTGCGTTCCAATTCCTCTGACACTGACTGGCCCCAGGTGGTGGAATTTACCACAGTTGGTGCTTGATTCCACTTCTAATTCCTTGTGTACACATAAACTTGCTCCAGCTAATTTAAGTGGGTACACGCCAGCACCAACTCCTGTGAGGATGTTTCAATTTTAGTCTAATTTAATGGATTATTGCATTTTTAAGATGACAATGTTCCTGGCTGATTTACACTAACATGAAATAAAGTTAGTTTATGCTGCAATAAGAGTGTCTGCGCAGCTGATTGGACCAGCTTAATAAAACTCATTTAAATTACACCTTAATTTAAAGAGGTACAGTAATGCATATAAACAAGCCCTCAGTGATGCTTTGAATATGAAGAGAACAAGAATGACTGTAAGGCACTACAGACATCACTGGATTGTTCATCTCAGCTTCCCAAAGCTCAGCTCTGAAAGGCTCAGCATTGAATCTGACCCGGGAGTAGTCAAGGAGAATAAAACAGCATAAGGACTAAAATAATTAATCTTATTTTCTATGGGGATTGCCTTTAAACTGTGCAAATTCAAAGACTCTGTATTTCTCTAAAACTAAAAAAAGGGGAAGAGCACACACATGAGGTTATATGTATTTAATCCAGTGTGGTGGGGGAAGTTGGCAAATTCACCACAGAGAGCTTGATTCTAATGCTCAAGAAGTTTAATTTTCAATACCATCATTTTGTACTAAAAAGCAATTAAAGAATACAAGCAAAAGCCCCTGAGGTCATGAATTTACTCCATGCTCAGGTTAGTAAATCCTGTCTTCTATTACTTGTTTGTTCTTTGGACAAAAGCAAAGTGCACAACTGTAAAGTTGGGCTGGTAGTTACACTTATAAAGAAAACAAAATATTAGCTACTTTGGCTCAGTTTACTTAACTTATGTTGCATTTCAAGCGGGAGAAGTTGGTTATTAGCCACTTCTAGAACTTTTACGTCCCCCAAGATTTAGTTCATTATGCTGAAATAGAGTGCAAATAAAATATAATAAGGAGAAAATGATGGTATAAAACATTGTGTTGTAGTGGGAAGAAGCAAGCCCAGCCTTATCTTTCTCCTGCAATGCATGCTCCATTCTCCTCTTGAAATGGGCTCATATATAACTTTAAGAGTTCGGAAATAAAGCTTTCCATTTTACAATCTGTTTAATGTCAGCTGCTCACTATTTCATGGTGGGCATTGTGACAGCCTCATTCTGCAAGACGAGATACTCCTACTCCCTCCTGGGCTCAGCCCAAGGTGCTGATCGAGGCTGACCTCAAACTTTGAGATTTAACACTCTTTATACTCTTTGACTCTAAATTAATGCAACTTTCTGAAAACCAATCAAAAATGCAAACAACCTTACTCTTCCTTTCCACAGACGTGCAGCGAGTGCTCCTTCTTGCTCTTGTTCTCTCAAGTTTGGGCAAAACTGCAGACATGGAGTATGACATTTTCATCCTGCACAGCTAAGGGCAGGTCCCTTACGGCTATGAGCAATAACTGATTAAAACAGATGAAGACTCACCCCTAAGTCCAGGCCTCTTCAAAAAAAAAAAAAGAAAGAAAAAAAATCACAATTTTATTATACTCATGACTCCCAGAAGAGCTGAACCGCATTAAATTATAATTTTATTAAGTTGAACAATTAATATATGCAGAAAAGCGAGTCTGAGAGAACAAGTATCACAGCAAACTGCAGCCATCCTGTCTCTTTACTGAAGTCTCCCACTGCTGCACTGCACTAATCCAGGTTTATGGCTGCTTTGCATCAGCAGAGCAGCACAAAATAGCCAGGGCACATCAATGAATATGGCCCAATACATTTAGCAGAATGTTCCTGGGGTTTCTTAACCTCTTTTGGTGCCTGAAGAAGGGAGCACAAAACTCAGCAGTGGATTCACTGAACAGACAACGATTTGGACTAAAACTAGGTAACCCAGCAGGCAGAGCTCATTAACCCAAATTCTTCAGCACTCTCAACCCAGGTGTTACCACAGACAACGCTTCATCAGGGCTTTTTTCCTAATTCTCTAGATCCCACGTGGCAAAAAAAATCACTGCTGACTCCTAGCATTGCAGGGCACGCTGAAATCCAGACCACATGTATTCCACATCATTTCCAACATCCCATAGCTCAGATACCAAATCCAACCAGGGCTGCCTGTTCTCCTAAGGGAGGATGGCTTGGAAGCAACAAACCCCAGAAGGTTCTTGTGCAACGCAGTTCCCCACTACCACCTACATGTGGATCCTTCTACAGGCCCAGAAGCCAAACTCTTAAGCACCGAGTTCCTACAAAGTCTGTCCCAGCTCAGATGGAAATGAAACTCTGACAGCCTGGGGGAAGACCCTGGAAGAAGTTGAAGGGACAAGAGCAAAGAACACTGAGCACACAGGAGAGCGTTGTGCTCAGAGTCACAGCCACACTGAACTCATGCAAACAGCACTGACACCCCCACAGAGCAAAGCACAAAGAACAACTTGTCTGTAGAGGAAAAGGTGACAAATAAAAGCCCCTTCACTTTAAAAAAAAAGTGTGAAAATGAAAACCCCTTCCTTTAAAAAAAAAAAGTGAGAAATGGACCTCCAAAGTGCTCTGAGCGTCCCTTTCAGGTGCCTGTTTTTAAACCATGACTCACCCAAGAAGGTCTGACCTGCAAAACATGTAACAACTTGGAAACGTAGTTAATATGGCAAATTAAATTTGGTGTACAAGTTTGAAAACAAACCAGTGGGAGATTGCAAGTCAGAATTTTAATTTAATAGGAAAATTAGTACAATAGTACTAATAGCAATAGTACAAGAACACTGATGGAGTCAGGGAACAGGCTGACACCCTGTTAGTCAGGGTGGTGGTAGCAGGTCCAGATGAAGTGGTCCTGTCAAAGTGGCCATCCCATAGAAGGGTCTGGTCTTCACCCAAAGGTCCAGTGGTGGCTCTTGTCCTCTGGCAATGCAGTAGGTAAGAGCTGCTTGTGCTGTTGCAAACCCCAGATTATATCCAGGGGGGAATTCTTGGCTCCTCCCCCTGGCCAGGGCACCTCACAATGGGCTGATGTAATTCTGTGAGTCGTGGGGTGGCTCCTCGATAGGTCATTAAACAGAGATAGCCCCCAGAGGGAGTTACCAAGGATGAGTCATGGCAGGAGATAACAAACACTGCCCCAGCTGCTTTAACAGCTTGTGAGGATGATAATAGAATACATACTTTTGGTTACATCTTACACTGTAACCTAGGACACTTGGAAAAAACATATTTTCACCCCACTACAAGTTTGTTCTGCCGTATGAAGGGTTGTTCATACACAAATGCTGTGCCAGCCTCTCTGACAAGGCAGAAAGGCACCAACCTGCAGACAGCCTGCCAAGGAGCCCTGTGTAGGTGAAGTAAAAATTAGGAGACCTCCGCCTGGGGCCAATTAGGCAGCCGTGTTAATGAAGATACTCATTAATGAAGGCGGGACCTCAGGGTTAAGCCATCTGGGGAGCCTCCCCAGCCCCTTTACATGAATCCACGGCAGGAGCCAGTCTCCTCCTGAGGAAGGAAGTCCCTGGGCAGCATCTGTGGGAGGGGATGGGAAGAGCACAGGTCCCGGGTCACCCACCAGACAGAGAAGAAATGGAATTACCTGCAGACCTCCTGTCTCACCTTCCACCTGTTCGCAGGCTGCATCTCCAAGATCTCGGAATTTCACCCAGAAAAAGGTGTCTGACAGCAGAGCCCAGGGCAGAAGCTTTATGTTTGCAAACTGGGCACAGCTCCACATTTACACCATCATTTGTATCTGCTAAATTGTTGAGGCCAGTAAAGTTCAGTCTTGAGACCATTTGTTTTGACTCTTCAGCCTCAGCTATATTTGGTAGCTGCTTATTTGTTCTTTCTTAGATGACAAACTTTTTGAGTAGAAAAATACTTAGGGCAGAAGGTAAATCATCTTCCCAGCACGTTCTGGGAGGAAACTTAAAGCCTGTTCCTGTTGAAGAGCTGACACACTCCACAGTTTAATCTTGAAACAGATCCAAGGAGGTAAAAGAGTGTCAGAAGTTCAAGGGCTTGAGCTGTAGCCAAGAAAAAGGCAAGTTAGCCAAGGTGTTGTATGAGTACATGCACAAGCTGTGCATAAAAGCTGTGTCTGTCCTTTTTATGCGAGGGGAGGTGAGGAGAAGCAGCAAAAATCCCACCAGCTCTGGGCCTTAGTTTAGGCATAGCAGAGCTTTAAACACCACGTGACCAAAGCAATAAATTGATGTCTTCCTGTCGAGGTCTGACTTGAAACATTTGAGTATTTTACACACATACAACATTATTGACACCATAAATGTAAATAAATAATCCGAGCACAAGATGAAATAGCGAAGTAGAAAACCAGCCACAGTTTATAGAAATTGTTTACATTTGGGAAGCACTGGGAGGTGTGGGATGTCTAGTTCTGAGCCCTCCCAAAACTCCAGCATTTGTCAAGGTGTATTTACACACAGTTATCAATAGGATGATTCAGGCCACATTTAGCAGAATATCCTCAGGAACTGCGGGAGCTGAGGCAGTTCCCAGCTGCAGGGGGATTGACCTCCTCTTGGGTTGCTACCGCAGGAGAGGAAGGAAAACCATGTACAGGTGGAAATTACAAGTTCGGTTCTAGAGCTGGAAACAAAATAATGAGAAAACTGCAAGTGGTGCCACTTTGGGGCCGAAGGGTGGTCAGAGACTGGAGCAGGATGAGACACTCTGGCAAAAAAACAGAGTGAAATACCACAACCAGCCCCTCTCTAAAGTGGCTTCTTCCCTTTCCTTAACAGGTGGTTTCACGTCTGTCAGTGGAACACAAAAACCTCTAAAATTTTCACTTCTCCACTTTCTGCAGCCTGGGATTTCTTCAGTGCCCTCCAGCAATGAAATGGTGAAGACTGCAAGCACTGCCTTTGTAAAACACCAGTGCTGGCAATTTTTCCAGGTACATGACTCCTATTTCCATTTTGTTCTAGAAAAATTACACAGCATCATAGAGCCCTGCTGAATCCAGTAAAGTTCAGGGGGAAGAGCTCTGAATTCCATTTCAACTGTGCATTCTCATGAGCTGCCACAGACTCAGTAACAAAGAGAGAGATTTCTTCTGGTAGGAATAAAAAACAGAAGAGGCTTACAAAAACAACTAAAAGAAAATCTGACTACTCTTATATAAAAGATCTCTGAAATATTTTAAAGAGCAGCACAAGGAGACTTAAAATTTCTAGTTCAGAGGCATGTAAAAAAAAAAATCACACATTGATTGGCCTTTTGTTTATCAAAACCAGTTTGGAGCAAGTCTTAAAAATATTTTACAACCACACATTTTGGAAATAGGCTCCTCATGCAGCTACAAAAGATTATGGTGCATGGCCAGTTTAAAAATATAGGTCCTCTCTGTTGAAAAAAAAAGTCTCAGATGTTATTTAGGATGTCAGGAATTACCCAAATGACTTTCAATAGGAAAAAGATGAACATCAGCAACATTGTTAAAGATAAAAACAGAGCGTGGTAATGGATAAATAGGGTATCTTGGGGCTTTTTGTTGTTTCCTGGGTTTTAGCTTCTTTGGAAGAGCTGTGCAGTTGGATTTAGGTTTCAATTAATTATCATTTGCTCGTACAGAAATCTTTGATCTTGAAGGAGTCCTTCTATTCCGAGTTAAAGCCGTGCACGATAAGAAAACAAAGAACATGAAATCGTGTTGTGTCTCGTTAGCAACACATGAGGGGTGTGAAATCCACAGGCCACGGTGCCATTGTGTGCACGGGGCAGAGCTGGGATTACATGGCTGGATCATCCAAACACGGATCCCAGCGGGAATCACGGGCACAGCATCCGCTGCCAGGGCCCAGTCCTCGGACAGGAGCTTCAGTCTCCCCATCTCCTGCAAAGCTGAGCTTGCTGCCACTCCAAGGCTGGAGTTTGGGGCCCTGGGAATGCATTAAGGATTGTTAGAATTCAATTCTCTGTTGTGGTTTTATCCAGCAGGTGTTACTGCTCATTCCTGCACCTTGGAGAGGAATGGAATCAAACTGGCTGTGCACAGCTCCAGGGCAATGAAGAGCTCCAGGTCGATTGGGTGGGACCTGCTCCACTCTGAAACAGGATTCCCCTATAATCTAAATCAACAGAGTCCCTGATGCCTTGAGTGGCTGCCTAGAAACAGAGACTGGACAGGAGTGAGGGAATAAAGGCAGGGATTTATTTGAAAGGCCTTCAAAGGTGCACCCTGGGGAGCCAGAGGCTGCTTCCAGAATGGACCCCAAGATGGACGGCAGGTCACGAGTTCTTCACACTGTCATAGGTTTGGTCCATTTGCATATCAGCATAAATTCACCAATTAAAACTCTAGTTAATGATGTAATTTCTTCAATTTCCCCACCTCTCTCGCAGCCCCAGGTTACACCTTTGGGCCTGGGACAGTCTGAGTGCCCTTGAACAGCGAGCTCAGAGAAGCTTTGTTGTGTCTGTCTGGCCTAGGAGTGCAGCTCACGAGCTACAAGAAACTTCAGAGTTACACGCTGGGCAATACAGGATTTGAAAAATATAAAAGTTAAAACCCAAGGCATCATCCCAATTATCCTTTTAATTGTCAGTACTCTCCCGGTTAAAACCTCACAAGGCAAAACCCTGTCTCCCCTTCGATCACCATCCCTTCCTTGCACAGATCTTCCTCTAAACCAGTAGGACAAATGGTGTGTAGGGTTAAGGGAGGAGCCCTCCAGGCATTTGTACTTCCCTGACAAACAAAGCCACAAAGCTGGAGAAATCTGTCAAAGGAGTATATTTGTCCAGGCAATCACTTATAAACCATTTCATGCTTTAAAGTCTTTTCTCTTCCTAAGAGATGTGCAAATGAAACAGCCTCAGCTCCAAGACTGGTGGTTTTATTTCCAGCCTGAGATTTCCTGGGCACAAATAGATGCAGAAGAGAGCACAGCTGCTCTGGGCCGTGCAGTAAATCCAGCACTTTGGAGATGCACTGGATTTGCTGGAAATGCACAAATTAACCCTAAATCTCAGCTTTCTGGGGCAGCCAGGGCTGCTGTGGTTTTGACAGACACCCTGGCAAACACATCCAAGGTTTCTGGAGCTGAACAGGTTACTGACACCTCCTGCAGAGCAGCTCTGAAGGATCGCACTGTTCCATGTCCAACAGCCAGACAAACACAGAGTACCCTCAGAGTATGCATCTGAGCAACAAGAATGGCTCCTCAGGGCATTTTTGAACAGCATTTAGATGAAAAGGATTGAAAAAAACCAACGTTCCAAGGGTAGAGCAAAGCCAGGAACAGCAGTTACACAATAATCCAGTTCAAGTGATGGATAGAAGCTGAATGCAAGCCTGAGCTGCAAGAGTAACGACGGATCAAACAAGAGCTGGAAGATTTCCTTTAAAGACAGGCAGGCTCTTCTTTGGTTTGTTTCCCCTGCATTTATTTGGATGGCAACAGGAGCAGGAAAATATACTCACACTATTTTTAAAATTAGAAGTAACAGTCAGAAAAAGAGCATGAATAGTTTGGCATAACTGCAGAATCCCAGCCCTCATGAACCCGGCCCATCAGTGGTTTATATTGCAAACAGGAAAAATGTGCTAAGGGGAAGTTAAAATCAATGGGTCATAGCCCCAAAAATGCATTTATGGAATACTGGAGAACTAAAAAAGTCGAAAAATTCTCACCCATCAGAAAACTGTGAGATGCAAAATCAAGCTCTGCTTTTAGCTGTGCTCCTTCGGGGTCTTCAGGATTGGTCCTTTGTAGAACACGTTGCTTTGCTTGCAAAGCCTAAGACAGGAGGTAGATGATGTGGTTATTACTGTTCAGCACCACCCTGTCCTTTTTCTTTTTCAGGAATTCTTGATAATCTGTCCAGGATCTTGTCCAAAGGCTCTCCAGGAGTTCCCCCAGCTGGCACTAGATGGGGTGTGATGCTCAGCATCTTTTGATTATAGACCGATTAGTTCTTTCGGGGAAAGGAGAGTCAATAACGAAATTTCAGCCCAATTGAAACTCTTGGGACAGCTCATTTCAGGAAAAAAATCACAGCCAGAACTCTGCATTCCCACATTGCTCTAAATATGAATTTGATCACATTCACTCTGTCCTAAAGTGGGTGTGGTAATCTCAGGTAAGTGTCTTAGAAATGCAAGAAGGGAACTCACACACTGTTCCTCTCACGACTCCCCATCCCTTGGAAGGTTTCCCTACCAAAAGAATCACCACCGACATCTTCCAAAATCCGAAGGAAAAAAGAGTACGGTTAAAAGTTTTGTTTCAAGCTTTTATTTTTATGATGAAGATCTGAAAATTACCAAGAAAAAGCAACCATTGCTATAAATCTCCTGGCCTCGAAAGAAACTGCTGCAGAGAACAACACAAACCGTGAAGCTTTAACACAAAAGAAGCAGTATTTTGGTAAATATTAATGCTCTTATCGGTTCCCAGTTCTCCCTCTTGGGTCTTTGAACCACCTACTGAAAGATCCCCAAAAATCAGCCCCACACAGAAAAGCACATTTCTTCCCCTTCCCTTCCCAGACCATTCAAATCTGTTGGAAGCAGAAGAAAAGAAATCTGTCATTACTTTGAGATCACTCACCTGTCACGGGAAATTCAAGGAGAGAAGTCACTTTTTGAAACAGTTTTCGTTCTTCTTAGTGATCTGTTCATGGAAATTTAAATATCATCGTAGTAAAAGCTTCCATCTCAACTATTTTATTAACAATTTTCCCTTTCAAAAAACTTAAAGAGGGAGAAAAGTTTCCTTTTATTAGTTTTTCAGAAGTTCATTTGCAAGCATTCTACTTTCTTTTTGAACAAGAAAAATCTAACATTTACGTGACTGCCAGGTCATTTTAATGAGTTAAAGAAAGTGTTTTCTTATAAATTATTCATTTCTTTCCTCTCCTATTTTTTGGTTTCTTTTCTCCTTACTGTATTATATCACTTTTCTATATCCTCTGCAACAAAATCCTTAATTCAGAATGACCACATTTGACTTTTTGACCATAAAAGTACAATAAACCAAGTGATGTTTAGAATGCCCCCTGCAATTCCAATGCACTGGATACAATTTCATCCTTTTCAATTTCTTTTTTTCCCTCTGGTGGGAGGATAAAGTAAAAAGACTGAAGAGGGAGGGATCTGAGACTGATGAATGTTCAAGAAATGCCCAGTAGCTTTATTTTGTCTGCAGCACTGACTAATATCACACGTTTCAAGTAAAATATCCAATATTTTCAAAAACCATAAAGGATCTGGCCAGGATAGGAAGAAAAATCCCTGAATCTATCTAATGGTCTATTTCTATCCTGAAGCAGGAGAAATAATAGCCTGGTAATTCCATCCCAGGGAAACAGCAGACTCTATTCTTCCACTCACGATAAATGGATTTATCCCAGCAGTGATTCAGAGCCTTACTGGGACAAACAGAGATGAAGCATTTTAGCCAACAATAAATGACTCCATTGCTCGTGGCTGAGTGGAACAGACTCAAAAACGTTTCCTTCATAAACTCATTATTAGAGAGACAATCACAGACGGTGAAGATTTAACACAGAAGCAGCAGCTGAACAGTTGGGGTAAATTTTAATGGCATTTATCAGTCCTTAAAAACACACCTATCAAACATACACTGGACTGATTTCACTTTACAGGAAAGTGATCTCAGCTCCCAGGAGATGCTGAGCAGAATCACTCAGAAACTTATCTTGGTTCCTTGAAATTATCAGAAGGTGCCTAAAGCTAATAATTAGTGCTTAGACTACAACTCCTTTTCTCTCCCACTATGAAGATTATTGTGTCCCATTTTATCTGGGGATTTGTGCTTATTTATATTCTAGGACTCATCTCTTAAGAGAAACAATCCCAGCAGAGTAGAGGCTGCACATTGAGAAGGGTCTTAGAATGTCACTACTAAACTTCATGGGAACTGAGACCCACAAATGCCAAAAGGTCAGAAAAAAAGGGGGAAATCTTGGACATGTTCTTGAAGTGAGAAAAAGAAATATTAATAAGTGTCATGTCTTGTAAATCAATTTATGATGATGGTTCCTGAGGCTCTCCTGTAAATCAGTTTATTTATGACAGTCCCCGAGGCTCAAGGATGGGGCATGAAAAGCAAACAAGCAGCTGAAGCTCCAGAGAGCTCCCGCATTATATATTAAACATCAGGGCAATGGAGTGATAAAACTTACACAAAGAGTCCAAAAAAAATGAACAAAACCCCCACCAGGACATAATTATGGCAAACTGCACATGAACCCAATATCCTTAATTTATTCTTGGGCTACCACAGACACCTGTACCTGTGTCTGAAACAAGCCACCACGTGAGTCCCCTTCAAATAAAAAGCTCAGATTTATCATGGTATTCCTACCCCAAAGCAGTTAACACCTGTGTCACTCTCAGCTCACCCCACGGGAACACACAGAACTGCAGAGAAGTTGTCCCTGGTTTGCTGAGCCTCCTCTCCCAGGTATTTGTGCATCATAACCAAAGCATTGCAGGAGCATTTTTCCAGTTCCTTCCAGGGCATGAGGTCCTTAACAGCTACAGAAAGGCTGGAGAAGTGCTCCTGAGTGACTGTCACATCTTCTTCTGAGAATACAGCATTTCAAACCAACACGAACCAGCAGCCTCTATGCCAATTAGTTTAGAAGTCCGTCCTGTGCAAATAAAAGCTCCACTTTTATGCCCAAACTGAGAGAGCAAATTCATTTCTATGAAACAGATTAAATTTCTTTGGATTGCTCAAAAAACAGTTGGGTTTTTCTTTTCCTCTTTGTCCCCTGAACACCGTTTTAAGAACCGTACAAAGATTTTTTCCTCAGATGTTGCACAGCATCTACAACCCCTGCTTCTTCACATGTAATTTCCCTGTTTGCTAATAAGTGCCCAAACGCCTCTTTGAGACGATCTCCCACAGTCAGACAATCAGAGCTGTTCCAGTTTCTCTGAGCTTCACAGAGCTCCTCTATTTAATTAACTTCAAGTGCTGTATTCTCCAAGGAAGCAGAGGGAGAGTTTATTAGGAGGTGTGATATAAATTACACAGTAATTTGAACAGAGTGGAAATCCAAGGGAGTTAGTGTGCAAGAAATCTCTGTCTAGCACACCAACTCCTCCAGAGGCTAAAGGGCACAACTCGGCTTCCAGCTCTCATTTAAGCCCCCAGGGAAGTGTGATGCCTCAGCATCTCTGGCAATTTGATCCATTAGGAATGCACGCCAAGCCGAGCTCCCAAAGGCTTTGCACGGATTTTTAGAGCTTAAATCAAAATCACCATCCAAAAAACCTAAAAAAACCCACCCACATTCTCACTCGTTGCCTAGGTGAGAAATTCACCAAGTCTCCCCTTTCGCCTGGAAGATTTTAAAGTTGCATCTGAAGGATCCAACCCTTAGGAGCAGGTGAATAAATCCCAGCTCTCTGATTAAGCAGAGGGACACTAACACCCTGGAGACCCCAAGGGTTCCAAGCACAGCTCCCAGACAGGAGCAAGTGGATTGGCTTTAAATGAGTGCCAGAGTATCAGATAACGGCTTAACAATTAAAACAAGCCCCCAGGGAAGGGAAAACAGGTCAAAACAGTCTTCCTGCAGAGGATGCAAGACCACGCCATTCCCTGCTGCTGCTGACACCCAAGGGAGCGTCCTGCAGAGCACGGGAATGAAGAGGAAGGCAAATCATGCAAAATTCCCAATTCTTTTTGAAAGCAAGGACTAAAGCTGTGCCTTAACCACCAGAGTACCAGCAACTGACTGCTTTGGAGGTGGGAATCTTGACTTAGGCTGGTGTGTGTAGCAGTCCAAGGCCAGGCTGGATGGGGCTTGGAGCAGCGTGGGATAGTGGAAGGTGTGGAGGTGGAAGTAGATGATTTGTAAGGTCCCTTCCATCCCAACCCATTCCAGGATCCTACGATTAATACTGGCAGTAAGAGGCAGGTTTCAAGGCAGCTCCTTCAACCCTAATTTTAAAAGCAAGCCCTGTTCAATACTTTCAGAAATTACATAAGTGCACAGACTGAGCAGAGAGAACAGCACACACCAAGGGGAGCCAAGCCAAGTTTCCGTCCTGAACAGCCATGAAAAGCAACACCATCAAATCCATATACACAAATTATTCTTCCAGCAGTCAGTCAAGCAGAAATACAAAAAGTCTTGCAACATAATACAGCTCCATTTTGGTGCCTTCATGAATCCTATCAGCTTCCCTTTTATAAACAAGATTCATTTTAACTGTTGCTATTAACACGACGACAAAATGTAAATTATTTGGGAAGTCTTTCTCAATTGCTATATAATTATAAAGGGGAAAAAATTCTCTTGTATCAGGTTCATTAGTAAAAAGGATAAGCAAATAAATAAATCTATAAAATATTCTGTTAGTTGCTGGGAAACCTCATTGTTGATATGACAACCATGGCACAGAAAACCAGATTACAGCTTCCTCCGGATCTGTGGGGATTCTACATTTTCATTAAGGAAAGTGGTTTCTATCTGCTATGCTATAGTGACACCTACAGAAAATAAACATTTAAAGTGGGGGCCATGGGCAGGATTTCGATTAGAGACCATTTTTAAGTGCTGCACAACCACACTTGTGTGTGTGTATGCAATAAGTATTGTTTAAAATCCAGCACGGAGGCTCTGGAATTCCACATGCGAGTCTTTTAGGATGCGATTTATAAACGTTTTCATGGCAGTCATGTCAGCAAGTCTCCAAGCAAAGCTGGTTATTATAATTGCTGAATCCATGCTGCTAACATGCCTTCAGAGGCAGCGATTCTTACAGTTTTCAAAGGCTCAGCACTTTTTTCCCTGTGGTGCTGCTGAATTTACAGAAAGGAGCATCTCCAGAATCTCCTACTGATTTTTGCATTGTTGCACTGACATTGGGCAACTTTTCTCTTGAAAATGTACTCAAGACTTTGCCTCTGCTTTTGCAGAAGGAAGGACTTTCCTTTTTTCTAGACCTCTTTTCCTCAAAATTAAACGCTCTGGGAAGTTCTGGCACAGCTTGGGTGGTTGACAACACCTTCAACATCAGAAGCCATTTGCAGAACTCCATTCAATATTATACTCGTGAATCCTCAAAGCCTGATACACCATTTCCATTTTCCTTTTCAACCAAACCATGGTAGAACAACCTCCTCTTTTTCCTGTTCTCTTCCCTTAACGCTTTTAGTTAAGAGCAGTTAAGGAAGAGTTTAATGACATTAAAGGCTTCAATGAAGAGGCCTCTTTCTTTGAAGGACTGGATAGAAAAATCTCGAGTCACTTTAAAAAGGCCTTCATTACATTTCCCAGTACAAAATGAAAATTAATATTCTAATTTATACTTTATTTTCAGTCAGTAACAGTTCCACAGTCAGAGGGGAAAGAGTCTCTAAGGTTTCTTCTCCCCCATGTTCAACACTGGGATAAAATCAGGAACAAATACCTAAAACCTGGACTTGGACCTAAATATAACGCAACAAACATCTCTTGGGGTTGCCTTTATTCACTCCTATTCATTTAACCTATTGCTTTAGGATAAAATTTTCTCAACTCACATGACCTCAAGCTGTGTCTGCTCCAGACATATTTGTTTGTAAGCTGTACAGATGACATTTATCTGCACAGATCAGCCACTCCCACCACTCTGAGCAGACCATAAGGTTGACACCCGCCTTAGGACTGCCACCATTCCAGGCTGGCAGCAGAAAGCCTCTGTAGAGCTCCCTCTGAGTCTCTGAACAAACATAAATAGTCACCAGAAAAAGTTACCAGCCATAAAAACACTGTTTCATTGCTCCCTGCACTTCAGTGTTTATTCAAACTCACTGATGGGTCTGTCTAAATCAGATGAGAAACGAAAAGAGACAATAAGGCAGAAATGTTGTGGCTACTCCTGGAAGAGATGAGGATTACTTCCTACCTCACTCCCTACACAAACTGAACTGGAGAAGCTGGAATAAATAAGGAACATGCACGGGTATTTTGGATAGACACAGACACCTCCTCTGAAGGAAAGGCAAAATTTTTTTGCTGTCACAGCAAGAGTTAAAACCAACTCCATTACCTCTTCCTTAGAAAGCTCCTCACATCCCACCTCCCTTAAATTGCTCCCTGACTTAAGTAATCATCTCCTTCAGGCCCTTAAGCAACAACTGGAGCTGGGTGAGTGAAAACCAAATTTCATCAGCACCAGCCGAGGCAGCCCAGGAGAAGCAGAGGTGTTTCTGGCAGCGTATAAAACATTGGCACTTTAGAAAGGAAAGAGGCCTTTCCCACCTGACAGGTTTTTAATATTTTCGCTCAGTGTGCCTGAGTGCTGCCCTAGGCATCCCAAAGTTTGCTGCACGACATCGTTCATTTCAGCAATTCCATCAGACACGGAAGGCAAAAATAAAACACATTAAGAAAATATCAAGTCAGGCAAACTTGTGCTGCTGGGGAGTCCAAACCCACAGTTCACTCCTGGGAGAGCTCTCACTGAGTGCTATCACTGCTGATGCAGCCAAGTGTCCAAGTGGGTGTTTCCACAACAGCTTGGAGGTGGACGTGTCCAAAATTTTTAAGCACTGATGGCATGAGGGGTCCATCACAGGTCATCCAGGGCTGTCTCTGACAGTGGGTTTTTCATTGACTTCAGCATCTGAGGAGCTGTGGCCGATCTTCTGCCAGGTAGCAGGGCTGCCTTGAGGCCCCTTTGTGGCTCCCCCATCACCAATGTGTTGCTGCTTCAGCTTCCATTATTTTTCCAACTTTTTTCCTGTGTTCCAGGTGCCTCACGCTGCTGAAGAGGCAGGTACAGGTTTTGTCCTCTCCTCATCCTTCTCTGTAGCCAGGACAGAGGTTGTGCAGCATTGTCAAGCAGCAGTGATGAAATAAAAAGTGGAAAATTTGTTCCCGGATATCTGACTCTTGGAGCACATTTTAAATTGATCATATTTGGGTCATTTTAGGGCAGCTTAGCAGGTTACACGCAGGAAATCAGAACTTACAGAGCATGCTCATGCCTCTGTGCTGTAAAATGAGCTTCACACTTTAATTTGCTTCCTTTTGCTTTTTGTTTTGAGGCTTTGGACTGTGGATGCTGGAAAGGGCTGGATTGAAGCTCAAGAAGAATTTGGACAATGCTCTCAGGCACAGGATTCTGTGGATTCTCAGGACTTGGACTCGATGAGCCTGGTGGGTCCCTTCCAACTCAGGACATTCAGTGACTTTTTCAGGAACAGGACTTTCAGGTTTCACTGTCTGTCTGTGGGGAATTTTTGTGTCAGAGCAGAATTTCAACCAGTCCCTCTTCTTTTTATCATTCAAGATAAGAATGGAGTCATTTAATTCAGGTCACGTTCCTTCCCTTTATTTCATTTTCTTTTCACAAAACAGAGTCTCAACTTCCATCTCAACACTCAAAATACACCATGAAAATATGCAGCACTGATCTAAAGAAATGCACATGCAAATTCCCCCTCTGTAATTAATGAAGCCCTCCTAAACATAATTTCATCCCAGCAAAGCCCAAGCACAGCTTTTCACCTCTGCTTTAGGTGCTACTTGGACATAAACACAACATCAGCCACTTCAACAGCGCATGGGGTGAGAGAGTAGAATTGAGATTTCTGCTCAAATACCCCCTTTAAAGTTTAATTTTATCCATTTGCTCAGACACCTCGCTACACTTCAGCTGCTGTACCTGAACCTGAATATAAACCACTTAGAAAAGCCTCCCTCTGAAATCCCCCATTTCTGCTACACACAGAAGCAGATGCTCAGGCATAGAGAAAGGAGAATTTGTGCACGTGTCCAGGTTAGACACAGAGAATTCAGAATTAGATACTGGCCACAAATCTCAGCTTCCGGAGGGCAAATGTCACACTCACCTCACGCCTCCACAGGCCAGAACAGAACCCTCAAGTCATCCACAAACACATGTGTTTGGCCATGAAAGAAATCCAAAAGTTTACATATAAATAAGGAATATTTTTGGCCAGCAGGGCACCAGGTAAGTCAGAGGAGTTGTGTGGCCGAGCAGGAGCTGAAAAAGCAGGATATTCAATGGAATGATAACCCATCCCGCCTGTCTGTGGTATCTCAGCACCTCCCTCCATCCACGGCCCCTACAGCCACCTCAGCCCAGCCCCTGAGCAGGCAGAAAAGCTGAATCTTCAATTCAAAGAGCAGTTTGAATCTGATGAAAAAGAGCCAGAGCAGAGCCTCCCCAGCATCCTGCTGGCCTTGGCACTCCAGGGCCTGGGATCCTCACTGAACAAAGGGAAAAAATATAAATACCCGAGCTGGAGATCAGAGGGTCAGGACCACACTGCAATCACCTACTCCCAAACGCTCAAAAAGAAATTTGAACCAATCAAATCCCTTTTTTTGGATTACTAAATCAAGAAAACACTGCTAAGACCATCACCAGGAGCTAAGGACTGTTTCATTTTACTATCTAAAAGAGCAGTCAGCCAGTCAGGTTACCTCACTTTTCATTTTGCATGCACTGGGACACAACTTCAGCTTCGCAGGACAATGGTAGCAAACACCAGAGCATGAAAAGCAGTTTTCTGAGAGCAGTATTCATCCTACAGACAAAATGCTACCAAAAATCAGGATTCAGTAACTCCAAAGGTCTGAAATAAGTACCCAGCTGTTGCGGTGGGCCCAAGATCCTGGGCCAGTCCGAGGGAATCATCCTCCACAGAAAATGAGTGCTCCCAAGATGAAAACAAAAAGCCACAAAATAAAATTGCTCGCAGGTGGCCAGCAGCAAACTGGGTATAAATTGGATTACAGGATTGTCAAATGTAGTATCAACTGTTCTCTAGCAAATGGGCAAAGAAGGTCCTCTCCACTCTTCTGTGTGCTCAGGAAACTACAGAAATCACATCCCTGAAAAAAAAAAACACAAATTCTTTATAGTTCATTGAATAGCTTTAGATTTGTACCATAATAGAGCACTCAAAAAGCAATGCAAGATAAACCACTCTTTTAGCTTAGACACAGAGTGTTTCCAGTTACTCAGCTCCTGCTAAAAGAAATGATTTACTCTTGCAGAAAGCTGAGCACTGGATAGTGAGAAAATTATTTAGCTTCCATTTACTAACTCAAAGTTCTGTCACATGTTGCAGAAGACCATTCTGCAGCTAATTTTCTTAATTTTGGATAAGTTTCAGCTTCAGTGCCTGCCTTAAAACCCCAGTATTTAAAACACTTGTCTGAATGTTCTGTGCAAGCATTAAGCTTTATTGGAGGAATAAGAAACTACACAGCAAATTTCCCCCCAAATTTACCAACTTCTGCTGAGGAGAGTTTCATTCTTTCTTTCTCTTTCTCAAACTGTGCCATTCTTGATGCTCTGCAGTCTCATTTTCCACAAGCATCTTTGATCAAAAGCATCCAGATGTTTCCTTCTGGCTCTGCCAAGTGCCAGATTTCACATCTATGTGAAGTCATAGAAGTTCTGAAACAAAGAAGGAATTTTATGAGCATTATACAGTCAGTCTTCAAGGAATCTCAGGAGTCATTTGCCTCATCCCATGGATTGGCTGCATTAAACCTCTCCTAAATTTAATTACATTGCTGAACAATGGAGCTACCATAGCTTTTACAGCAAACACAGCTGGAGCCATAAAAAGGTGAATTAGTCACATCCTATTCCAAGGACCAAGGGGGATCTCCTGCCAGACACTATCTTTGATCAGTTTAGCAAAGTCTTAATGTGGGGTTTTAATTGCTGCCTCTCATTAGATACAACGACTTGAAAGAAAAGCACTGATGGAGAGAGAAGATCCTTTTAAACTAAAAATGCTGTTTAGAAATAAATACATCTCTGACAGCCAAGTTAAAATAAAAGTTAATCTGGAAGTGGAATGAACTTTCCAACTTGACTCTTGGAGCGGCAAGGTTATGGAAGCACCTCCCAAACGTGCTATAAATGGCAAAAATAAATTAACCAATAACAACAAAAAATAAATCATGTGCTGCCTGCAAAATAAGGCCTTTCATGGAGAATTTTCTTCCCAACCAGGCAGAGAATTTGGGTTCTCCTTCCACCACTCCATCCCCAGTGAGCTGTGTACTGCACAGTGGCCATGAGGAATCAGTGTGTGGCAGCCTGATTGCCACTCAGCCACGTGTCCAAGGGAACGCAGTGATCATCTCCCAATAAATTCACAACTCAGCCATGAATTTGTTCAAAGTTCCCTGCCACCCACAGCCAGTCATTCATTTATCAATATTCCGTTTCCTCCGTCACACAAGAATTTCTGCAAGCTCCCACAGCCAGTTTTAATTAGAATATTCTGAGTCATTTTGCATCAGCAGCAAGTTGTCACCTATTTACCTCCTCTTCCAGGCCACATTTGTTCAGGCCTTGGAACTGGCCTCCACATGGAAACCTGTCCTTCAGTTCCTCTTCTTTTTTAATATGTTATGAATGCCTAAAAAGCCTGATTTTTAATCCGATGCTTGTTCAATTTCCTAAAAAGCTTTTACATAATTTTTAAGAGGCTTTTTGGAAAACTCTTTACCTAATATGTAAATTTTGTCATCCACATACTTGTTAACTTCTCTTAAAACCTTCCAAGTACTGTTCATCTTCATCAGAGTTACAGAGATAACTGCTCAACATATGTTTGTCCATTCCTCTGAGCACCTTATTTGTTTTATGCTGTACTAAGTCAGATTTTAATTCAGCCACACACAAAAAAAGGCTGGTGTGAGAGTTCCTCCCTGCTGTTCCTTCTGCACCCAGGCAGATCTAAGTGGTGTCCCACAGCAGCAAGCTGGTAATTTCACATTTTAAATCCCTTACAAGTATTGTGTGAAGACCATCTGGTCTTTGTGCAGTGTTCCTGCTCAATTTATTGATTTGTCTCAAAACTCGAGGATGCCGAAGAGAATAAAGCTGTTACAAAGGTCAACCAAGTCCAACGAGCCCTACAGAAAACACATTTTGCAACATCATTTACCTACAGATGTGGTGCCTGGTTTTGTGGGGTTTTGCCATCATTCTGGCTGGGTTATGTGAAGAAACAGAAGGGAATCTGACCAAAGTCATAATACTAAAGCTGCCCTCTAGCCCAAAATCGTGCTACAAATCATTTACATTTATTAAGCCACTTACTTTTATACACACACCAGCTGAAAACACATGAACACAGGGTTAAGCATCTATAACTACATCCCTGCTCTTGCAATATGTAATTTTTCCATTTTAAATCTAATTCCCCTATAAAAAATACACAACAGTCCCTCAGTTTCACACACGCTCTCTGCATCTGTATAATTAAACTTACTCTGCTTTTTCTCTCTATTTTTCCTTTCCCAGCTCCCCTCATCTTCTAGCACATATCCTGGAACTCAAGTTAATTTTATCAGGGCTTTCTCTACTGGATGCTGCATTTCTGGTACGCTGAAATCAGTCAATCCCCCTCTCTGGATGGAAATGGGCACACCTGAGGTTGGGATTGATACAGAAGAATGGTGTTGTGTGCATCCTGCGGGAGCTTTTAGTTCCTGGCTGCCACACACCCCAAAGAACAGCAATTGAGTATTTGGGTTTCCTGAGCTGAGGTGATCCCAAGTGTTTGGAAGGGACCAGCAGGCTCCCTGCTGAGGGCTGCCTGCCAAAGGGGGCCCTGATGGACAAAACAAAGGCTGGAGCCAGGAGCCTGCTGAGGGACGGGCCAAGGTGCTGCTGAAGAGCAGGGAATCCAGATAAAAATCAGGAGAACCTTGCCCTGGCTGCAGCAAGGGGTGGGCTGGGGGAAGAGGCCTGGATACCTCAGTCCTGGAGAGCAGAAATTTCTGTAAAAAGTGCCCAAAGCAGAAAACTCACCACTGAAGTCCCACTCTGCAGTGCAATCAGCCACAGGTTTGTGTTGTCTCCTCTCCTCTCCCTCCACGAATTCATTGCCAGCTGCAGTGGGAAGGACGAGAAGATATGAAGGACAAGAAGCAGAGTGTGAGGAGCAGGGACTAAACGCCTCAAGTAACAGGATACAGGAAAAGGAGAAGGAATTGCAAATGCTTATTTGCTTTGTCTTGCAGTAGATGGCACCCTGATTAGCAGTGCTGGAAGGAGAGGGAGCCAGGCTGCTTGGGGAACACGGAAAGAGAGCACAGGAGAACGTGGGAGGAAGCTGGGCCAGGTCTCAGCAGTGTCCAACACCCACAGCTGTACTTTGCACAGGAGATTTTGGCAACAGGAGTTCATTCAGAAACCAAGGTAGAAGGCTGGCTGTTTACTGTCAAAGAGGATTCCTGAAAAAGCATTTCGAATCGAACCAACACCTTCATTAAGCAAAACAAAACCAGCCACAGCACTCCTCAGTTATCTTTTATTTCATGTGAACCTCAGAATGGAGCAGCTGCCACATTCAGGTGACAATTTGGTTGACGTTCTGACACATCATTCACCCTCAGAGCATTGTTCTTCTCTTGGAAGCAAACAGATTTTGCTTCAAATAGCCCACTTCAGGCAGTGACACTTGCAGGCACAAAGCCTTGAGTGTCATTCATGAAAAGAAATGCTCAGCTGAGTTGTGAATTATAAGACAACAGAATTTGAATCAAAATAAAGAGTCAAATACTGAGTGGATGCCATCAAAGAGAGACATTAAACTTTTTTTTTTTTTTAATTAAGATGAAATAGCAAAAAGCAACAGTCAAGATAATTGGAATTTTCAGCATGTTTTTCCTCAAGCACTTGTTGAGCCCCTGGAAACAGTCACTGGCATGAGTGAAATGGGCACCACCACCCAGCTCGTGCTCTGCATCCTGAGCTGCAGTGCTGCAGGGGCTGCAGAACACTTGGAAACATTAAACTTTTGCCAGTGGAGGATTCACTCATGTCCAATTTAGCCTCACTATAAGAAAAAAAATGCTGCCAGTAACAGGCATCCAGCTCCTTTTTGCTATTTCTGTCAGGAAAAAAAATTCTTAGAGTGTTTCTTTGTTACATTTAATTTAAGTTTGTGCCGGTGTCCATATTTAATGTCTCATATTGACTCAAATCCTGCTGTCCAACACTGAAATCTTACTGTGCTTTTGAAAATCACTCCAAATTGACAAAGTGAACATTCTCACCTGAAACAAAGCTCATGCCAAGCCTCACAAGGCTGAGTTCCTTTCCTTTGCTTATTTACACTCACACAGAGACAACTTAGGAAATTAGAAGACATTTTTAAACGTGTTTTAACTGAAGGCCCATTACCCCTTGGGGAAATTGAGACTTTCAGGACAGGGGCACACAACAACAGCACAGGCAACAACGCTGGGAATAGAACCGGGGCTCCCAAGAGAAGAGCAACAAACCTGCTCATCCTTTTAGCCTTTCCAAGGCCATTATCCACAGAATCACGGAATGGTTTGGGTTGGAAAGGACCTGAAGCTCATCCTGCCCCACCCCTGCCAGGGCAGGCACACCTTCCACAGCCCAGGCTGCTCCAAGCCCCACCCGAGCTGGCCCTGCTGCCCGTTTTGGAGGAAGAATGCAAAGGAGATGCCGTTTGGGATTCCGAGTTTTTCCAGTGGAGCTCTTCCCCCTCCTTCCCAACAGATTTTACCTGGGAAGGACACCTGGCCCTAGACACCTTCCCTGGATGAGCTGTGAATGAACACCACTGCCCTTCCTGAGCTATTTCTGCCCTTCCAGGCCGCAGGAACAGAATCCCGACAGGAGCAGGAATCGCTGCAGGGCGGTGACCGCGATGCCCCGTGCCTTGGCAGACCATTTAACACCCTCAGTACCTCGGGGTGGCCCATAGCTTTTGCTCTGTGTTTAAACTGATCAGCTTCTGAGGCTGCTTTGGCTTCTGAGACCAGGTTTTTTTGGTGACATGCTGAGAGCACAGCTGCCTGGGCAAGTAATCTGCAACCAATAAAACTCTGCAGTTATTTCTTTTTCTGATATTTGACTAAATGGGGGGGGAAAAAAAAGCTTTTGTTGAGCAGCAAGCGTTCTATTTTGTTTAGAAAATTGTCAGGAAAGCAGCCTCATCGTTCCTCAGCTGCCTTATTAAATGTAGATGCCATGCAAAGCAGTCCTAATAAACACCCTGCAGCCAGATCAAAGTCCTGGAGTGAAAAATATCCCCCACTGCTGTAAATTGTCTGTCTGGTGTGATTTTCTAAGCACTCCCCACATGCTGCACCACGAGCCAGGTCCTAGCGCTGCCTCACAGTTCTGGCTTCTGCAGCTTTACGTTGTAGGAAGGATGTAAACACGAGAGATGTTAATGTAGGAGTTGAACATCCCAATTTTTACAGGTTCAGTAGAAAACGCTTGAGGGGAGAGGAAGGAAAATGGCTTACTTGGAGATTATTGGTATATTCAAAGCGTTGTACACACAAGTTATATAAGCGAACTCATCAACTTCCACAGAATTACGCTGCCAAATAAATTCAGGTAGAAAGATTAACATGAAAAATATTCTCTAGGAAGCTGTTTTGACTTTCCAAACAGACATCACGCAGCATAAGGAACGTTATGTGGTGATGCTCATCCAAGAAAGTTTAGCAAGTTTTAATTTGTACTGCAGAAGGGAATTGTAGATAACTATAAAACACTGTCTTTTGAAGTGCTGCACATTATAAATGTCTGGTAAATTATGAAAAGATACTTCATGTCCCCAGTGCAATTCAGAAAAAATAAAGAGTAACCATCACATTCCTGTATTGGTTTTTGATGAAGTGAGCTACATTTGAAACTCCTCAGAACACTAAATCTTCTCTTTCACGCAGTTTGTAAAACATCAGGATGATTTCCAGTACCCTTTAAATCCAAGTTATGGTCTAATTTCAAAGATTTTCCATGAAAATAGGGTCCTGCCAACCAGGCCTAAAAATTGTTAGTACAATTAAAGCTGGCTCAGCAAAAATAATATTAATAACTCTGAATGTTGTTTATCATTATTGTTAACCTGCCTTTACTTCGGCCTGGGCAATGGTGTCATGGTTGAACCAGTCCTTAAACCTGCAGCCTATTCCCTGATCTATGCAGCCCTTAATCAGACAGCAGAAATCAGCTGAAATTGCTTAAATAGCTCTGTTAAAAATGAAAACAAGCAAAAATATTCCATACAAAGCAAGTTGTTGGCTCCAGCCATCCTGCATTTCCTACAAACAGAGCAAATTCTAATCTATTCGATATAGCAATGATTTAGGATGCTTTTTTCATTTAGGATGTCTTTCCATACTGGCTATGAAGCTTTCCAGCTTGAAAGCTGAAAAATCTCATCAGCTTGCTTAATACTGACAGGGAAATTGAAGTTTGATGCTGTATCCAATCAAAATGGAAAGTGTTGTGGGGTTTTTTTCCCATTCCCATCTCAAACCCATACAAGGCATGAATGCACAGAGGCTGCAGACTCCTCATCCCTGGCAGTGCCCAAGGCCAGGTTGGGCGGGGCTTGGAGCAACCTGGGATAGCAGAACTATCTGGGGTGGCATGAAAAGGTCTTTAAGGTCCCTTCCAACCCAAATCACCCCGTGATTCCATGAAATTTCAAAGCATTCCCCAGCAAGTAGTTTGGAAAGGGAAACAGAGCCACATGAAGACCATTTTTACATCCAGTTTGAGTTTTCCCACTTTTGGCTACATCACAAGAGGGAAGATTAATTTCTAATCACTCTCTTATTAAACACTACCCCTTCCTGCATGGGAAATATTTGTCTACCTACAACAAAGCTGAAGATTTTATTGCCACCCACATTAATCTTGCAAGCACTGCAAATAAACACAAGGAATTTGGACAGCAAAATGTGAGAACTTTTGGCCTGACAACGACAATGCTTCCTAGCAATGAAATTCTGCACGTCTGGGAAGTTATTTCAGTAGTTATGACACAACTTTAAACAAGAAGAGATGGACAGGGGGTTGTAAAATTCGGGTAATTTAAAAAGGTTTGAAAGCAGAAGTCAAGCCAGCCACCAGCTCACCCTGGGCTCAGAGTCTGTTCCCTGTACCAGAACATCTGTTTGAAGATTATTTCCTCAGCTCTCTCATTCTCAGGCAGTTTATTAGCCTGAACCCTCTGTCCTACACCTGAGGAAGTTTATAGCAGTTGAAAGATTTTGGAAATTATTTCCAGGAGCTCTTCTCCTAACAAACCATGGACAGGAGTGCAGCTCCTGGCACTCCAAGCCCCTCTTTCCAAACCCTGGCTGTTCCACTGACTGAGCAGGGCAGGCACTGGGATCCATTACAGGGATGAGCAAAGAGCCTGCATTGGGAAGGACATTTTATAAAATGGATTCCAAAGGCATTTAAACAGTGGCAGCAACAATGTCACTGAGAACAGGACGTGCTTTTTCACTGGCAGGCCTCCCACAGGCTTTACCAAGAGCAGATAGGGGCTGTCCCTGCATGTTCTAACATTTCATCATCCACGTTTAAGCCATTTGCATCATGTGTGCTGAAGGGGAGGCCAGGATATTTGCTTTTTACCAAGTAGTAAAAAGCAGGAGATAGAAATCAGAGCCCTTATCTCTACTCCCATTTTGACCTTCCAAAAAAATACTCAATAAAAGCAACTTAAATTTAAATTTAAATGGATGCAAGCCCTAAAAGTCACCTTTAAAAATGCAAAAACCAGACAGGAAGGAAAAAATGGGGAGGGTTGGGCAGAAGAGGAAGGGCTGTATCAATACCTGCAGCTCTTTCTGTTCTAAAAACTGTTGTCATAACTCTGTTCTCTCACTCCTTTCTCACCTGATTCTGAAGTCCAACATGTGTGAAGATCAGGTCACCTCACCTGCAAAGAACGTGTGGCAGAATGAGTCCTTAACCTTCATTAACAGTTTGGCCAGGAGAGAAATAACCTGTGCAGGCCCAGTGACTGGAATCAGGCCAGGTGATGCAGTACCTCTCTGCCTCTGAAGTTGCTGGGATTTAAAAAAAAAAAAGCTCTTTGTTCTTTCTGTTGTGTAGTGGCGTTCTTATTGTGACCATAAAAACTGGTTTTACAGCACTAACAGCTAAATGCAAATAACAGCAGCTGTGTTTCAAGCAACATATGATGTATCTATTTGATAATTTAATAGTAACTCTAATGTAATAGAAGTGGGAAAATTAAATATAGTAGAGGAGAAAGTATATTTGTATTTGGCAAGCTCCAGTAGCCAGACAGAAATAATGCAACAGAGCATGATTTTTCCAGGCTGTTTCAGAGCACTTTCCTTAAAGCACTCACATTTTTCAAACTGAGCCACATTCAATTAACTTCTCTTCAGGTTTCCCTCTATAAATGATTCAAACTTACAATAAAAAACATAAAATAATCGTCGGGGCTCTGGTGCAGAGGCAGCGTTGGTGGGAAGGGTTTGTGGGCACCACACCATGGGCCACTGTATTTTGATAGCTTTTCATGCCTCTGTCTCAGTCATTTCTTTATCCTCCCAAAGAAAAGATTGCCCAATTTACAGCCTTTTAATTCCAAACTCACAATGATCACCTCTCCATCTTTACGCAGATGTTTTATAAGAGTTCTGCATCCACCGCCATTATTGTATGGCACAGGAAAACTTGCTACAGCAGGGAATCATGGAAGGCCTCTCCCAAGAGAGTAAAGAGCTCCTTTAACCAAAAATCAGCACATCTGCAGTAAATTTAGCACAGGGAAGAACCACAGCAGACAGAGGAAAACAATAAATTGATGGAGTTTTATACAATTTCGTCTTGCAAAATAAATTTTAGAAAAAAAGTAGAAGTACCACAAGAAATGCTGCCCCCCCAAAAAATAACCAACTAAAAATTAGGTTTGTATTCTTCAACAGAAACACTGGATAATTTGTGTTGCTTTATGTTCAGAGAAATACATGATCGACACACGCTGGGCCAAATCCTGAAGGATTTGCTGAGGTGTTTTTGTTAGGCTTGGGGTTTATTTCCAGACTTTTTAGTTAAACTAAAATAGAATCTAATTCTAGCCTAGCAAGGTTTCACAGTTCATTCTGAATATTTGTTCCTTAGTCTCTCTGCTGTAGTTCCTTTGGAAACCAGCATTTGAAATCCCTCAGTTTTACTGAAATAAATCACAGTTTTTCTATGAGGGTCTTTACATCCCCTCAGTATATGGAAAACTAGTTTTGTTTTTGGAGGCTTCCATTTCTTGGGCTTGTGAACTGATCTGTATTATTAACATAAAACAGATTATTATGTTTCCATCCCTTACCAAAAGCATAAGCATATTAAGCAACCTAATTAATCCTAATTAACTAGAAAGTCACGGAACACTTCTCTTGACCAAAATAATTTAGAAATGCCCTTGTGTTGATGGCTTGCAATTTGCAGAATTCATTTTTGAAATGAAAAAGACAGATGTATTTGTCTCTGATGCAAATGGTCTGGATAAATTAAAACTAATTGGGTTTATGTGTTCCTGATAATTAAATGTAAGCTATATTATGATGGAGGAAAGAACAACTCTTAATTTTTATGAACGAGATGCAGCAAACGACAGGATCTTAAAATCTCTGAAAGGGTAACAATGAAATGGTAAAACAGAGCTGTGCTCTGGAGCAGGGAGCAGAGACCTTTGCAGTGTTTGCAGTGGAATTCATGCCTTGCTGGCTGAAAAGAAACATCAGCAAGAAAAGCTCAATTTTCACTGTCCAATCTTTGCACACCCTCGTGTGCAAAGCCAGCTGAGAAAGGACTCCATGGGCTTTCTCTGACTTGGAGGAGTGGCCCTTCTACAGCAAAATAAAGTCAGGCAGCCTGACAGCAGCCAGTTAAACATTTCATATTGCCCAGGTAAGCTGGGCTGTATTTTGAGCACAGGAACAAGTCACGTCCCAGGATTTATGTTTTATAAAATCAGGTTACCAAAAGTTAATGTACACAAAAAGACAGACTCACCCCAGAAGCTCCAAAAAATAAACTGATCTTTCATTTCCCCCCTCCTCCTCTTCTCTCTCTCTAAATGGACTGGAAAGATGATTTTTCAGTGCATATCCCTTGACACTTGGGTAGGGATCAGGCATTCCTACAACAGGCACAGGGAGAAATAAAAATAAAACCTAAAAGAAAAAAAAAGGAACATCATCATTTGTCCATTGTATTTGTATCAAGAAATCATGGAATGGTTTGGGTTGGAAGGGACCTTAAAGATCGTGCAGAGAATTACATTAAACCACATTCATCATAATAAACAGCTTTTAACATTAGATTTGTTCTGTTAGCAACAAATGTATCACAGGACTGCAGCCCTTCAGATGCTCTTTTTGGTCTTCTTGTTAGGATATCAGTTCCACCACTAAAAATTAAAGAGAGGGGGGAAAAAACCAACAGAAAACATCTTCAAATGTTTTAAATCAGGAGTAAAAACCTGAGATATATGAAAATCACCACTGCCTAAACAGAGATCACTAAGGCATTGAAGGGAGCTTATTTTTAGCCCAAATTTTGTCGGAGGTATTATCAGAAGCATTTTTTTTTTCTTTCAAGCAAAAGGGATGGGAAGGGAAAACTTTGACAATCAGATGTTGACTTTCTGGTTATCTCCAACGAGCCCAAATTTAAAGGATTACCCTGACTGCTGAGGGCTCGAGGCACACACTGCAGTAGCAGCTGCTTCATCAGTTTTCCTGTTAAAAAAGGTTGGGAACAGCATGGAAGCAGCCAGGCTGTCTGTGCCAGGGAAATGAGTGTAACAGGAATATTTGGAGGAGTAACTGAAAAAGAAAGGTTATACTGATGAGAGAAAAGCACTGGCCTTCAGCTCTGAAGCAGAACACCTGCTTCGTGATTTTATTCTTCCAATTTCTGACAAAGAACTGCTGTAATAAAACATCAATATATGGTAAACTCTATAAAGAAAACTGAGGTGGAAAATGTGCCCTCACCTTAAAGACAAGAAATGAGGCAGGAAATCAAATCAATGGTCTGTTCAGCCTGGTGGCTCTGGTTTGTATGAATTAAGGTGGCTGAAGTACTTTTTCCTGTAAAAGAAATAGTTGAAAAGATTACAGTGTTGTCTAATATTAGTGCAGAGCTGATGAGGGGCAGATAACACAGCAGAGTTCTGGGGTGTGGGGAGAATCCAAACCGGGTGAGTTTAACTGCCAGAAACCAAGCAACAGACTGGAATGGTTCCCCTGATCCATTCGTGAAGGGCACCTGCCACCTCCAAACACAGAAAAGCAGAATAGAAAGCTGCTCTCTCTACAGGAAAGTTCCTGTGGACAACAATTCCCACGAATTTTACAGCCCTGCCAGGCAGCTCACCCATAAAAATTTAAGAACAATTGTCAGACAAAAGCTTTTAATTGACTCCACTTTCACGATCTCCCAACACAAAAAGACAAATCTTTGCCACTACTGTTGATACACCTTTTTTATCAAAACTAGGGGAGGAGGAGGAAGTTTTCCTTAAAAACCACAGTGGAGGAAACTAATAAAAGAAGGAAAAAGTCAGAGGCATGAAAGGAAAGAGAACTTTAAAGCTCAGCAAGCTGCTGTGTCTGAGAACCCTGAAGATGTTACCAAGAGATACCATTTGGGTAATTTCAAAGCCACTCAATTACTGGGTACAAATAAGCATCTCCTCAAAAAAAAAAAAAAAAAGAAAAAAGGAAGTCCCCAAACCCTCTTTACATCAAAGCACAACGTTGGCCAAGTGACCTTTTATAGAAATTATATTAATTGCATTAAACCTTACACTTTCTGGGGAGGAGGAAGTAAAAAGTTTTTTATACAAAACACCAACGCAGCGAGTTCAAAAGGACAGCTGGGGCTCTTTGTTAAAATTAAAACCACCCAGGATGATCTTTTAACTGCATTTCTTCTTTGTTCTTTTAATTACCAAAGGCCTGTGAGGCAGTACTCACAGCACAGCTGGTTTGGCTGGACACAGATCCCTCTGAGCTGGCATTTCAGAGCAAGGAAAGAGAAGGGAATTCAGGAATTCACTCCCTGCTGATTCTGAGCACAGGTTTGCTTTAGCCTGGGCTCCCTGCTGGAGTCAGGAAGGAAGGAGTGTGGCAGGAGAAGGAAAATGTACTGTGGAAAAACTTAATTTCTATTCTGCAAGGTGCAAGTCCCTTATAAAACACGTGACAAAGGGTGCTTGACCAAAGAGACGCCTCCTGTGCATCTCACCACAAACCTGATCATACTGAGACCCCAATTTATCCCATTAATACCCCTGGTGTGGTATCTTGCAGCTTGCCAACATAAAACCACACTGGGAGATAAAAAATTCCATCTGTAGGCAAGAAAATGTGCATTGAATAAAAAATAAAGAATAAAACAATCCTAAAACACAGCAGCACAAGACCAGTTCCTTTATTCTGTTATTCCTTCAGAATAATAAAAAAAACCCCAACAAATCAAGGTATTTTCAAGAAGTTTTATTGACAACTTCATAGAATATTCCTTAGCAGCACTTTAAACACCTCTTGATCTTCTGGGTTCTGTACCATACAAAGGTAGAGACTGAACTGAGTTTTCCATGTTCACTGCAACGCCAGAACCTGCTGTTTATCCTCCAGAATCGCTTCCTCATCATCCACTTGCCTTTCATCCCAGTCCCTTAAAAGAAACACAGCACAGTGATTTCCAGCACCTCAGACTCCCCAAGTTCTCTGCTTTAAGCCTTGCTGACATATGTTCACATAGGCTCAACTAAAAGGCACAAAAATAGCTTTTCCTGGAGGTTTTTTTCAGTGCACATCATGTACAAACTCCTCTGATTCAGCTTTTTCCCCTCATTTTTTGTCACAAATCTCTTAATCAGCTGGAATCACACAGCATGGAGCTCACTTCAGTGCCCCACTGACTCCTGCTGGTTAGGAGATCCCAGTAAAAAACCAGTGAGACAAACAGCTTTAGGAATTTCCTTCATTCCAGTCATCTCAGTGTCCAAGGCAAAGTAACAGACACATGGCAAGTAAAGGTTATTGGCTCACCTGCTCACAACTTTTCAAAGGCACCTTACAGCCCAAGAATCCAGATGATTCTTAAGAGATTTACCTCATAAATCTCAGTGCTAACGCATTGAGAAACCCCCAGTCCCAAATTCATCATTTGGAGCCTCAGCAGCAAAACACATCCCTGAATTCTGACTCGGAGCTGCCTGAGAAGTGGCTTAGAACACCAAGACACCACACAGGTCGTGCTGACATTTGTAATTAGCACAGAATGCACAGTCAGTTGGGGCTGGTTTTATTTCAGTTCTGACACAGTTGGCATCTTGAGTAATTTAAAACATCATAAAAACAACACGCAGCAAGTTGAACGTACCCAAAAATATCAAATGTGTCATGGTCTTTCAGCTGCAGGGTGGTCTGGAAATCTGCATTTCCATAGATCTTCTCCCACCATCTGCTGGAGGAGGTCCCATCTTCACAAGTTAAGTTGTATTGGTTTTCAGGGCCTGAAATGTTTTCGGAGCAAATATGAACAAAAAGATGCAGTATCTACACTATCAACTTGAAAATATTCACAGTATTGACAACAACTTGCCATTAAAAGTCTCACACCAACTCCATCTGATGAAAAATATCACTTCAAATTAAGATTGTACTTTTCAATATATTTGTAACTTCTTTATTAACACCTATAAATCCACAACTTCATACTTCAAAGGTATCTTTCAGAAAAGAAATCTATGATTTAAGTCTTCTGCACAACACCACAAATTTTGTGTGAGGGTAGACACTGTGAATGATTGCAGAAAGCTCCAAAGTTTGGCTCCTCTTTTTTTTTTTAATTTAAACTAACATGAATAAAATATAGACACTTTCCAATATTTTCCCAGGATTCAGAATTGACAGCTTCGATTTCTGCACACAGCATTATTTAAATTAAAATGTCAACCTGGTTGCTCACGGTGTGAGAAATAATGTAGAGCTGCATTTCTTGGGATGGAGACAGTTGAAATTGAGAAAGGTAACAAAAAAGTGCAGATGCAGTTATTACTTGTGTCCCTGTTTCTTAGAGTTCATCTAATCAGACTTACTTCAGGAGCAGGAAGAAATCCTTTATTAGATCACTCCCAGACTGTACCACAGACTGCCAACACACAAATACAGACCCTTCTTCCACAGAGTTTATTCTCTAAATATTCAAGCTAAGAGGGGAGGAAAGGGGCAGCAACAGAAGTAGAAACTCAGCACAATAAAAAGAATTATTGGTGATAGCTGAGAAGAGAGAATTTTTAACTCAAAAGCCTATTCTCTCAAGAAAGCAAAATACAAACATAAATTAAGATATAAAAACGACAAATTCAGACAGAATGTCTCCATTTTACAGAATGAAAATTAACCTAGGCAGGAGCTCAGCACCGGGGCTGTCCCTACCTGGGCACGGCCTCCACGCTGCCCTCAGAGCACAGAGTTTATTCTGAGCCTCGAAATCACTTGCAGCTCTGCTCAGTTGACTTTTTAAGACACCTCGAACCACAGAGGCATCAGCATATTCACTTAGGCTCCTTTCAGAAACCCACTGCCCACCTCCTGAAATCAAACATCATTAGAGGAAATTATTTGCAGGTTTTGTGTTAACGTTCATTTACTCTTCCTGTATTTGCTGCGTTTAATGTGCAAATTAAAGAAGCCATACAACCAATTTTTTACACATATATAACAGACTAAAACTTATTTTCAAGCAATAAATTTAATCAGTTTAATGATGTCCACTTGTTGTTTCACATAAACCATGAAAAGCAATAGGAACCTCTTGGAACCAAATTCTCAGGGGATATATTTATCTAAATAATCACATAAATTTATGGCACTGGATTCCCTCAAGGTAGGAAGTTTATTTTATCCTTGCCCAGCACCATTTGTGTGGCATGGCTGTCACCCTGAAGTGACTCCTAAAAGGAAGCTGGATGGAAGGGAACTGAAAAAAGATGATAAATATGTATATTTTTGAGGATTTATTCACACAACAGTACCTGGAAAAGGGATCCTGCTGTCCCTGGGGCTGGAGGCAGCACGCAGGGAGGAAGGTGCCTCCAGCTTCCCTTCCTTAGGGTTTGCACCTACGACAAAGAAACCTTCAAGTCCCCGATATGATGTAGAACCAGATGTCTGTCTTTTGGCTACATCCTGTAACTTGAATGAAACAGAGAGATTAGAAACAGGAAAGGAATCAGGAAGCTTCATAAGTTGCCCTTGCAAGTTTAGATTAATGAAATGTTCACTTCATAGAGCTCAGACTGATTTTGACAGCCTGCTGTAACAGATCTTCCTAAGGATGATGTTTTTGCTCAAGATATGCTTTAAAATCCCAAAAACTTCTCATGTTGAGAGAGTTTGAGTCTTTTCTTTCACTGTGGACATGAAAAGCAGTTTTTCTTTGTGTTCACTTTTGGGTACATAAAGGAAGGTAATCACTGTTTAACAATGACTCCAAATTGATGTCCCAACCCCTTCTATGATTTTTTGCTTTTCATTTTATTTTCAGCAAAAGAACATCTGCACAATTTGTTAGATAAGACTAGCTACAATTTTTGGTCATTAAGTCAGGAGGTGAAGTAATGTTAACACAAACACGGGAAGAGCTGCTCCTCCAAAACCTCTGGTTTATGTTTGAGATGAGTTTGTTCTCTTTTCTTTTTGAACATTAACAGAAAACCGGCAACACAAAGTGGACACTTTAATCCCCTACATATCAAATATGGTAGGCAGTGACAATCCCCTAAATCTAAAGTGGATTAAGCAACATCCTTGATCTATTTAGCAATTAAAGACATAATAACTTACTGTTAAAGATCTTGTAATTACAGGCAGGACTGAACTCGGACTATTGCAGACAGTGCTCGGCTCTTGCAGCTCTCTCCTGCCTTCCTGCACTTGTGGCTCAAGGAGATCTTTGCTGCTCGTTAGTTCACTCTCAGCATCTTTGCTCACTGCTTCAGAGGGGTCAGAGATCTCCCCAGGAAGGTCACAGGGGCTCAGGGATGATCTCTCAGCCCTTGGTCCAATACTCTCCTCCTGCACTGCATTTATGTCAAGCTCACTGCAGACAATCAGTTTTTCTACAAGAGTAGAACAAAACCATGAAAATAGCAATATTTGTAATGGAAATGAATAGCAATTATAACCTGCAGGTTCACTGTTTTCCTCATGAACTTAAAATACAAAACCTCCATTAAAGCTAAAGAAAGGCAATAGCAGAAATGCCATAAAATTTCCTTAAAAGCATCATCAGGTTTGAAATCCATCCTATCAGGCTGTGAATGATTCTGTAAGTTGGTTTTCTTTATAATACATATTTATCACAGTGCTCACACAGCCCATCAAATTGTAATCAATCAAATTGTGATAGCCCAGAATTTAATGACCTTTAATTATTTTTCAGACCACTGTAGTCGACCACCACATCCAGTATGAGAATGTTAGACTTGACACATTTATGTATTTTGAACAAAACTTTTCACATTTACCTTGAGAAATTTCTTTAGGAGAAACAGGATTTCTGTCGAGAGGAAAAAGCAAAAAACATTAAGTGTCAGCTGAGGAAGTTAAATGACAAGAAGACTTTCCCATGATGCCCACTTCCCTTTTAAAGGGCTGGTTCTGTGCTGTTCTGGTCTGCAGCTGCTGAGCTTTGAAACAGAGGGAGGGGGAAAGACCAGAAGAATACAAAGAAGAAGAACAGGCCACAGTTAATGAAATAAATGGTGGGAGATCAGAAGAACCGCACGTGTATCAGTTATTGGTTCTGCCTGGAATGCCAAGGTCAGGTAAGTGAGAGCACCTGGAACGAGCACAGCACTGAGCAGTGACGGAATCTGCAGGTGAGCTCCTGCTCCTGCCGAGGAAGGGCTCCGAAAAGAGAAACTCTGCTGTAATTCAGGACAGGCAAATGCAAAGAAATCAATCCTATGACGCTGCTCAGGCTAGTCCTCGGCCGTGCCCGAAAGGCAGAGGCAGCGCGGCAGTGTCTCCGAAGGAAAGCATCCTCGCAGGGCACAGCCCCTGCAGCACCACAGGCAAAGCTGGCCAGACGCGGAGGAGTTCCACCAAGCCGGCTGGTAAACGCGCCTTCCCCTGTCAGGGGGGCTTGCGCCAGGCAGCCAATGTTGAAGGAGAGCAGAGCCTGAGAGCGAAGGAGGCGAGAGAGGCCACTTGTATGGATTCCAAGGAGCTTTATTTCCTGAAGGGTCCAGGGACAAACGGCAAACAAAACGGCCGAACAGGCCCTTTTCTAGGGGAGTGGAAACCGGGACCACCCAATAGGGTAACAGCAAACGGGAAGATAGACAGGGGTACAACCAATGGGGATACAGAAGAGGCGGGAGTAACACCAACACACCAATCAGCATCCAAACTTAACAGAACTCTCTGGAAAACTAGGTGGTACAAACTCGGGGGTGCCACCCAGTGGGCTGCGGCTTAAACCCAATCACCGCCTTCAACCCCACCCAGGGATCTGCCCATGGAGTCGCCCTCTGACTCCTCATCACTGTCCCTGGCGGGAAAATCCACCCACTGGATGGCTAAAGCTCCATTTCGGTTTCTACAGACCGTGCGGGGCTTCGGCTTATGCCGTGCCACCGCCACAACCCTACACAGGTTAGGATTTCAGAGATGCCTCTCTAGTTACAGGCAACTCATATTCCTTAGTGGCTTTAAAACCAGGTACACTCAATGACTCATGAATATAACTGCAAAGAAAAGCCCCCATTTCTTAGGAACTAAACTCAAATTTGGGATTACTTCCTTTCCTCTCCCATAACCTCTGCATTTCTGATACCTTCCCCACTGCTCCAGTAGGTCAGTTTCTCTTTGCTCATTCATTGCCACAGCTCCAGTTTCCTCCACTGAATAGTCTGATGATTCTTCCAAGTCCTTGCTATGAGGCTGAATAAAAGAAAAAACCAAAGAGACCCATACTCAGCAACAGATCAAAAATTTTCAAATTATTTAAAAAGTGATTAAAAGCTGCCAGACTTTATTTGTGTAGAAATCCTATAGTGCAGGTCCTTGAACACAACAGAAAAAAACTACAGGGAACATTTGGAAAGATAAATTTTCCACATTTGTATGGAAAACGAACAATGCACCAGTGTTTTTCCTTATTGGAATTTATTTAACTTTTCCTACTTTAAATATTGAACAGCTCAAGACTTAAATCAGTTCATCATTGAGATTCATGAAGTCCTTTATCAGATACTTACATCATCAAGGAACTCAATTTTCAAAGAGGACTCTGCATTTTCAGAAACAGTGTTGGGTTCTTCTCCTCTATAAATAGATGCCCAGTATTTCTTCACCTCTTCAGCTGTGAAATATAAATAATTTCATGCATTTCCTGTTCAAAACACACTCAAAAATGCAACATTTTTGAGAACTACAAATTTCTCCTTTTCTGCTTTAAGCAGAGAATGGAACTGTTCAGCAATCACAGAAAAGCAGTCTCAAGAGAAAGGTATTTTAGATTCAATAAACAAATCTATTACACCTGTTAAGTCCTCAATGTCATCGTTATCATCATCATCTCTTTCTCCCCCTCCTCCAGTCCCAGCCTGATGAACGCTCAGGGCTTGCACAGGCCTTGAATCTTTCATGCAACTTGCAAAAATTTGATCAGCGGGAGTTCTGGAACAGGGGAAAAAAATAAATCTTAAAAAATCGTAATTTTTTAACATATCACAAAAAAAATGAAAAACCCTACCAGCCTATTCACTCCAGCAGTATTAACTAACTCCTAATTTCACTGAGGTGACTTTGCTCCTCAAGAACTAATAAAACAACTGTAATGTCCATAAAAGAATCCTGAAAATTGTTCTTCCTTTTCTCTATAAAACTCTTGGAGCAAATACCACAAAATCAAGCAATCAAATATCAAAACCAGTCCTCAAATTCTACAATAAACTGATAGCAAAGAGAACCCCTCTAAATACTCCCTCTGCAGGAATTCTGAGCTTTGAAGTGATCAAGTCTGGTTATAACAGTTGTTTCATTAACATAAAGCCTCCTGTATACACTCCCCTTAACTCTTGATGATATATCTAATATTTTAAAAGTTCCATCTGGACTTTTGTTAATTAAGTATTTCTGAATT
>WEIT01010118.1:149330-159943 GCA_013389985.1 Dryoscopus gambensis | reverse complement strand
TTCAGTCTACTCCAGATTCTTACTTCTAGCATGTATTATGGATATTTCCTTTACCATGACAGAGACTCTTCTTAAGAGAGAATAGAAAAGGAGCAACCTGACCAGAAAGAGTTAAGACTCTCGCAGACATAGATACTGAATAACATTTTATTCACATTTGAAATGTTTATATCATAATGGAAGACTTTGCTTTTGTGTTTGTCATGGAAACTCCAAGTTCACATTAATTACACACTGTTTAAAAGCCTAATCCTTATCAAATGGAAATCACCTCTTTTTTTTCGATGAGTAGCTAGCTGACAAGTCTCAGTGATCTATCTGTTATAGAAAGACTATCACACAAAATATGAAACAAATTACTTTTTTTCATGGATACTTGGTCTGCTTCTCTGCCTCTGAATTAACCCCTTTCCCCCACACGCCTGTAGATATCATAAATGTCTCTCCTTCATATGGTGTTCAAATTCTGCAACAATTAAATGATAAAATTAATTAAATGTAAATTACTTTTTGAAAAATAAAAGAGGAAAAGGTTTTGTGAAAGGCTACAGAGCTGCATATAATTTACCTCTGCGATTGAAATGGCTGCTTTGCTTCACTGTGATTCCCTAGGGTAAATAACAATTTAAATATGTTTTGCAAAAATCATGTAACTGTAGTAAGACAGCTTTCTACATAATTTCTTGTGACTTTTCCAAGTTCAGTACATATGTTCACACACATAGTTATTGATGCTGGCTTACTCAACAACTGCCTCAAAAATATGGCTTTTGTCTGTTGCACCTGAAGATCTTTCCCAGGGTGGTTGCTGGGCCAGTTTACATTTGCTTCTTGCTGCAGAAATCTTCTCTTTGAGATGAATGGGATTTCTCTACAGTCACTAAGGTCTAGACCGAACAAGAACGTTAAACTTAACACTTTCAGACATAAGCCTACCTGTACCCACATCTGCTTGTTTTTAGTGTAAATTAGACATTCCCATTTAGATTAAATCAATTAAGATAGCATTTAAAATCCAATTTAAAGCAAAGCAAACGTACCTTTCTGGAATAGTTTTTAAGTATTTCAAACCAATTGCACTTTATGAGATTTAAATGCTTTTTCTTCTAATAAGTGGTTCGTTGTGAGAGAGCTGGTCAAGTCCCAAGGCTGCTGTCTTTTCAATAACCAAGGGAAGAAGTATTTCCTTTTAGGATTCCTATTTTCCAACACACTGGTTGATAGGGAGGAAAGAGGAGTTACGGAGTCTCGACACTGGATATTGTGGCACATGCAGGGCTGTTATTACAGGGAGTAGTGTCCACTGCTGCACAGTTTATGAAGTGCATGTCATGTCACGCAACTCTCACTGTCCTTATCACCTCCTGAAGTAGGAAAAGCAAAAAAACTGGAACTATTCTGGCAGTAATGCTGGTTTCTCAGGAGAGCTGTGTGAATCACCTAAAATATATGCCTCAGTTTCCCTGCATGTGCATTGAGAATATTTTCAGTGTCACAGGGATGTTGAGAGGTTGTTACTCCTGAAGACCAATAGCTTTGTGTGAAAGCTTCAGTAATACTGAAAGCTGTTCTTTAGCTCTTAACTCCTTAAGAGTGAAAAGGGGAGTCTGGCTCCAGCTTAAAAACAGTATTCAAAACATGACTATTGTGATGATTCCCTCTTCCTCACAAATCAGCTGTGCAACAATAAGGTTTTTGTTAGAAATTGTGCAGCAATCAGAGGAACTGTGTATTGGGGAAATCTGGCAGGTTGAAGAAAAGATCCAAAAAGCAGTCCTCAGTGATCTCTCATTCAGAATGACAGTGCAAGACTGAGGAAATGTAGAGGAATATAGATTTTAACTCTGTTGATTTATAGAAAATCTAACCTTGTTAAATGCAATTCTACCT
Source organism: Dryoscopus gambensis (assembly GCA_013389985.1). NCBI lineage: Eukaryota > Metazoa > Chordata > Aves > Passeriformes > Malaconotidae > Dryoscopus > Dryoscopus gambensis. The sequence goes on along the minus strand of WEIT01010118.1, from coordinate 158,053 downwards.
GTAGCTTTTGCACAATTGGAAAAGAAATAAATCCTTCCAGATTTTTCAGGCATTTCTGATTTTGAGGAAACTGTAGATCCCCTCCCAATTGAAGCCACCCTCAGACACTAGAAAATGTCATTTGTCAGTATCCTATGGAGAGAGAAAGTGGGATTGGAAGACAAGTGATCTTTGTCAAATTGCACTTGCTGTGGTCTTCTAGCTCCCTTCTAGCCTCTCTTAATTTCTTTTATATGTTCCTCTGTATCTTCAGTGTCAGTAATGTTTATATGTTATATAGCAGAAGGGCATTTTGGTTCATAGTAAACTTATAGGGGAATAATCTAAATCCCCCATAGCTGGCCTATGGTTTGAGTAATACAATTTCACTCTTCCAGCATATTATCAGTGTAACTATTGGATCTGTGCATTTATTTGGGGAGTACATAAATATCCTTTACAGAACCTTCACTATCCATCTTCCTCACTGGTAGTAGAGTGTGTGGGAAGGTGTGACACCTGCCTGAGACAAGCCTGGCACTCACACTCTTCTCTGTGCAAGAGAACAACGATGATTAATCCTCTACTTTGTCTTCAGCAAAGAATAGTGCAAGACCTTTAGTACTAAAAATGATAGACTAAAAGATTGATTTTCAGCAGAGAGTGTAAATGAGAAGAGAAATTAATGAACAAGAGGGATGTCAGGATAACATTTTAGCTGTTAGGAGCTGCAGTGGAGGAGGGCTTTGCACTGATCATGGCAAAACTGTCCCAAGAGGCTAGGCAGGTAGGAGAGTCAAAAAGGGGAATAAAAAAGAAAAGTCAGTTCCTAAGAACAATTTTAATTAGCCTATCTGATTAAAAATAAATTAATGTGAATTACTTCATTCCACCTGGCATTTTTCTGTAATTTTTTGTAATTAATTTGTGTAATTAATAATTTATACAGGTATATTTGCATATACACATGTGTAAATACTTACACAGACACGTGAACAAATATAATTTTTTATATACACATGCATCTATATTACAAAATATAGGGCCACAGTTAATTTTGTACTAGCTGATAAATAGCTTGTAATCTAAATCAGATAAAATTTTAAGTAGATATGGGGAAAATTCTTTGCTCTAGTGTTGGTCTGTTAACTTTCCTTTAGCTGGCTTGTTGAAATGTGGCTTAAAGCCCTTGATAGTGACTGTAATCACATGCAGTGACAGCCTTTGTGTCAGTGTTGGTGAAGATAAAGCTGATCACTTGCATCCTGCCTGGATGGGAATTTTTCATTAATATATTAGAGATTTGGTGTTGAAAATCTTACTGGCAGTATAAATGCTGTCATTCTTTTAAGGAGAGATTCAGCATTGCTGTTGTTTGTGACAAAAGTCATGTTGACCACACAAAATCACTGGAAAAGAGAATGTGGTTTTCAGAAGGGAAATTATTCCAAAGACTTGTTTTTTCTGTTTAAGTCTATTTCTTAACATTTTCCTATTGTCTTACGTTCATGACCTGGGAAATTGCTCACAGTTAAGTTAATTTTAGAGTAGTCACCTGTAAGTTATTGGAAACGTCTATTTCAACAGAAATACTTTTCCTGTGTTCTCTGTACCAGTGTTTTATTATTCAGTTTGTAACAATTTGCAGTTATAACCAATTCCAAAAGGGAATTGCTTATGGAAATCAAACAACTAATTTAAAAACTACCTGAAAGCTTTTGCACTGTGAGAAACGTGCATGCCATGTATCTTCTGCTCTGTTTAGCACTTGCATTTATATTATGAAGTATGTTTTGCTCTATTAGTTTAGGAAGTAGATTGCAATTTGAATTATATAATTGTTAAGTGTTACATGGTTAAGTGTCATCAGTCATTGCTAAATTGTGGTAAATTAAGTGTCAAGGTTTCTTTAGTTTTGTGTGCATCGTGTTTTAAAAGGTTTGTCTTCAGTTTATGACTTACTTGCCACTGATTTTACAGAACAGATTGTTAAAACCTAACATTGATTGCAGGTTTTGCTGTTCTGAGGTTTTGTGTTTAAGCTTTATGGGCGTTGTGTGCTTTGGTTAAGTCAGAAAATATTTCCTTTTGTTTTGATGGCCTGACTCTCTTATCACCTGTGACTTCTTCCAAGCTGTAGTTATATTGCATGGTGTGAAATTGGAAAATCTGTTCTGTGTGTGTTCTAATGGATGTGACGGTCATTAAGTATATGAGTCTTCTGACGTTGTAATCAGATGTGAATCAGTCTGTTAAATATCCATGAAGCAACATCTGCTTCACAGAGTGACCTTCTGCTAAAGAATACTTAGCATCTATTAGCAGATCATAGTGCAGATCTGCCTTATTTGAAATGCACTAAACTAGAGTAGTCTACTGCTGTTTAGCAACTAGCTTGTAATAATTTATTGCAGTTAAATAAAGCTTAAAAAACTCCATTAAATAATTATAGGGATTATATGCATTTTGAAAACCTTTGTGTTCTACTGAAATTACCCATTTAATTTCAGGGCTGGTTTGTTAAAAAAAGCTGAAGTCTAAAGGCACATTAGGGGATCTGTCAAATGCTATTTTCTGTAGGTGTTAATAAAACCAGATTAAAAAAAAAAAACTGAAACAAATTAAAACCAAAAGCAATTTTACCATCTGTTGTATATTAATTAGAACTTGGTGTATCAAGGGTAAACTTGCTCTTACAGAATGTCACTGAATGTCTGCTAATAGAATAATATGCAAATATATTAGATGATAGGATTCTATTGAATTTTTCGTTCTGCTTTGGTTGTAGCAAATGCCAAGATGTTGTATAACGAACTTTAATTTTCTTTCTTCTTAGAACAACCTCCAAATAACCAAGGCCAGTCGACCCTGCAGCCTTTGCCACCTCCTCACAAGCAACATTCAGCACAGCATCACCCATCCATCACCTCACTTAACAGAAACTCACTGACAAGTAGGAGGAATCAGAGTCCGGCCCCGCCGGCTGCTTTGCCCGCCGAGCTGCAAACCACACCTGAGTCAGTCCAGCTGCAGGACAGCTGGGTGCTTGGCAGTAATGCGCCACTGGAAAGCAGGTAATTACTTAGGTGCTACTACAGACTCTGGCAGTTCTAAAGAAAACATTCAGCTGAATGAAAGTTGACCTGCAGCTAATACTTCCCCTCATTCAGCAAGCAAAACTGAAAACTTCTCAGTCCTAAAAAATCTGTCCTCACTCTAAGATCTGCAGTGACACTCTCCTCACAGTCCTTTTCAGTCCTTACTCTCCTTACAGTCCTATTCCAGAGTAATTAGAGTATATTAATTTTTCTAGACAAGCAGTTTCTTTCCTGTTCATAATCTCTGACTTTTGCCTGTTTGAAGAAATTTCTTGCCTTGCTTGCCAGATATGTTATGTGTCAAATATATACTGTCATACAGATCAAATGTCAAATAACTTTCAGTAATAGTTTTTAACTCTTATACTTGGTACCTTTAAAGAAATACTTATGTGAAACTAGGTTTTTTTAAAGGTGCCCAGGATTTGGTGAGACAAAAGAATTCTGCTCTGGTGTAACGATAAATTTGTCCTTGGTAACTGGCTCTAGGAAAGAAGCAGCTAATATGAAGGGTGACACTAGCTTTTTTAGATGCAGAATGAGCTATTAAAAAAATTGATAGGACTTACTGGCACGGAGCTGAATTTACCTACAGTGATTAATTAGTACTCATGTAACACTCAATCAGCACTAATTTTTTATTAAAGAAAGCCATAATATTCCAATTTAGTTATTAAACTGAGCATTTATTACTATATTGAAGTTGACAGTAATTCTTGAAAATGTTTATGAATTCCTTCAGTTTATTCTTTGAATCCCTTTAAATGATGTTTTATAGCAAAGATAATTCTGACTAATTTAAAACATACATGAACTTAAGATTCTCTTTTAAGTAGTTTTTATTGCCATAGATGTTTCAGGGAACTCCTCTGTCAGACAGTTTGGAATGGCTGTTCTTTTTCGTCGTTTTCTTGGACTCTCCTGTGTTGTTTATGAGACATAAGCACTTGGGAACAGCATTCCACTGGAGATTTCATCATCATAGTCAAACAATTTAGTAAATTAAGAAAGAATTTTCTTAGGGAACAAATAGGTTTTGAGTGGGAAAAAGATGTTTTCCTGATATTAGTTAATCTTAAGTAGATGGGTAAGGTCTTTGATGTTTGCTTCTATTGCCATATGTGTTTTTATTGTGTTTATGAAAGTGTAGGACTACTTGAATGAGAATGCCACTTCCAACCTTAAGTATTTTTTGCAAGGTCTTTTCATCTTTTAAATATTCCTGATGAAAAGCTAAGGGTGTTTTGAGTGTTCAAGTTTTGAACACTTGTGAAAGAGGTAAAATGTAAAAATTTCATGTAAAAACAGACACGGCCCTACTACTGTGGTTTTTCTGATAGTCTTACTTGGAACTCTGGAGGTGAAGTACCCATCTTGTTTGTCATTGATTTTTCCCCTTTTGGTTAAGGTTCCCTACTGAGTGTGATTTTCAGGCTCAGTTTCAACTGTATTAACAACTTTGTGATAGTGTTTTTTTTTTTTTCATCCTTTTCTTGGACTAAAAGAAAGATTATTTCCTCTTTGGTAATATTTTAGCTTATGCTTATTGTTGGGGTTTTTTTCTTCTCTCTCTTTTTTTAGTCTGACTTAGATGACAGCCATTTAGAGGTAGAGAATGCGATTGCCAGCATATATACACAACTATCTTTGTAGCTCTATAGGCTCATACTGATGATGGGCGGCATAAAAATGACATACAGTTTGCTGTCATGTATAGCTGGGCAGTGAATTGGCTGGGTTTGTGTATGTGCATGTAGGAGAGAGGTTTGTATTTGCAAAACCTGGAGGAGGTTTTAGTCCCTATCACTCAGCGGTAGTAATGAAAGTGACTTCAAAATATATATTTCATAATACTGGATTCAGTTGTGTATTTGCTAGAACATACTGCGGTTTGGCTCTGTGCAAAGTACTGTTAACAAGAATTAATGCATTTGTGCAAAGCATTGTTGTTACTGGCTAAATAGATGAACTGTGAGGTAACAGATCAGTGATGTCCAGCAGAAAATCCAATTTACATTTTTTTAAATATAAAAAGACTCTTTGCTTAAATGTTTATGATGACCTGAAACTGTAACATGAATGAATTGAATTATGTGAGTGCTTCTTTCATCTTTGATACCATCTTTAAATGACAGTGAGGTTGCCAAGCACAGGCAGAAATTGTCTTCCCTTTATTTGGGCCCAGTAAAATCTACATTAACAAAAAAAAGAAAGACAGTAAGAGACTATTTCCTGTAGATTTCCTGCAGATTGCAGGACCTTTCATAGAATATTTAATGATCTTTACTATTTGACTGGTCCCTAGCCTGCTATAAGTTAGGTTTATTTGTAGAGCCAATAGATCTGCTGGAGGAACCAGCACTAAAGAATAGCATGTACTTTGCAAGAAATCAAAAAACTTTCCATTTTGTTCTTTGAATTACTGGTTGGACAGCCAAAGTTATGCAAATATATGACTACAAGTCAGGTGTCTCAATAGGATAAAAGATGATTTAGTAATTAAATATTAGTAGGTTTTTTATTATCATTGAGCTTTAAGTTTTTATTCACCTACTAGTTTTAGTAATGACTTCTTGAGCACCAGTATCAGTAGTTACATTCTCGTGACTTCGAGTTCTAGTAGAATCTAAATTACTGATATTTAAAAATACATAGTAAATTACTTCTTTAAATGCTCTCCCTGTTAAATATTTGAATGTGCAGAATTTTTGTAATGCACAATCACTTATGAATGTTAGAGATGCACAGAGGAAAAGTATGTTAGAACTCATAAATTTGTAGATAAAAATAAGCTGGTAGCATCTCTTAGTGCATTCCCTGGGAAGCGTTTCATTAATTTTAGGCATTGAACGCAAAAGATCAATTTGTTGGCAAGGGGAAATTTACGTATTCCAGTCAAGGAATAAATCTCTGAGAATATTATATAACTTTATCCGGAATCTGTGCTAACGTGCTAGTGAATCAAGGAAGAGCTTTGCTTTTTCTTGGCAGATTTGCTGTGTAAAATACCTCATTTGAAAGATGGCTGCATTTTGTATGATGGACTCCGAATTTTTTATAGAAACTAGCCGAGAAACTAACATGTTTTTCATACTTTATACAGATATTGCTTATTCTTCTTTTACCACTTAGTCTTAAAAGTAGAGTGGTAGATACATTACTGTATTCAGCTATTTACCTATTGACTTTACCGAGAAAAAATGAACTGGTTGAAGAAATACTTGATGGCTGGAAATATTTTAGCATTTTGCAGGATTTAATTAAAGTACTGGAATACCTTAGAAATAGTATAGAAAAAAATAATTCCTGGAATGTGTTACTTCAAACCTGTTCTGTAAACTGGATTCAAAGTTCATTTTAGAATGTAAAGATTTTAGAAACTCCTGAAATGTGATGAACATAGCCATATTCCTTTATTGGGGTGGATTGCCAATGATCCAATTGCCTTCAGTAATGATTAAGGTGTGGAAAGGGTGTTGATAGTTTCCAGGGAAGTTTTAAATCGATTTGTGGAGAGGCTGATTGATTGTCTACAAAAGCGCAGTGTTGCTAGAGGTTAAAGTCTGCTCAAACCAGCTATTTTACACATTCCACCCACTAAAACAGTGCCTGGTTTAATCAAATTAAAAACTGTTCTGATCTGTAAGTCTTCCAGGTTTTTACACATGGACTCGATTAGACATGTTACTTCTATTGAGAATGTGCATGGTACAAAATAAAGGCAGGAACTGGGGATAGAGTTCAAGTGGTGCTCTTCTGAAGACCCTGTTTATCACTGTGGGTGTGTCACATTGCTGATCTGCAAGTTGAAGAAACAGGACTCTGCTTAGATTGCTGCCAGCATGAATGCATTTGAAAAATTGACATGCCATAATTATGGGATCATTATATAAACACATTAGAAATTAAGTATTGTTTTCAAAGACTAATGTCAAATAAAAAACTTCTATTTTCTTCTGACATTCTCTTACTGTCGGGTTCTCACTGAGCATCTGTTTGAATCCTAAAACACCAAGCCCATATGCTTATAAGCTTTCTTTGATGTCAATAGTGTCTTACTTTAGATTTTCGCTTGATCCCTCTGGCATCTTTCCTGCTCAAATATCCCTTGCTGTCACCATAAGTACTTGGAATTTGATCATGCTGTGTGTTTTGTCCCCTGGCTCTTAGGCAAGCACCGGTAGTCCAGAATTCAGTAGCATTTGCACAGTATTCCTTGAGTTTATCATTTCTGTTTTCAGAGGTACACAGTCATTGAAGTAAGAATGGACCCAGGTATTTTTCCCCATGTTAATCATTCCGTGTTTTAGATAGGACAAAGAAAATATGCAGTACTAAACAAAATAATAGTGGCTTACTTCATTTCTCCCCTTCATTTCCTCACTATTCCCTGAGAGAACCAGAGTCTGTGATGCTTCCCTTGCCTCTCCTGCTGCTGTGCATTGTCATTGGCAGAACATGAGATCCCCGTTCGCTCTGGTAGCCAGCCCTCTGCATATTTTTCTGGGCTGGCTGGCCATGCCAGAGAGCCAGCAAGAGACTTGTCTTTTAATAGTCTCAGTTCACTTTTATTACATCATCTCTGGTCCAGCCTCATCAAGTAAACAACATCCCCTGCTATGCCCTGTTCAGTCCTTAAGCCTGTCTTGCCACAGGCATCAGTCAGGAATTTTATTCAAAGACTTGCACACAAATAAGGGATCACCAGCGGGTAATGACCACCTAAGGGTGGCCTTGTAACACTGTGTCTTCAGGTTACAATCCAGCATGTAGTTCAGAGGACAGCATGGAAGGCAGATAAATCCCACATTCAGTTTTATATAAACGAAGTTACGCAACAGAATTAGTATATTCTTTTTTGTGGGATCATCCCATTCTTTAATTTGAAATTGCACCTCTAATTTAATCTTTTTGTATCTTTATGTATAGAGAATTAGAAAGTCAAGCAGTCCTTGCAAATGGTCATGACAACCTTATAGAGATGGATGTGTTTTCTCCAACATATCACGATAGCAGTTATGGGTATGTGACTCTTAAGTGTTTGCATGATGCTAACTGTTGACACAGAAGACAAAGTGTGATTTTAAACAAAATTATTACGATAGGAAATATTTGGAACAAACTTACTCATCCTTATGTCTGATTTTTTAAAAACTAGTCTAAATAATTTGTCATACTGACTCATAGTAGATACAAAATGGAAACTCTGCCACTTGCTTGCTTTAAGATATTAAGAATGCAATTGACATCATATTAATTCTCTGTGGCCCAAGTCTGCAGGCCATTGCAAACTTATTTGCATGACTACACGTTTGCCAGATCTGATCCTTAGTTTGTAACATATTTACTACTTAGAAAATATTTCTTTTATAAATGACATATTAATATAGCATAAAGAATGACCAATCAAAGAAGTTAAGAAGATTTACATACCTAATCTGTAATATTTTTACCAACTAGTTTGAGATCGGAACTGCTGATAAATATGTAACTGTAAATAGAGAATTCCATATAAATTAATAGTTTGATTTGTTTAAGTAAAATTTATATTTTAGAACTGTTCAATATCTACTTTGTCAATTATCTGAGTCTAATTTTTGAACTATGTTTTGGCATTCTTATGCCAAATTAGTATAATTGGTTTCT
>WEIT01010118.1:120896-144907 GCA_013389985.1 Dryoscopus gambensis | reverse complement strand
AACGCATAACCCATTCCCAGGAGGGAAAAATTCAGCTAGTTTGCATTAAGGAAAGTCAGGGAGAGACAAATACAAAATCTTAAATGAGAGAAGTTGGAGCAAACTAAAATAGCTGCAGCTGGATGTATCCCTCCTCTCTTAAACTTTCTTAAGATTAATTAATCTCTTTGTATGGAAATGGCAAGTAAAATGCTAGGTCTTTACACAGAGGTAGACGTGCACTATCTCTGAATGTGTCAGTGATGACGTATTTGTGGTTGAGCTCCCAAACCTTAGAAGTCTGTTCTGTCTGAACGTCTATTCTGCCCATTTGAAACATCAGAAAAATGAAAAGATAAGGTTGCAGCTACCCTTTTGTCTTACCTGCTTACATTGGCCTCGTGGTGCTGCCGGACTTTTGTAGAAGGTTCCATTAATGTTTTTGAAATGCAGAATTATTGATTGCTTTTGTCTCCAGATAGGTGCATTATGAATTGGAACCATTTGGGGGGCAAAATCTGATGGTTTATTTTTGGTTCAGGTGAGCAATCATCGCAGTTGTGTTCATTCCAAAACAGAATTGTTAACAGTTTTTATTCTTGGGAATTCAACAATACTATTATATTAAATATCAAACCAAATCAATAGGAGTACTATTGAATTCTAAGCAGAGGAGTTGGGTCTCCTGAAGTATTGGTCCTGATACATAAATATGTCACCAAAACATAAATGCACTAAAATTTACTTCTCTCTCAACTTCCATTCACTCAAAGTGGATTTGATAAAAGTTTCTTCCACTGCTGGAGCGTTACAAGAATGCAATTGATGGGTTTCTAATTCTGAGTGTGTAAGGTGTAGATATTACCTTTTGTGCCTTGCAGTGAATCCAGGCTAACAGATTGAGGACCTTAACAGAATGCATAAGACATTTTACCTGGGCTTGCTTAAAAACTTGATAATTCATGTAATAATGTCCACACAGCTTAGAGGCAAATGGATAATTTTAATAGAGTTAGACACTGGCAGATTTGAGTTGGTTGGGGGGGGGAAGATTAACCTGTGCTCCAAAATGTAAAAATTGGTGTGCTCATTTCATAAAATATTTAATTTGTGATTACAGAAAACAGAATGGTATTGCCTTAGCTGGAAGAGTCCAGTAAAGTACAGTGATCTTTTGAGTCAGCAGTGGTCTCCTGTGCTGATGATTGCTATTGTGTCAAGGGTTTTTCTCAAATTGCAAGGGCAAGAGATGAGTCAAATAAAACAGATTAGTGGGCTTTTTGCTTACATGAAAGAAATTTTTAGAGTATTCCAATTATATCTAAATATATGGGGATATTTTGATACCTAGAAGTAAAAGAAACAAGTGCAAAAAATGCTAGAGATAGTTTTTCTTTCCTCTTTCACCTCTCCTCAAGTCACTTTCTATTCTGTCAACTTCCAAATGTCAGTTTTGATTTATTCTGCACTGAAAAAACAGGTATCTGAAAATAGCTTTCCTCATCTCCACAGTTGCCTTTGCCTGACCCATAAAAAGCCTAAATTTTGCTTTTTTGCTTTAGGCAATTAGTTCTTGATGCTTTTGTGTGTTTTACCCTAAAAATAAAGTCAATCAAACAGTAGTATTATAAAAATTTGTCTTTGTGTACTGCGGGGCAAACAGTACATACTCATTATACAAGAACAAGGGAATAATCAGCTGAATTTAAATTGAAATTGATAGAAGAAAATACATTTTGATATAGTGCATGTTTAGCCTACAGAACAAAATGCCACAAGACATCAGTGAGAGCATGAGTTTTGGACTGGTTAGAGAAAGAGCAAGCTGTTAGTAAGTAGACTGGAAGGCATTCATTCCCTCCCTTTGTACTGGCCACTTTGAAACAGGATGTTGTTCCTGATGGTCTACTCTACTACAGTAATTCCTGCTTCTCTTATTTGGTTACAGTTTTACACAGCTTTTGTAACTGTTCTCTATCAAATAAGTTATCTCTTTCTCCACCATTTTTGGAACAAACTGACTTTCTCATTGTTCTGCATATGCTTTCAGAAATCCTACCCCTTATCCTGGTTTTTAGACAGACACCTCCATCAGAAGTACAGGCCAGAGATCATTTCTGCCATTGGATGCCTTTTGTAATGCAGTCTTCTGAGTGTTAGAGCTGTTCTTCCTCAGTTGTCTTCCAGTGTAATGATCCAAAGAGCCATGTATCACTGACTGGCTCATCATGGAACTGGCCAAACATTGCATTTAGGACAGTATAGGAGACAGCCCTGCAAGAAAACCTATACTGCAATAGCACTAGGACATTTTTTACTGATCACAGTGGAATCTCACTGTTCAGAAACATGACCAAATTAATAGATTTATGCTCCTTCATATTTTTCAGGTGCTGTTAGCCTACAATGACACACAAGATCCAAAGATTTAGGATGGAAGGATTCAGGGGTTTTAAACACATTTTTTCTAAATACAGTTTTATTCTGGATCAGTGGTATTGTAGCTCTTAAGATGAGGAGTGTTTAGTTGTTGTATGTGCATAAGGCCTAGCAATATTGACCTTTATTCTGTGATAGCAGTCGTCAACTAAATAGTAATGTTGCACAAAATAACAAGAGCTGCCATTCAGTCTCACTGGCAGGGTGATAAAATAAGATGCATATTCTGATGTATTTTGAGAAGTTCAGTAGAATTCTTCTGGGCTTTATTCACAATTCCGTATTTAGTACAAACTTTGTAAAAGTCCAGTGTGACATACTTGCCATGTGATTCAGCACTCTGTTGGTAGGGTTGCACTGTATGAAATAATTTAAAACAGAACTAAAATGCTGCCAAAAAAAGTTTTCTGAAATTACAAGGTAGGCTTTTTTACATCTTCCAAGTATTGCAAAGCACTCTATATATATGATGCTCAAAATTAGTGAAATTATACTTTAGCAAGGTGAAGCAATTTCAGCATAAGCTAAAAAACAGTCATGTATCTAATGTAAAAATTGCATTAGGAATGTTAAAATTATGCAATACCTCTATTCAGATTGGGATCAGTCTATTTATAAAGTAATGTGTAATATTCCTTTTTTCTTGGTGATAGTTTATTACTATAATATTGCAGCTTCTGGCAGTCTGGAGTCTAGGGTCTTCCAGACATGTTTATGTAATATTGCATTCATTGATGTATAGTATCCATTTTCTTCTGAACTGCGGTCAAAAGTTCTTGTCATAGATCCTTTTGTAAAGAAAGTTATTCTAAATCACATTTCTGTTGCTGGACACCTGGCTATCTTATATCAAAAGTATTTGGGCTTCTGGGCTGAGTCTCACTGTCCTTGAATATTTTGATAATCTATCTCCATTTCTATAAAGACACAGTTTTCAGTTAACCTGATATTTCTGCCAAACTCATGGATGGTTTTTATCAATTCTTTTCCCCCTTCTGTTTTCCTGTTTACTGGATTTAGTAGAGAATGCTTCGATTTTCCACAGAGGAAGTGGCAGCACAAAGAAAATGTGATTTGCTGTGAATCCTCTCCCCCGGCAGTGTGAGAAGGAAGAAGCCATCTGCATGTCAGCCAGTGCACACCAGCACTTGGTGCTCAAAGAGTACTGAGTTAAATTAAAAGCATGGTTATTTTACTTTTATTCACATGCTTCTGTTTCCTGAGGTGACACCTTTGAGGTTTTTGATGCTGTATTTCTGTCTTTTCTTGTAAGGGCAAAAGCTTAAGTAAAATGCCTGCCATTTTTGAAATAAGGGTATTTCCCAGCTGTCTTTGCAGCTAAGTTTATGGCATAACTTTTTATTTTGCTACCAGTCTGTCGTTTAGATTTGTTAAGTACTGAATACTTCCCACCTAAAATGTTAAGTTTAGCTGCACTTTTTAATAGCAATATCTATTGAATAAGTAGGCAGAATATATATTTTGAATAAATATAAAAGTAGAATATTATTTGCTTTAAAAGTTGAATTGCATTATTTAAAAATATAGAACTGGCTTGTCTTGTAAAATATCAGCTTGATTCATTGGATTTTGTACTCCATAGCTTAATAAAATATTTAAAGTGCTGCTTACATGAAGATCTGGCAAGTGCACGTTATGTGATCAATTTTGAAGGGAAGATACACTATTGCAGATGCTATAAGCTCCCTATGAGATGAAATACAGTGTAATTTCCCATAAGTCAGTGCCTGGTCAAGTAGTGCAAACAGTTTAGGCTTTAGAACTTAGCTATTTGAGTTCCATAGTTTGAAAAGACAAGGTGGATAGATATATAGATAATTAAAATCCTTTGTGGATGGATTATATTTCAAGAGCATAAGAATTTCAGCATTATCGGGAAGCAACCTGGATTTGTTGTCAGATACCATATCCTTCTAAGAGTCTCATAGGAACAGTTTGGCATGGCTCAGTGAGGCGGACAAGATGTGCAAGTCTGATAGCATTACACTTTAAATACTTATCACTCGGAGTTAATGTAGCAGGAGAGTCTCTGACAACTTTGTTAGTAACTCCACTCATTAGGAATAGAGAGATCCAAACAAATGATCTTAAAAATTTTCTTAACCCACATGAAGATGCCAGACTGACTTTTCTGTTGTTATTTTTCCCTCAGTGTTCAGCCAGACAGTGCAGCCACCCTGGCATTGTATTCATGGGATACAAAGCAGAGGAGAATAGCTTAAAGCAAGGAGCTGTGCCATGTGCTGCCTAAAACAACACATGCCTGAATTCGTACTGCTTAATTCCTACAGCATTCTTCTGAAGAAACTGGCTGATCATGGCATGGACAGGTGCACTCTTCACTGGGTTGAAAACTGGCTGAATGGCCAGGCCCAGAGGGCGGTAAATGGAGTTACATCCAGCTGGTGGCCAGTCACGAGTGGTGTTCCCAATGGCTTAGTATTGGAATCAGTCCTGTTTCATTTCACAGAATCACAGAATAAGCTGAGTTGGAAGGGACCCACAAAGATCATCGACTTCAACTCACAGCCCTGCACGGGACCATCCGCAAGTGTCACACCACGTGCCCAAAAGTGTTGTCCAAACACTTGCTGGACTCTGTCAGGCTTGGTATTGTGACTACTTCCCTGGGGAGCCTCTTCCAGTGCCCAACCACCCTCTGGGAGAAGAACCTTTTTCTACTATCCAACCTAAACCTTCCCTGACACAGCTTCAGGCCATTCCCTTGGGTTCTGTCACCGGTCACCACAGAAAAGAGATCAGTCCCTACCCTTCCTCTTCCCCTCACAAGGAAGTTGTAGACTGCAGTGAAGCCTCCCCTCAGTCTCCTCTTCTCCAGGCTGAACAGACCGAGTGACCTCAGCCGCTCCTCGTACAGCTTTCCCTCAAGGCCCTTCACCATGCTCATGGCCCTCCTTTGGATGGTCTCTATTAGCTTAATATCCTTCTTATATTGTGGCGTCCAAAACTGCACATAATATTCAAGGTGAGACCACAGCAGTGCAGAGCAGAGGAGGATAATCACCTCCCTTGCCCAGCTGGTGATTCTTTGTCTGTTATCAGCAATCTTTATCAGTGATTTATTAATGAGGAGATTAAGTGCACCCTCAGCAAGTTCACAGAGACACCAAGCTGGGTGGGAGTGTTGATATGCCAGAGGGTAGAAGGTTCCACAGAGGGATCTGGACAGGCTTTATCGATGAGCCAAGGCCAGTTGTATGAGGTTAAATAAGGCCAGGTGCTGAGTCCTGCACTTGGGTCACAAAAACCTCCTGCAGTGCTACAGGCTGGGGGCAGAGTGGCTAGAAAGCTGTCTTGCAGAAAAGTCCTGAAAGTGCTGGTTAATAGCAGCTGAACATGATTCAGCAGTGTGCACAGGTGGCCAAGACTGCTAGGGGCTTCCTGGCCTGTATCAAAAATAGCGTGGCAACAGGACCGGGGAAGAATCTTCCCTCTGTACTTGGTACTGATGAGGCCACTCGAGTGCTGTATCCAGTTCTGGGCCCCTCGCTACAAGAAAGACATTGAGGGAGTGGAGCATGTCCAGAGAAGGGCAAGGAGGCTGGTGAAGGGTCTGGAGCACAAGTCTTGTGAGGAGTGGCTGAGGGAGCTGGGGTTTTTTTAGCCTGGAGAAAAGGAGGCTTTGGAGGGTTTTACCACTCTCTGCAAACACCTGAAAGGAGATTGTAGCTATGTGGGGGTTGGTCTCTTCTCACAAGTAACAAGCTGTAGGACAAGAAGAAATGTCTTCAAGTTGCACCAGGGGAGGTTTAGGTTGGCTAATAGGAAAAACTTCCTCCTTTAAAGGGTTGTCAAGCATCAGAGCAGTCTGCCCAGGGAAGTGGTTGAGTCATAATACCTCCAGGTATTTAAAAAATGTGTAGATGTGGCATTTAGGGACATGGTATAGGGGTGGGCTTGGTAGTGGTAAGCTAACAATTGGACTCAATGATCTTAAAGGTAATTTCTGACCTACATTTTTCTAAGATTCACATATAAAAGTTACAATTTTCTTTCATTACCTTGATGCCTGAGGTGGACTGTCAGAGTTCTGACAGTTCACACCATCACTATCATCTCTCAAGTTTATCTATGGGATTAACTCCTCAAAGGCTTTGAGAATATGGGTTACAGTCTCTAGTTGTCTGTGGTCCACCAGAGCCAACATCAGTTCTCACTTTATTGCACTATTTTGTTGAAGCTTGAAGTATATGGAGTTCTATTCAAGTGTTCGTATAATACCAATTTCCATTTTTAGTCTGTTGAGTCTAACAGCAAGAGAAGGCGGATGTGAAAATTGCAGGTTGGTCAGGCAGCTTCTTATTTTTAACATGGAAGCTGATGTATAGGAGTATGATTGTATCTACTGTATGGCTTTCCTTCTGTCCCCCAAAACAGTACGCATTGCACATGGAAAGGGAAACAGCTACCTTTGTGTCTGGCATTTTTTTGGGATCTTTGTAGACACTGTTTGTGAGATATACCCGGACATCACATTTACCATATGCAGCCAGGAATGAAAGAGCAATAAAGTTCAAGTGGATAAGACATTTTATCAGGACTTAATGAATTTACATGATTCTGTGAATCTGTACAATCAAAGTAATGCTGTTGTGAAGGGTAAACATTTTTAAATAGCGCTAGTTATTATTTTGGTGTTTGCTACATTGAAAATGTCACAACTTTTAATGAAGTACCTTCTTAGACAAGATTTAAGCCACCAGGGCTTTGTCTTTTGAGTTTGTTGGTTATACGCTGAGCTCAGAAGCAAAAAAATTTTGGAGTGTGCTGTTCTGCATCAGTAGATCTAGTGCATAACCTTCTGTTGTTTCTGCCATCAAGTTTAATATTGTTCAGAATGAAGTAACTTATGTAAAATACTTCATGGAATCATGTTTGTAATGCAAATACTTTCAAGTAGAGGGCCTATGCCAAGATGTTCTAATTCATCTGTTAATCTCCCATAGCAAAGTCACCTGTAAACAACAAACCTTGTTTATCAACTGCTGGTATTTTTCTCAGGCAGCAGTGGGGCAAATTAATTTCTAGTGTCTCTACAGTGTAAATTGATTCATTACTATGCAAGAATCCAAGCATGTGTCCCAGAGAATCGAAGTCCCATCAGCTAAGAAGCAGTTCACAGTGCCACATGGTGTAACTAGAAGGGCTCTTCCAGTGCACAACCAGCTCAGCTGTTGCTGGATCCTCTGACCTGTGCTGTATAAGTGACAGGCAGTAGGCAAATACAGTGTAGGCGTGCACTTACCTTCAGGAGGAGCTGGGTATCAGCAATGCGTAAGTGTCTCATAACTATGGCAAAACCCAAACACCTTTCTGGTTCGATTAAGCTGTGCGGTTGGTAACTTCAAAGTCCCACAGTATGCTTTCTTACAATTTGTAGATGTAATATATTCATTTTGCAGAGCTTAATTAGGTGAGGGCAAGCCATATGCTACGGAGTTGCCAACATAAATTGGTGGGAAACCCCTGGTGCAGAGACCTTCCTGTGAATGAGGTTTTGTTGTTCATAGAGTTGTGTACGTGCGTCTGGAGAAAAACTCCAGGTAGAATATGCCATGCTTAGAGGCTCTTTCAAAGTAATTATGATTGCATGAACTGAAATTAAAGGATTCTACCATAGAGAAGATCACTGGGTAATATTTCCTTTGGAAACTTTAATTGAAAAAGTAAACTGGTAACTGGTAACTCACAGTGTGTCTTAACTGTGACTTTGCTTTTCTTATCTGTTGCTGGTTTTTGGTCTTCTTGAACACTTAATAAATATATTTCTTTAGGGTACTTCTCCTAGCCTGTAACTAGCTGCTGTATCCATAATCAGATTTTTTTATGGTAGGATTATGTGCAAGTAGATGTGAATTAGTGAACGTAGGATACACCCAAAAATTTTTTTTAACTGACTATTTCTGGAAAAGTTGCCAAAAGTTTATAACTGAGAGATTGCTGTTTTCCTTGTACTTAACCTAGGAAAGCTGTGATAAGCAGTGTGGGCTGCAGTCACATTATTGACTTTTTAATGGAGTTCCCTGTAGTCTGTTGCAGAAGCCAACACAAATAAACAGCAGCAGAAAGCCTGTCCCTACTTGTTGGATAAACTATGAGAGACTTCCTCCCTACTGCACTGTGTTTGGGGTAGTTCTGCTTCCTGTCTGGATACCAGTGTATTATTAATGTTTAGGGGGCTTTGGTCTTTAGTTAAAGGGAAAATGTCTTTTTATGTGTGAGTGTCATGACAAGTTATTGCTTCTATGACCCTTTGTAAATTGGATGTTGTTAGCTATTTGAAAAATAGGCAACATCAAATAAAAGGATTATGATTGCCTGTGCTCTAGCTTTATTTACTTTTATACTTTACCATATGCTCTTTCTTTCACAGGCATTTCCTATTCAAAACAGGAACAGGGACCACACCGCTGTTCAGTACTGCAACCCCAGGGTACACAATGGCATCCGGCTCTGTTTATTCCCCTCCTACTCGGCCACTACCTAGGAACACTCTATCCAGAAGTGCTTTTAAATTCAAGAAGTCTTCAAAGTACTGTAGCTGGAAATGTACTGCACTCTGTGCTGTAGGGGTCTCAGTGCTGCTGGCAATACTGCTGTCCTACTTTATAGGTGAGTCCCCTTTTTTGTAATTGTCGCGATGAACAGTGGTGTCTGGTGGAATGTATGTGGACTGTGACATACTAACCATTAAGTAGCAAAGTCTTTGGTAATGCTAAAAGCCACAAGGATTTAATGAAAAGGCACAACTGTTTAGAGAAATTAGAAAATTTGAATATTTTGCAAGCATTCTGTAGCTTGATGTTCAGTGAATTAACTTCAAAGAAGTTGAACTACAATTAAATTATGTGGGATCAAGTTCTTATAAAAGTATGTGTAAAATATATGTTGTAAAAATTCCATGATGTGAATATAATTTGCAGCATATCTTTGGAACTCTCATTTTGCTGAAATATTGCTAATACAATCTTTAGGAATGCTAACTGTCACTTATTTCGTCATTACATACATGTATGTTTGTGTATAAAGCTGGAGCAAAAGTCAAATACAGATGTTTGATTGCAAAATAAGGAAAATAATTGTCCAAAGGGACAACATGCAGTGCAGATGTAGACTTCTTCCTCTCTTGAGGGTTGTTTATTTTTAATTATTGTCACTTTTCTCTGTTTGTTTGTTAAATTCCATCTCCCAAATTTTATTTTAGAAGATTTCCTTCATATCTTCATCTCTTTAATTATTTTCATAATTGTTCACTATAAATATTATATAATTTGAGTTTTAGGCAGTTAATAGGAGCAGTGCTTGGCTGCGAGAAAATGTCCTTGACTTTAATAAAGGAACAGAATAGGATCATTTTTGCACTCCTAACTTCCTCTGCATCTTTGTTCGGATTACAGATTTTTTCATCTCTGAGTCCATAAATGGTCTTTGAAGTCTTTCTTTTAACTGATTTATTAATTAGAAGTTTAAATCACCACAGTTATGGAAATTTAAGTGTAATGGTCTGGTTTTTCTTACTGGTTGCACACAAGTTAAGAGTCTTAAGGAGTCGAGGAAAGAAGATAGAAAGAGAGTCAATCTCTTTTTCCTGCCCTTTTTTTAAAATCAGTGTTAATTTATAATAGAGCCTTGAAGGCCTTAAGATCCTTAAATCCTCCTCGTCGTCGTTCAAACAAGCTTGTTGCATTTCAATGCAAGACACAGCATAAGCTGTATAGAGCCTTTGAAGTAGTTCTTACAGAGTTGAAATTCCTGTGAACAATGCAAAAAACTGGGTTGCTGCGTAGCTGGAGAAATTCCCCTCTGACCCAGCAAAGCTGAGCCCCCTGAGCACCCTTTCCACCTCAGCTGCCAGCCCCAAAGAGCAAAAGACATATATGGAGATGGAGGCCTGGCCACTGCTGTTCAGCCTCCTTCAATCATTGGATTTGTGGTTATTTTGTGTGAATGTGCAAGGAGTTTAAAGGTGTGGTTTCGAGTTAAGTTTTGACATTAGATATTTTTTTAAGTGGAATTGAAATAATCCCACTTATAAAACACATTAATTGTGCTCAGTCTCTGTAATATTGCCTTGTAAATCATCAGAAGTAAACATCTGCTACTAAATAAATCCATAAATATGAAAGAAAGAATTCAGCATGAAGTATCACTGTCAGGAGCTGGGAAAAACAGCCATACATATAGTAAAACACTGGAGACCTGATTGTGAGCTGAGCTCTACACTTTGCTAGCCCCAGAAAGCCAGATTACTTATGAACCTGAGGGGCACGGTAAGATAGCTGTACCAGATTATTTCTCCCATAGGCACATTAAGAAATATAAGCATGTCTAATGCACCTCTATTCCTGTATTCGGGAAGAAGAACCGAGCTTTCCAGTGAGCCAGAGCTGAAAGCTCCACACATCATTTATTCACATACCCTGTAAAAAAAAAATAGCTGTACAACGTTTCATTTCATGGGTGCACGCCAGCTCACATCCTTGCTGGAATAAACAATGCACAGCAGCCTTCCTCTGCCCACAGTCAATAGGGACCTTACTGCCTACTGGTGATATTACACATATTTCAGCTAACTCAGCAATCCAAATGTAAAATTCAGCACTCAGGGATGCTCTCTAGAGAACTTTGTGTCCATAAAATCACGAATGGATTGCACTCATTCGTATATGTGGTTTTCGCATCTCTACAAATGTAATATCAGAAATATTCTCCATTTAATAGGCTATCCAAGTATGAATCAGTACAAATCGTTAATGTAAGATGGAAGCAGTCCTTCGTCTTAGTTAACCATTTCATAGAATGGTTTGGGTTGGAAGAGACCTTTAAGATCATCTTGTTCCAAATCCCCTGCCATGGACAAGGACACCCTGTGCTGTACCAGATTGCTCAAAGCACCATCGAACCTGACCTTGAGCACATCCAGGGGTGGGGCATCCACAACTTCTCTGGGCAACCTGTTCTATTGTCTGACCACCTCACAGCAAAGAACTTCTTCCTAATATCTAATCTAAACCTGTCTTATTTCTGTTAAAGCCATTCCCCCGTCTCCTGTCTTTGTGAGAAGTCCCCCTCCAGGTCTCTTGCGGGTCCCCTTTAGGTAATAGAAAGCTGCTGTAAGGTCTCCCCAGAGCCTTCTCTTCTTCAGGCTGAACAACCCCAACTCACTTTTAGACTCTCTTCAGAGGAGACATGTTTCATAACATAGGTGTGAAAGGGAAATGACTGCGTAGGAAATTCGTTGTAACATAAAAAGAAAAGAAGGCTTGCAGTATTGTGTGACCTCTAGCACCCTGTGACGTGCCTCCAGTACAGTGGTCTGGCACCTCTGCTGAAGTTTACAGGAGCTGAGGTGGCATGTCACATTTGTATAGCCAGTTTGAGACATATTTTGAACTTCACAAAGATATGTATGTTGCCACAAGTGTGAAAATGCTACCACCTTATAGCATTTGCATGAAAGAAGGAATTCAGTATGAAGTGTCACTGTCAAGAGCTGGGAAATCAGCCGTTTTGTAGCATGATTGCTGCAAGATATGCCAGTACATGTTGATAAGGAACATAGTGTGGCTGATGTCCATTGTGTGACTGTGGCAGCTGCAGACTGAAGGGCTAATAGACGGCTCTTCCAGCGAGCAGTGGTGTAACCAGGCCCTTCTCAGAACTGCAGAGAGATGAACATGTCATGCCCAGGCTTATTTTAGTTACTGTGAGTATGGGGTGGAGAAAGTGACTTGAGATCCTGCTGCCTCTGCTCAGGCGACATAAGGCAGAAGAGACAATTTGCTAGACTTCATGTCTGCCTTTGCAGAACTGCTCAGTCAATTACTGCTCCGTCAATTAGCCCAGCCAGAGGAAGGAGCTGCATCAAGAGTCTGGTGTGTCTTGCACTTCTTCCATCACTCTGACAGGAAAGACTCCTACGTTTACAAAGTCTGCAAAGATGAGGTGAGAGCAGAGTGTCAGCATGGGTAGAGACCAGAGCAAACACTACACTCTAAAGCCACTTAATGCAGTCCTGGGGATCACAAGGAGTTGAAAATGTTACTTCAGTATAAAGGAAAGTCTTCCCATGCCATTCTTGCTTTTCTAGCCCTCGCATTCTCTCTCAACCATTCTGCAATGTACAAAATATTGAAGCTTACTATTCCTGTCAATTAGACCTGCTAATTGTTAGAGATAATAGAAGTGAGTTGTGGAAAATGTTGATCCTTTGTTTAGAGGCTTCCTCCACTGTTAAATGGTTGAGAAAGAAATAAAGCAACAGAAACATGCAAGTGGTGAACCAAAAGATAGTGCAGCAACATATAGAAGACAGGAATTAAAAAGAGCTCTAGTTTAAAGTAAAGGATTCAAGGAAAAGCTCCCTGAAATAATGGATTATAAAATGAGGAGTAAAGAATTTAAACTGCCTCATTTTGGGATCAAGTTTACACTGGAATTTCTTTAAGCTGCTCATTTGCTTAACTTCTGTCTGTAATCAGATTGGCAACCAAGGAAAAAAGCAACCTTTTTTCCCAGTGGGAAGATTTTAGAATCTTCTTTCCTGTTTGGAAGACTAGGAAGAACAGTATTATATATAAGCCATTAAAGAGTAAGAAGTGTGAAGTTCCCTTTGTTTGACCTTTCTATATACACATTAACAATTTTAACCAGCTTGGTACAGAGAGTCCATGTGAGAGCCAGAAATAGAATGTGGAGACAAGACAGAACTTTGTCCTTTGTTTCCCCATGGCTTACTGCCTCCTTCAGCATCCGTCACTTGCAGTGAATGAATGAATGAAAGAATGAAAGGAAAGTTCTGTAGAGCACCTCCTAAGTCACAAATGGGCACCAAGTCAAAGTTTCATATGTAACCGCCATCCTTCAATTCCACTTTTTGAGATCTTTCTTGTGCACTTGGGTTTTACTGAGGGAAGGAGCTTGTTGTTCTTGGATGTGATTTTTTCCTAACAGAAAAATCCACTGTGTAATTATAGAGAACTAACCAGTCAGAAAGAGTTGTTTCCAATATGTTGTTATGTATCACAGACTCTGACCAGCTGTATTAACAAACTGATTTGTACTGTACTAATTATTTCTGCTATAGTGTGGATTCAGCAATTAATGGATGAAATTAATGAGAATTTGGGGACCTCAGAGCCTCTCTTTCTTCCCCAGGAGTTGCTCTGGCAATTGATTCTCCATTGCCAATGGCACTGTCTTGACATTGTCTAAATCAATATAAGAAATTACTGCCATTTTCACTGTACATGGAACTGAAGAGGGGAGCTGGAATTGCAGGATACCAGATTCAGTCAACTAAGAGTGAAGAGTTGTACACTGAAAAATTACATACATCTGTCATGAATTTTGCCTTATGTCTGCTAAATAAGTTTCTATTAACATAAAACATCATTTGAATGCACAGTAGGACCTGAGCTATTTAGTCAGGCCTTTCCTGTCCTGACTGCTTCACAACAACCTGTCATACTTTCAAGTCATTGAGCATTTTACTCTTTGTGTAACTTGGGATTGATCATTTTGTTAGCCTTATCTCAGCAGTCAGTGGTCAGAACAAAAATATACACCAGCCAGCTATTCTCAGTGATAAAGCAAGTACTTACATGTCAGTGATAACAGAAGGGGATTGCTTCTGTAGGAAGAATAGAAAAACAAAAACAAAAAAGGAATAATGGAATTTTATTTCATTTAAAAGGCCATATGACTATTTTTGTCACTATTGCCTTTATCATTTTTTTATCACCACTTTCTTTATCTATCAGTACTTTTTTACTACTTAAGCAAGTCCATTTTGGACAGAAAAGAAAGCTAACATTTAGACTTAACTGATGAAATATCTTCTAGGAAAACATGTATTTTAGTTGATATTTGATTCTATGAGAAACAGTAGAAAAACTTGGCTTCTGGTACAACACAGATGACCGTACGATCGTAATGCACATTTCAAAGGAAATGTGAATGGAAAAGATACCAGACTAGACAGCCATGTTTGATAATTACAGATAATTAATAATTCCTACACTGTATAAAAATAGCTACATTGTGCTTATTCTGCAGTTATTATAATACACACTCATGCTTTTTGTCCATCTAAAAATGTTAGTGTTTTATCATCATCCCAAGATATTAAAAATAAGCTGAACATTATATGCTAGTATATTTCTAATAATGCACAGCTATCTTCAGAGTTATCTCAAAAACTTCTCAAGAGTAAGAACAGAGCAGCTTAAGACGTTTTAAGGCAGAAAGGGAAGAAGGAAGTGTCCAGGAAAAATAGCAAACAAGTTTCATTATTAGAGGAGGCTGACACATCAGAAGGATGCAAAGTGTGAAAGATAGTGTGTAACTATCTGCAGGTGAGTTTTAAGTAATTGTTAAAAACTATTAAATTGTCTCTTTCTGTAGACTGAGGTTAACTTCCCATGTCTTCGGTGCTATTTCGGTGCTATTTCTGAGTTTGTTATCCGTGATTCTCCCATATTATTCAGGATTTAGTGTGACAGCTGCTGGCATTCACATCTCTTCCCAGATTGTGGAGGACCAGGTGCCCTTCCTGTTGGGTTCAGGGACAGAAGTCATAGCAGGGCAGAACTACTCTCCCCAAAAGTAATGGATTTAGAGCCATGAAAATTACAGAATTGAATTTTGTGACTAAAGCAATGACTAAATATACCTTTAATCAAAAGAATCTATTTTACTTTATCAATAAGAACAATATAATATTTCTTTTTGATTGCAGTGCCAAGTTAACATTATTCTGCTGTTTGTAAAGCTCAGTTACTGCCAGGAATAAGGAAAACAACTTAATTAATAATGCCATTTAAATGAAATTTTTATTACAATACCAGCATAGGTATTGTCATGAACAGGCATGAGGGAGAATATGGTTTAATTGCCATTAATCACCTTCACTTTCATTATGTGTTTATAGAAACTGTTTTTCTCTTTGACATGCGTTTAATTTTGAGTATTATAATGCTATTGTCACTGAGAGTTTCATCAAGAACTTTTGACTTTCTCCATTCTCTTCCAATTTCTGCCTGCCTCACTCAGTTTTGCTGGGACCTTAGCTATGTCTGGAGCTTTACTGAGATTTGTGGGTTGGAAATACATTCCCTGTCTACAGATATGTGGCAGATTTTTACAGTTAGCCAGGTTTATGCTCTCATCCTATTTCTTTTTCCAACAAATTAAAGCCATGAGGTAACCGAATGTATTTATATACCTGATTCTTTTGAAAAAAAATTTGGTTTTCCTTTTGATCTGTTGTCATCATTTGAAGGAAGTGCTCTGAGATTTTACAGCTTACCAAATCTACATATCACATGTATTCAAACTACCATGCAAAAATCTACAGCAGGGAAACTTCTCCTATGTAAACCTTTCTGAGAAAGCATGCCAGCTCTCTAAGCATGTCTCCTTAGCGTTGTCTGATTGCACCACGCACTTTGCAGAACCACATTGATGTTCTCATGTTCTTGCTCACTGTGTGCCTATATCTGGATTTGTGAAGACAGCCAGTGTCTCCAGCGCTGCAGAAAGTACGTCACTTCTTGTGAAGTGTAGACTGACTAGTCATTTTAACAATCCATGGAGCTTTTAGGGAAGGTTTCATGTGTCTCTAGTGCATTTGGAGGCAGCACCAATGTTCCTTGTCATCCTTTTTTTTCAAAATTAAAGCTTGGTGGGATTTGGAAGTGGCTACCTTACAAATTAAGAAGCTGTGGATTAGGTACAGAGTGATGTCTCTCTCCTGTCCAGAATGGATGTTTCCAGATCTCTCTTAGCTCCGAGTGTCTGGGGCAGCCAGAACCTGCCTCTGGTGGCAGTGCTATGTGTAGGGCTCTGCCTTCCTAGCATGTGTGGCTCTGCTCTGCACCGGACAAAATCTGCCTGCCTCTTGTTTTAGACAGCAGTGCCACATGTTGCTCTCTCCTGCCAGAAGAGCAGGTATGTCGTTTAACTGGAAGGCAGGCCAAAGGGTGTGTAGTCGCTTCAGCTGGGCCTTCAGTGTGTGGTCAGATTCCCAGTGAATGTAGTACAGCACAATTATTTAGCAGCTAGAAAACCAGCTCCTGAAATTTCTAAAGGATTTTAACTCCTGAATGGACCTTAGAATAGTCCTTGAAGTCCAAAGTTCCAAGACTCTACTTCCATTTCAGTACTTTAAAACCTTTAAAAACAGAATCATAAAAGCCAGATAAATGTAGCCCGTGCCTTATTAATATTGGTTCAGGCAACTCCTTTCACACATTACTGACGTGCTTGGTAAATGGCGGTGTTCAGATACAAATGTGACTTTTCACACTGGTTTTTTGCTTTAACATGAGGCTTGAAATTACAGCCAGTACTTCCATGACTTTGTGCATTACAGAGATTTTCAGCTCTGTCTAACATGAGATCAAATTATTTTCATTGATATCCCAAAGCTATGACTTTTAGATATCCGTATAAGTTTCATATAATGTTTACAGCATTGGTGATGAGCTCATTTGGCTTCCTTAGAGTGGAAATATTTTGTAGATAATACTATGGTTTCTTATGTTCACCACATTGTTTCTTTCCAGACTGGGAGACAGAGATAGAATCACTAGTCCAAAAATGAAGTTGTTGTCCTTTACCTCCTTATTGGGCTGAAAGCGTTTTAAACATCTGTTTTGAAATAGTACAAAATCTAAACATGTTGAACATCTATGTCTTGAAGCATAAACATGAAATATACTTGCTTGTCTCTTGCAAGAATACCATTGTGGATAATGCCTTTGGCTGATGTTTTTAAAGAAAAGACCTTTCTGCTGTGTTCCAGATTAAGTGCAAAGCATAATGTTACTGTTTCAGCAGTGCAGGGTGTTAATACTTGATTGGTGTTGTGGATGTCACTTGCTATTATTGTTAGTGGCACTGAGAAGAAAACGTTCATTGAGAAAGATAATCCTCACACAAAAGGATGTAGGAACATGTAATTGACAATCAGGAGGTTAAAAGAGACTTGACAAGATTTCAAGGGATTAAAAAAGTTAATCTGTCAAGGCACATACCACCTCTGCTCCAAAGGCTTGTATTCTAATTAAGATTTATCACAAGGTTTTTGGCAATAGTCCTGTCACCCTTCCACTTTTGCCCAGTGGCGAAAATTGAAACTCAGTAATTCTGGCAATATAAGAGGTGTAGTAATAATCTGCAAGGTGACATGACGATGTCATTGCCTGTAAGTCCCACACACCATATTGTGATGCAGGATGATGGTTTTTTTAAAATCTGGATGCTGCTTTCAGAAAAACTGAAATCTCTTGCAATCATATTTTGTGGAGATGTGTGTCCTTCTGCACTCCTCCTATAGTCTCCTGATAGACTCCTAAATATTAGCAATTTTTCAGACTAATGAGATACTCAGTTAAAATGCACCATTTTTTGATAAGTCGCAAGCTTAAACTAGTTTAAGAGATGTTCTTTGTATTTTATCAGTCCAGGTAAACATGTAGTGCAATTTAGTAGTAGATAAACATGTGTAATACTTCAAACGAATGCTTATGTTTAAGAGATTTTGCAAAGTAGACATTAAATTGCTTGGGTGATTATTCAAGTTGTTGTGGACATAGGATTAGTCTTCTCTTCTTTGCTGTTAGTTTCAATTAATTTCTAACTCATGCCTGTGATGAAAGAAGCCAGCTCTTAGAGATCTGCTGTTTGCTCTGATATTTGAATTACAATACATGTATTAAAGCTGGTAGTTTTGTGTATAAATTGCATCTTTTCTGTAAACTGCAATCTTTTCTTGGTTCTTTTCTGTGAAGAGAACTGCTTGTTCTCTTCTTGAATGTTTTAAAAAAATTCGTGCTGTTAAAAATTTCTGACTTAGATGAGATTTTGGTAAACCTCTCCATACACAAGCACTATAGAATGAAAAGGTCAAGTACATGTGTCCAACCTTGCTTTAAGCAATACTATTTGATACTACATTTATGACTAAGATCACAAGAACACATGGGTTTTATATGAGTGTAATTACCCCACTGCAGGGATTAATTATGGATGAAAGTTAGATGTCCTCTGAAGCAGACAGGAAATTGATGACATTTCAGACAACTCCATTCACAAAAAAACCCGCAAGCGCACACTCTGTTAGGAATTGTCACCTATAACAGCATTTGTAGTTTTATAATCCAGGAAAAAGAAATGTGCTGCAACTATTTAGATGACGTGGACATTTGCATTTCAAAAGCTTACATATCCACAATAATAAAGCCAAACAAAACCAGAGTGGTTTTGACAATATATGATAAAATAGGATCACACAAATACATCTATTTTACCAGTTCTATAGAAGCAGTAATGTGAGGGGATTAGATATATAAATGAATATCAGCCATTTGGAAAATGAGCTAGTTCCAGAAACCTGTAAGTATAGAAATAGGTATGTTTCCTGTGGGTTTTTTTAATTTAAAAATACTTCTAAGTTACCCTTATTATGGTACAGGAAGAGTACTATTTTTATTTCAATAATACTCATTGAAAACTATAACAATATCCAGCTGCATAGAGTTAACCTATTGCTAACCACTGATTTCATGAGGTGTAACACAATAACTGGGTACAGTAAATTTGTCTTCACTTGCGAAAGCTCCAAGCTCATCTGTTGTTTTGCCTTCTCTTTCATCTTGTAAATGTCAAGTCTCACACCACTTTTTATTGAGGCATTTTTGCTGGACAGTGGGTCCTCACTTGACTCACTCCAAATCTTTTCACACTGCTAAGGAAAAGTTATGTTTTCAAATTATTTCCCAGGTTTTTAATTTTTTCCCCACCTACTTCTTTCCTGTCTCCTGTTAGTATTCTCTAGCAGAGGTAATGAAATTGAAAATTTGAAAAGGAGAGATGCAATCCTTACTGTTATTTCAATTCAGCTGTAGCCAAAAGAAGAAGATAATTTTAAAACACATTCTTATTACTGGTCCAATGTCTTTTCACACAGTAAAAGGAGTAGTTGGTTTTCTGTATCAATTTTATAAGTGACAATTACTTTAGAGCTAAGACTGACTATTCTTAATATCACCTGTAAGATTTTGCTGTTGTGTTGTGGCTGATTTAACTTTAAAGGGGGGGGAAAAATAAGTGTGAAACTGTAATCTTGTTTTTTCCAAGGCTTGGATAACTGATACAAAATACAAGGTGGTTTACAAACTGACTTGCAAGCAATTCACTAGCTTCACAAACAATTAACAATAAGTTTGTCTGTATGTCACAGTTTCCTTTCATAAATCATATATAGTAAATTATTTTTTCTGTTGATAGTATTTTTACTGTACCTATAGTATAACTTTGCTTACAAGAATAGTTCCATAAAAAAACACATTTCACTTCAGTGGAGGAACATGGTAAGTTATTCCAATCCCATAAAACGTATTAATGACTATATAATAAATGATATCCTATCTGATAGCCAGTCCCTAGAGTGGTGGTGGTGTTTCAGTAAGAGGATGATTGTGATCACTGAGCTGTTGTAAACCTTGGGGTTTTGAACCAAGGGTTTGCACAAGATTATTTGCTTGTGCAGATAGCTAATGGCTTACAAGTTTACACTGGAGGTGTTGAGGTAAGGTAGAGTTGTGTAAAAAGGCCCCCTTGAAGGTGAACTCATCATGTCCATTCTGTTTTAAATATGGATTCAAGTGGAAATTCTGTGGGCTTGTAAGTTGAGCTGCATGTAGTGGTTGGTTTATGCATCTACATAATTGTCGGTTCAGGTAGGTGAATGGTAATTATCATGGATAGCTCTAAGTCACCGTGAAGAAGTTTTGTAAAGAGGTTATAGGTTATTTTCTTTTGGCCTCAATCATGTACCTTTGATCTACAAGTGGACTGCTGTAATTGTGATACCATGAAGCCTAAAAAACAGCAAAGGATTAGAAAACCTATATATTGACTTGCATGTTCAATCAACTTGCATATGATCTCAGCAGGAAATTCAAAACAAAAGCTAATTTATGGAAAAATATGGAGTTCTAATCACAGTTTAGCTCCGTGGGGTTCCAAATAACACACTACAATCTCTACATGCAGATGCTTTCATCTTACATTTCAGATTTGGTGACATTCCAAAAGTTCTTATCAAGCCTTATTATCATCTTTTATTAAAGCTTATTACATTTATCCTTATTGCATGTTTGCTGTAATATTCTGTCATTCTTAATATGGAATAAAAAAGCTTTGATCTTTTTTAGCCAGTCATGAGATGGAAATATGCAACACAAGTGTTTCACTACATAGTATAAACTCCCAGCTCGGTGTGTCCTTTGAACATTGCTTTAATTGGCCCCTGTTTCTTTTTCCTTTGGTTCATAAATCTTTTCATCAGACTGCACTTCTCTGTGCCATCAACATGCAAATAGGCTATGCATGATCATATAGTGCCACTTAATTATATCCCTCAAGAGACTGGTGGTGGTTTTGTTGGGTTTGGGTTTGGGGTGGTTGGTTTCTTTGTAATAAATAAGGCTTTTGAACTATAAAAATGGTTGGATCGCTTCATCACTGCTCTTACCTAAGAAAGGTGTTTCCAGTTAATATTGAGACATTACATTGTCATTGCTTTTCTTAACACTTCTGTTTTATGAGGCCTGTGATCTAAAGGACAAAGCAAGACTTCTGTTGGACTTGTGAAAAAAACCCTAAAATAGATGAAAAAAAACTTGAGCCTCAGCTTTTTTCCAGAAAGCAAGTTTAAGGAAGAAAGAGTTATAGAACGAGAAGCAATAAAATCAAGAAATCCCTGAAGGAATACGGAAAAGTTATTAGCCTGTAGTCTTCACCTGGTCTTAAAGCGTGTAAATCAGGGAAATTTTCTTCTCCCCCACAATATTTAAAATCATTGATTATGACTTTATTAGATAGAAATGCAAAATTTACAGAATTTTTTTCCTGCCTTTGTATAAACAAAATAACCCTTGCGTCAAAAGAGCCAGCAATCCAGTATGCACTTCCCCATCACTTCTGTACCTGTAATTTTTCACCATCATTTTG
Organism: Dryoscopus gambensis; assembly: GCA_013389985.1. Classification (NCBI taxonomy): domain Eukaryota; kingdom Metazoa; phylum Chordata; class Aves; order Passeriformes; family Malaconotidae; genus Dryoscopus; species Dryoscopus gambensis. The sequence goes on along the minus strand of WEIT01010118.1, from coordinate 123,427 downwards.
GACTGAACAATATTAGTGGGGGGAGCTATGTTGAGGAGAAAACCTAGGATAATACTAAAGACTATTTAGGTATAGTGGATACTGTTACAAAATGGTGTAGGTTTGCTGTTCATCACAATAAATGGGCAAATCTGAAACAAGACATAACAGATACATCTTATTTAAATGAGAGGCTACTGAATAATTATCTTTGTTACTGTTTTAAGAACTGGATTCTCCCTTAAGCTTTGAGTGTGCCTTGTATAATGCAATTGACAGAATCAGACCATTGTTGCAATAAAGTCCTTGGCAGGACAACTGAAATGAGACATCTAGCCATACAAGTTTTCAGAGGAGTAAATGTTCCATCTTGGGGTGAATATAGTAAAAATATTTACACCAAGATTATGACACATCTTTCTTAACAGTTCAGATGCAACAATACTTTAAAATGTAATGTAATTATCTTTGATTAGCGATCAAGGAGAATAAGTTTATCCATAGTAGATAGCTGATATACTTTTGTTGTTATATTTTTTCTAGGCAAATATTTTTGATGTTTTGTAAATTCTTTGGTAAAAGGTTCCAAGAGAAAAAAAAGGAATAGGCTAGAAAGGTTGGATTGTTTTGCAGATGAAACAGTAAAATCAATGGACCCATTCAACTGTTCAGGATAAAAGGGAAAACACCAGTTTTTCTGTTACTATATTGATCTTGATAGGTATTACTAAGTTTTTCATATATCACTATACTAAAATGTTTTATATTCAGTGCATATGTTCAGCAACTTTTATATGATGCTGCTGGTGACTAATCTTTTGAAGGTGTTTAAAAGCATGTACTTTAAAGTTATTTTAAATTTAGAAATAACAGGGGTTTTATTGATTTGAGAAAAACAGTAATAAATAAAGAACTTGTCTTTGTAACTTTTAATTCACTTTATTTAACATTTTAATTAACTATTTTTAATTCACTATTTGATGTGCAGCAACATCCAAGGTATCCTATTATCTTAGAAACAAGTGAATGAATGCAAATCACTGGCAGTTCATTTGCACATCTTCAGGTCCACTTCAGGTCCTTCAGAATAAAATAGGTTTAGATTCTAATTATGACTGCAAGAAAAATATATAGAAGATAATTTTAAAAACCACTTCAGTGTTCAAATATTTCATTTTAAAATGTATTGCCAACAGGGAGATTAACTAGAAGATAATCCTTCAACAAGATTGAGCAATAATTGCAATTTGCTTAGTTTAAATTATAATCTTTTTGCATTGCTTTTAATATAGATTTTGCTCACTTTTCCTTATGTGCAAGTGTGCATAAAGGTTTTTCTATTAATTCCAAGGAAGCAATTTTTCAAATCATGGTTTGAAAATACTGGCACCCAGAAATACGTAGAAGTGGCAGTCCTAGAACATGAGTTCAGTAACTTAGCAAGGAGCTCATCTTCAAGCACAGCTTCATGAATAATAAGACTTAATTACCATACCTTGTCAAACACATGGGAGAAGGAGAGTCGCCAACATCATTCAGCTCCTCTTGCCAACTTTCCCTACACTGTTGAGTTCTTTGTGTTTATAAAGCATATGCCATAGGCCTTATCTCCAGAGGCTTTGGGGAGATGCTTGCTCTTTAGATATAGCCAGTGTTTTTTCTATCTGCTGTCTAGTGTTAATTTTTCATCTGTCATTATTCTATAAAAGCTGGAGGAACACTGGAAGTCCATTTGCCAGTTCAGGCAACTCTGTTTCTTCTTCTTGCTACTTAAGAGAATCCTCTTACCTGTGAATTCTTGTTCTCCTGTAATGCCCTGTGTCACCTTTAGAATTCTTTCCTGCAAGAAACAAGTTGCCAGGTTCAGAATGGAAGGTCTTGAATAGCTGACACTTCTGCCTGGTACTTCAGAGGATTACCTCTTCCATTACTGTAGGACTGCTTCTGTGAATAAAGCCTCGGCTTGTTTGTGTATGGTTTATTATCCATCTTTGACCACCTACTACTAAAGGACTGATTTCTTTTTGGATGCAAGGAAGTCTTGGAGAGGGTTTTGAAGTGATAATACAGTATATTTGCTCAAGAACAAGTTCCTTGTAAAGGTAATGCATAAAGCACCGAATTACTAGCTTGAGAAAGGAGCATGCACAACAAATGGGCAATGTCTTCCTGAAGATCATTGCAAAATGTTTTACACGGTGTAAACTAGTGATGGTTTTTCTTCAAGTGTTTGCTGTGAAATGTATTCTTAGTTGCTCTTTTAATTATTGAGTGGACATGGAAGGCTTTGTAGACTGATTGCAAACCAAAATAACTAGACTTCAGTTACACAGTGAAAGACAAAATCAACCAAGCTTGAAAAAGCAGTTTAAGATGGTTCAGAAACCCTTCAGTGAACTGTGTGGTGACAGATGGCAAGATTACCCAATAGCCTGCAACAAACGATAGTATTTTTATGTTAGCATTAAGGCTACTGTTGGTACAAATGCTTTACTTTGATTTGAGCTCTGAATTTTTGAATATCCCAGTCCATTTGGTGGGGGAAGGGTGGG
>WEIT01010118.1:69945-120876 GCA_013389985.1 Dryoscopus gambensis | reverse complement strand
TCTCTGATGCCTCTTCTTTCCACTCCCTTAGAGGGAATGCACTCCTCACCATTTAGACTATCACCACACTCTAAAGGCTGGCCATGCAGATAATTTGTCCAGTAGCAGTACAAATACCGCCTTAAACAACTCAGTCCAAAGGTAAATGCTAGCATAGCTTCAGCAAATGAAGAACTCTTGGTAGGTAGGGATTACTTTGCAGAACAGATATAGGGACTGAAACAGTCGAATAGATAGAAGATCCTAGAATCATAGGTTAAAGATAGTAGGTTTTTCTGTAAATTAAATTTAACTTAAATTTAATTAAAATAGGTTAATTTTTTTTATTTGCATTTTAAAAAATGTAACTATTTAATCGTAGGTTAAATTGTTAAAGATGGAAAAGAGCTTAAAAATCATCAAGTCAAACTGTCAACCTAGCACCACCACCATGTTCACCATTAAACCAATGTCCTGAAGAGCCATATCCATGGGGGTTTTTTTAACACTTCCAGGGATGGTGGCTTCACTACTTTCCTGGGCAGTCTGTTCCAATGTTTTACAACCCTTGCCATGAAAATATTTTTTCCTAATACATAATCTAAACCCCCCCGGCATAATTTGAGGCCATTTCCTCTTGGGCTGTTAACTTGTTAAATGGGAGAAGAGACTGACACTCACCTTACTACAACCTGCTTTCAGGTAGTTGTAGAGAGCGTGAAGGTCTTCCTCAACCTCATTTTCTCTGGACTAAGCAACCCCACCTTCATCAGCTGCTCCTCACAAAATCTGTGCTCCAGACCCTTTACCAGATTCATTGCTCTTCCGTGAACATGCTTCAGAACCTCAATGTCTTTCCTGTAGTAAAAAGAGCTGGACACAGCTTTTGATGTGTGGCCTCACCAGTGCCAAGTATGCAGGGCAATCCCTGCCCTGCTTCTGCTGGCCATGCTATTTCTAATACAGGCCAGGATGCCATTGGCTTTCTTGGTGACCTGGGCACACTGCTGGGATCACTGCTGTCAGACAGCACTTCCAGGTCCTTTTCAGCTGGACATTTTTCTAGCTACTCCTCCCCCAGCCTGTAGCGCTGTATGGGGTTGTTGTGACAAAAGTGCAGAACTCAGCACTTGGCCTTGTTGAACCTCATACAACTGGCTTTGTCCCAGTTTCATCCAGCCTATCCAGATCCCTCTGCAGAGCCTTCCTACTCTCCAGCAAATCAACACTTCTGCCCAACTTGGTGTCATCTGTGAACTCGCTGAGGGTGCACTTGATCCCCTTGTCTAGGTTGTCGGGGGAGATTTTAAATAGAGTTGACTCCAATACTGAGCTATGGGAAACACCACTCAGGACTGACCACCAGCTGGATGCAGTTTGGTTCACCACCACTCTCTGGGCCTGCCCATCCTGTCAGCTTTTATACCAGCGAAGAGTTCACCTGTCCACACCATGGGAAACCAGTTTCTCAAGGAGAATGCTGTGGGAGAAAGTATGAAGAACTTTACTAAATAGTAGTCTCAGTAGACGGCTGCTTCTCCCTCATCCACTAAGTGGGTCACTTTGTCATAGAAGGAGACCAGGTTGGTCAAGGAGGACCTGCGTTTTGTAAAGCCAAGCTGGCTGGGCCTGATCCCCTGTTTGTCCTGTACATGTTGCATGATGGCACTCGAGATGATCTGCTCCATGACCTTCCTTGGCACTGAGGTCAGGCTGACAGGTCTGTAGTTCCACAGATCCTCCTTCTGNTCCAGATCCCTCTGCAGAGCCTTCCTACTCTCCAGCAAATCAACACTTCTGCCCAACTTGGTGTCATCTGTGAACTCGCTGAGGGTGCACTTGATCCCCTTGTCTAGGTTGTCGGGGGAGATTTTAAATAGAGTTGACTCCAATACTGAGCTATGGGAAACACCACTCAGGACTGACCACCAGCTGGATGCAGTTTGGTTCACCACCACTCTCTGGGCCTGCCCATCCTGTCAGCTTTTATACCAGCGAAGAGTTCACCTGTCCACACCATGGGAAACCAGTTTCTCAAGGAGAATGCTGTGGGAGAAAGTATGAAGAACTTTACTAAATAGTAGTCTCAGTAGACGGCTGCTTCTCCCTCATCCACTAAGTGGGTCACTTTGTCATAGAAGGAGACCAGGTTGGTCAAGGAGGACCTGCGTTTTGTAAAGCCAAGCTGGCTGGGCCTGATCCCCTGTTTGTCCTGTACATGTTGCATGATGGCACTCGAGATGATCTGCTCCATGACCTTCCTTGGCACTGAGGTCAGGCTGACAGGTCTGTAGTTCCACAGATCCTCCTTCTGGTCCTTCCTGTGGATGATAGTCACATTTGCCAACTTCCAGGCACCTGGGACATCCATGCTTAACCAGGGCTGCTGGTAAATGATTGAAGGTGGCTCGCTGAGCTCTTCTGCCAGCTCCCTCAATACTCGGGGGAATGCCATCTGGCCCCGTGAACATGTATGTGCCTAAGTTGCATAGCAGGTCACTGACAATTCCCTTCCAGATTATGTGGGTTTCATTCTGCTCCCTGTCTCTGTCTTCCACCTCCAGGGGCTGGATACCTCAATGACAATTGGTCTTGTTATTGACAACTGAGGCAACGAAGGCATTAAATATTTCAGGCTTTTCCTCATCTTTTGTCACTGTTTATCCCAGAAAGGATGGAGAGTTTTGGCCCTCTTTTTCTTGCTGATGTGTTTGTAAAATCATTGGTGGTCTTTTATAGCATTATAGCATTGGCCAGATTAAGTTCTACATGGACTTTGGTCCTTCTAATTTTCTCCCCTCATGGCCTCACAACACCTTGTAGTCCTTCTGAGCTGTCAGTGCCCTTTTCCAGGGGCAATAAACTCTCCCTTTCTCCCTGAGTTCCATTCAAAGCTCTCTGTTCATCCAGGATCATCTTCTTCCCCACCAGCACACCTTTCAGCACATGGGGATGGCCTGCTTCCGTGCTTTTAAGATTTCCTTCTTTAAAGCACATCCAGCCTTCCTGAACTCCGTTTTCCCAGATATCATCATCTGTTTTCCTGCTTAAAAAGCCATCTTGTTCCACAATGGAAGCAATCATCCCAGTCTTGATACAAGTAAAAGGAGGCTTTTTTTAGGGTTTGTGGGCACATTTGGAATTGTGACAACCCATCTTTTCTCCCAGCCCCTGAGAATTCATCTATGCTTGCAGCTGTGGATTATTTGGATGGAGTTGTGATCCGTGACCACAACCATCACAATCTGCCTGCCTTCTGGTTAGAGGCATCTGGCATTCTCACACAAGTCCTTGCTGCTGTCAAAGTTATGCCAGTATTGAAAGTCAATCTGATGTTGGTATCCCCGTAGACTTGGCAGTCAGAACTAGTGACTCTAGGGAGGGTCTCTTGGCTTCATTGTCATTGTCTAACACCAAATAAATTCCAAATTGATTGGGAATATCTAATCCAAAAATCAAGACACTGTTTTACGTTAGATTTGAGACAAAAATAGCAGCAGGAAATAATGAAATGCATTTTGCTTCAAATGTTGTTGCTTTAATTTTGGCTTTATATATCAAATTCTTTGTAAAAAAAAAGTAAACCTACTATTTCTCTGAATACAGTAGAAACAGAGAAGGGGACTGATCTCTTACATCCCCATCCTAAAGCTGGAAGAAGGCCTTCATCCTCTTCTAGATCAAAGGAAATCAGACAAACATATACACCTCTGCAGTCTGATTGCCTCATTCTCCCTTTGGAAATTCAGAACTAGTTCATACCATTTGACTTGATGCTCTCAGACATCCCACTGAGGTACCAGTACCAGGTGCTGCTAAACAGATTAATAATAGCATCACGAATTTTTGTCAGGTGCCTCAGTTTCTTTATAAAATGATAAGGACATAAAGTTTGCTTTTATACTGATGGCCAGGTAAGAGAAGACAAATTTTGATTGACAGAATAGTGCTTAAGTTTGGCTTAATCAGTTGATTTATGCATGTTCCAAAAGTTCATCATCTCTAAAGAAATTCTGCCTTGTAATTTGATACTTTAGCAATAAGCCTGTTTATTTTATGTTGTTTTCATGTTTGTTGTGAAAGGAGAATTCTCAAAATTCCATAGCACTAGCTCAGAGAGATTATGTAGTTGAATTGTTTAGTGTATTAGTACACACTGTAAGTTTTGTCATTGGAATTGTCTAGCAACAGTTTTTGTCTGCATAAAAATATTCCTACACTCGCAATCTGTGAAACAGCTGCATTTATCCATCTGTTCATTTTCATTAAACATTGTGTATTGAACTTCTTTCTAGTTCATTGTCAAAGCTGAGAGGAGTAGTATATTTGAGGGATCCAGCTAATAATCCCTGTCTTTGACAGTAAGCTACAGTGGGACTCCCATCAGTACAAACACAAAGAAAAGGTAGTTGTCACTTACATTGTAGTAATTGTGATTATATTGATGTAATCAATATAGATCCCAAAGTCCTTTCCTTTGAAGACTTCAAATTCCCGCTGTTTTGAATTTCAAAGGAATGGCTAGAAGGTCGTGTTGGAGATTCCCCTTCTGATCTCCCAGTGCATGAGGAGGCACAGGGCATGTACATAGCACCAGATGTTAATGATGTTCTAAGCTCCTGTGTTTCTAGAGTTACAAAATGAATGTCACTTTCTTTTTTTTTTCTCCAGAAAAACTAATAAAAGGGATAAGAAGACAGCAAAGAGAGGTGATTTAGATCTCCAGACTTGAAAACAAGAAATGTACTGGGTTTAAATCATAAAATATTTAGCTATTTGCAGTCTTTCATTGCTGCCAGTGAAATGAATAAGTATAACAAATAGTAGAGTTTGACCCTAGGGATTTTATTGAAAAGTATTAAAACAGATACACTTGTCAGGTGATTAATACATAAATAAGGATTTCAGCTGAGGGAGGGTGAAAATAGTAATGGCTAATTCTAGTGATGTGCCAGAGATGGTGGTGGTCAGATTTATGGTTTAACAAGAGTTGAGAGGGGAAAAAAGAAAGATGTTTTTAGGGTCAAGGAACATTCTACATTATCAGGCTTTGACAAGCAATTTAAGGTCTGGGAAAGAAGAGTAATAGTAGAGTCAGAGACTTGGAACAAAGAGAATATGTCATTTGTAGCGAGGATTTCAGTCTTTGAAGTATTCAGTAACAGGTCTTTAGTTGCATTCTGGTTTTTTGTTTTGTTCAGGGTAAGGGGGAGGCTTTAAGGCAAAGACCTGGCAGACAACTTCTTAATTCAGCAATTTTTTTTGCCTGGCTAACTAAACTTCCATTGATGCCTGTTCATCTTAAGTAAGGGTTGCCATGGTCAATACAGAGAGATTTAAGAAGATCAGAGATGAAACCAAATGGGGTGAATAATTTTTTGTTGTTTGCATAGAGGGAATGAATAAATTAGTAATGTTGACTGTAGCAATCATCTGCTTCAGAGAGAGAGAAGGAGCAGAAGCAACAAAGTACAGTGAATTATCTTCCTTGTAGTTTGCAGTAATAGTTAAAATACGTGATTACAGATTTTTTTCCCAGTGTATTTTTATTCCCTAGTAGCACTGAAAGACTATTTTAGCTGCTTTGCAGATAACTGTTGTCATGGAATGAGCAAACCCATGTTACACCAAGCGCAAAGTACAGTAATTAAAATAAAATTAATTTTGGTGGCATTATAGAGACACTGGAAGAGAAGAAGATAATCCACAGACACCATGAAATTGCATATGTTTTGAGTATCACAGTATAGCACTAAGGTGGGGGGGGTTTCCCATATTTTTGCTCTAAAAGTTTAGACTCTGGGTTCATTCTTTAATCTCTGGTGATCAAGGTTCCTTAACTTGCCTCTTAACACCATGGAAGGTTGACTCTGTCTCATAATTAACTTAGCTAAACTCTTTAACATGGTATCGCCTTTCAAATGAATGAGGTTGTGGGGAATTAAGTAATTTAGAAACCTAGTTTATGCATTACCATTATCAGAGCAAAGTGCCCCAGTGTCTCTGGCTCTGCTCATGGCCTTGGCCTCGTTTCGTAGTCTGGTGTGGGGAATGGGCATGTAGCAGGAGGCTGTGCAGGGTGTTGTTGACAGCCTGAAGTGCTCATGTCTTAGGTTAGCCCCGGAACACCCACAGCACCCTCCTTCCTTTCCTATATTTTTTCTTTTCCCTTTCTGGCTAACCAGGACGGATCCATCTGCTGGGAAAATCATTTATTTTAGTAGGTCATTTAGGAGTTCACTTAAATGATTTGTCTCTTCAGAAGGATCAAAAATGAAAAAAAGAGAAAAGAACATAATTACTGCCTATCCTTTTGAACATTGATTTGGGACCGGTAAAAGACTCAAAATGAGACTGGTGAGCTTTCTGTCAACTGTGTTCACTGAAAGCACTGTATCATTAAAGGACAGTGGTAGTAATTGCTTAGTGCCATTGCTGAACTATTAGTCTGCCAATGCTTGTTCGTGTAATTTAATTTTTTTAATGTATGAGTTGCTATTCCGCTGCGAAGCATGGAAAGTCGTTATTTGTGCAATTTGTCATTGTGGTTAAAAGCATCAAATAACCTGTATCCTCTACCACCAGCAATGCATCTGTTTGGCCTCAACTGGCAGTTGCAGCAAACTGAAAATGATACATTTGAGAATGGAAAAGTGAATTCTGATACTGTGCCAACACATCCTGTAACAGTTCCTGCTGGAGACAATGGTAAGTGAAATGGGCACCATTTTTTTTCCTTCTTTAAAACATTTCCTTCCTTTATGTCTTACATACATCAAACTTTAACAGTTTTCCTGCAAAACTCCGTATTAATTGAAGTACAGAGCATTTGTAAGTAATAGTAATTTTAAATAGATAAACAGGAACACAGAGTTTCTCCTACGTAGCATGTGAAGGGGCCTATGGATCCCGAGCAATGATGCTAATCTTACTAGGAAAGCTAGCTGTCAACCAAAATTCCTCACAGGAATTTGCGTGTGATATTTGATGAGGATAGGAAAGCTTTCATCATATCCAGAGAAGCGGAACCTCTGCTTACTCTGAAATATGTGCTAATATTTTTTGTTGTTGTTGTAGGGTCCCCAGAGATAGCAGAAGGGTGCTAAGGCTGGCTGGGACCATCCTGCCTTAGGGGCCTCGTGTTGAAGAAATGGCCACATTACACAAAGCCCGGGGACCCAAGGAGTCAGGACATACTGTTTCATAAGGGGGACCTGATACCAAGTTTCAATCTTTGGGACTTTGGGCAAGCTCTCAGTAGTTTTTGGACAAAAGATTACATCTCTGTGTCCTGTCATAATTGCTTTTTCTGAAGTTTTTGCTCCAGAAGAGGCACTTCAGGAATATTTTGCATATTTTTGAAGCTTCTCTCTTAACTATGCTTAGAAGGCGGCTCATGATCAAGGAGCTCCATGTGGCATGAGGACCTCAGTATGGAATACCTTGGGGTTTTCTCTACGGAGATTGATGTTTTCTTCTCTTCTTTTTTTTTTTTTTTAATTTCTCTCTGAAATTTAATAGGTCAGGTATAATGTGTACATTTGTTTTCTCAAAGTCTCTAGCATATAACGTTGAGTCTGAGTCAGCCAACCAATATATAAAGTAAGGAAAAAAAACTTTCTTAATTTTGTTGTTAGAGCTTTTAAAATACAAACCACATAAAGGGATTATTTTTTATCGACCTTTTTCAATGTTGCCCTTTAAGATTCTCAAAACATTTAAGAGCTTGTGCACTTTTGGCTAACAGAGGCTTCAAAATCAATAGGTTTTGAATGGAAAACTTGATTTAAATGGTTGATGAATGCAGTGTTTGCTTCATTACACAAAAATCCATTTTCCCATTCACAAGGTACATCTGACCTCCTTACCACTGAGAAGGAGGAAGCCTCTGCCAGCAGTTGACATCTTGAAAATTTTTCAAGTTATCACAGCTCCAAGTCATAGAAAAGTTAAAGCTCAGTTCACTCCTTTTGTCATCTTTGTAAGCCTATGAAACTTCTCCAGTAGGACATTTTCTTCTTCCATTTCCTTTACCCTCCTGCCTTTTTCTTTTACTTTATCGCTCTCTATGTTCTTCTTTCTTGTTTTGAATGAAGAGGAAAAAGCTACTCTATGGTTAATGAATATTGATGCTGCAGTGACAGCTCATCATCCCATTGTCTTCTACATTCAATAGCCAATATATTGTCTTGTATAAAATATACTGATGTTTTTGTAAATATTCTATAAATACTTACTGGCTTTTTTCCCTTGATTTTTTTTTATTTTTTTAACAAACTAAAACCTGTTATACACTGCCTCAAAAATAAAAGGAAATAACAAGGATATCAAATCCATTTTTCCTTCTTTATGTCCCTAAATACTATTCAAGAGAACAGGGTTAATTTTAATTCCACACACTGTTAAAATGCTATCCTCTGCAGAATATGGTAAGTGGTCATTTATCAGCATACATCAATACTAAAGAACAGACAGACCAGAGAGTACACATTTTAAACCACAAGAGAAGGACCAGTTAGGCAGAAGGGAAAGTGTGATGACTAGATGTGAAATGTGAGGAGCGGGGGCCTTGTGCTATCACACTAGTTACTGAAAACTGTAGGGGAGAATCGATGAAGCCTTGATTCAGATCCTTTGACAGCTGAACAACTTTCAGTACCACTTCTCTCTAGTCCCCTGGTAATATCCTGATACTCTGATTTGGATTTGAGAAATTTCAACCACCCTCACAGTAAATGCGAATGAACATGACATTTCATATTTTGATTTAAAGCTGTGTGTAAGAACTGTTTCTGTTCAGAAAGTGGAAAGGAAATGACAACACTATGAAGCTCTTTCTTATGCTCATTGAGATACAACGGGGAACAAAGAATAATTAATGCCCTAACCTTAGCGTGGCAAACAGCAACTGACAGTTTTGAGAGAGGCGTTGGGGTGCTAAAGGGGCATGTGGCTACAAAGTAAAACCATCTTTTCTTTGGTGAAGAACATGGGATTCCATAAGAGCATTATCTGCTAAGTGTTGAACCCCAGAAACAAGCATTGCTGGCAAGGTGGTTAATGTATTTGATAAATGCCACTTACCCAAGCTGTCTAGCTCATCTTTTCAGTAGTACAAGGCAGTTATTTTTCATTTGAAATGTAGAAATAGGGGAAGCTGCAGATCAATATGGCAAACAAGTGTTTATTGTTTAGTGATTACCAGTCATCAGTGTGTGAATTTATTCAACACAATATGCTTAAATTTCAAGAAAGAGGTAAAAAACAAATGCTTAAATAAACTGAAATAGTGACTACAGATCCATCTTCTGGAATAACACATGAATATTATGAAATTTAGAAAAGCGTTAGACTCATCCTGAAAAGTGTTTAAAAAATTATTTCTTCCAGATCAGATATTTCACTGTCTCTCTTCTCAACAGCACTCTGATCAATGTGATAATCCTGTGAGACATTTTCAGTGACTGCAATGCTGTTGTGACATAGCTCTGATGGTGGCACAAGTTCCCACTCAAGGCCTCTCAGCAGCGCTTCTGTACCTGTTTAATTCAGCAGCGGTCTCGGTTCATCTTGGATGCACAAAAAGTGGCGAGGATCAATCTGTGACCTCACCTGGCATTTCAGATTTTAATCTAGTTTTTTTATAGTCTAAATGTTTGCAAAAAGGTTGTGTCAGTTTGTTCCATCAAATGATGAATAATGTAGAATTTGAACATAAAAGACAAGGCAGAATTGTCAGTTCTTCAGAACACTTGTATGCAAACAAGTGAGCATCACATGAACATGCTTATCACATTCAGATGGGTTTATTTCAATTTTTGTAATAGACTAGCTGATGAAAAGATATAAATTGGTAAAAACACAGCAAATTCCAAGACTGTAATGACAGTTCCATTTTTCTTCGTATTGCTTCATTGAAGCCTCACCCTCATGTGCCAGCTGCTTAAATACAGTGTTGCTTGCTTACACAAAACCAAAAACAGGTAACCAGAGCTGTAGCATTTGTTAGTACTGAATAAATGCTCTGATAATTAATGTAGGAAAGATTTTATTAGTTCTCTTGACTACTTGTGTTTATGTATCTATTTTTATTCTTAAAATCTGTATGCTGCATTTTGCTTTTTCTTTTTTTTTCTTAATGTGAGACTTTATTCTGATAAACCCCTATTAAAATGCTAGTAGAAAAAATAGTAGGTTAATGTAGATTCTAAGCCGTTTCCGTAATGCTCCTCCTTAGGGATGCTACAGCATTTTTAGTTTGTAGGTATTTGTGGTATCTTTGCCTCTTTATTTCCAAATCACTGAGTTCCTGGGATCTTCTATTCAAAAAGATTGGCAGGTAACATTTTTCTGAGGTGATTCTAAATATTTGAAGATATATATGAAGGATGGTTGAAAGCCAGAAAGGAACAGTAATTTTTGATCTCCTTATTATTCTAACCCATCAGGAAAATTAGGAGGATTTGCACAAGAAAACAACACTATAGATTCTGGAGAACTTGATATAGGCCGAAGAGCGATACAGGAAGTGCCCCCTGGGATTTTTTGGAGATCACAACTCTTCATTGATCAGCCACAATTTCTAAAATTCAATATATCCCTTCAGAAAGATGCACTGATTGGAGTATATGGTCGAAAAGGCTTACCACCCTCACATACTCAGGTGAGAACTGCTTGCATTAAAAGTGGGACACATTATTGAAAACCATGATCTTGTATCTTCTGTATCTTTTTTCTCTCTCAGGATTACATTCTTTTCCATTTTGCTGATGTTTATTTTTTTCTGTTTATACTTTACTGGTCTCATGTGATGACCAGAACATTTGTAATACTTTATGTGTTGGGATCTAGAATGGGGGTAGAGGGTATTCTTATTTATGAGCTGTTCTGTTTCCTAATCAATGATGATGCTTTGGATATGGAGTTGTTTCATGCAGAATTTATAGGTACTTTTATTCTTCCGTGGTATATGGACATATCTTTAAAAACCTAAGCCAACTAATATAGAATCTTTTGACCACACATAAGGTGTGGTTGAGCGTTTCTGCAAACAGCACATTAACCAAATGTCCAAACAGGAAGACACAGAAATGCTAGAGTATTTACAGCTTGGTGTCTCACTAAATAAATACAGAAAAGAAAAAATATGTAATGTGTATCTACAAAGATACAGTGAACTGGGATTCTAAAATTGACGTCTTCACTAGACATCTGGTGTCTTGAAACTTTGTTCTTAAGTGTCCCAGAGGATTTATTCTGTTCCACCCCTCAAAAGGTTCCTAGTGACAACTTTCATTGCATATAGTCACATTGCCTAGTAACAAAAAAACCACTTTTTATCCATAGTTAGAGAATAGTTAAAGTATAAAAGAATGAAAAGTGTTCTGAATTGGCAGGAGAAACAGAGAATCAGTGCCTGAGATGGTATTTTAGCATCAGTTTTATTCATGTTTTATTTTAAAGATTTAAGACCCTCCAACATTAGATTTCTTTCAGCACAATATTTGTCCAAGTGCTTGCTCAGGTTCATTTTTCCACCTGAATAGGTATTCTAGCTCATTTCTTCTACCTCATTTAGAGAAACATCTTCGTGATTTTTATTTTGAGTGTGTGGATTTGCCATGGACACAAGTCTAAGTATAGCAACCTAATGGTATAATTGTATCAAAGCTTGACTGATTACATCTGATACACAGTTGTAACAGCAAATCCATAGCTGCAAAATTCATATATTTTAATTCAGGCCCTTGTTTTTTTTAATTTTGATTTTCATGCTGCTGCACTATCTAAATTTTTGTTTTGTTTTGTTTTGTTTTTATTCAGGCACAAATTTTAAAATATGTACAGTATAGAAATGTATCTAATTATTACACCTAGTTAACAGTCACAAACCACCGAGGAAGGGTCAGCAAAGTAGCTAAAGTCATGGAATGCTACATTAACTTTATTTTGTAGTTTAGTTTCCATTAAAGTACAAACACTTTACTGGATGCAGAAAGTGCACTCATGTTTACTTAAAAATTTGATCTTCATAATAATGATTAAATGGATTTTCTTCAGACCTTCACGTATGAACACCCACCCTCAGGCTGACAACAACCACAAGAAATTCTAGCGTAAAGAAAATTGATTCAAAAACTTATTAGCCATTGGAAATAGGGGTTTGGAATACAAATGCCATCTCAATGATAACAATAATAACAGGAGTTAGGGGAATACGTGTGTGGCAAGAATGAATAAAACTGAAGAAGCTGATCTGGACTATGCGTTTATATGAGAAGTTATGCACGTAAGTACGTCTGTTAAAGAATGATCTCTACTTGATTCCTTATTTTGTCAAAAGGCTGAAATGGGAATGCCCTTTACCCAAAAACACAGAGATTACTAAATCTGTTTCCCATCGTCTGTGTTACACAGACTCTCAAGTTCTGATTAATGTTTAAGTGTGATGCAAGAGAAAGAATCATATGTGAGTCCTGCTACTGGATCTTGTGCAGTTTCTGTGACATTTTGGATATACTGTTCCCAGGATATAGGTCAAGCTCTCTTGTCCTATTTTTGCCTGGTATATAATTAGACTATTGGTTACAAACCATTGACTGACACTGGATACATTGAAAAATTAGCCATGCTTACTTATCTGTGCCCTAGTGAACTTATAAGGCTGCTAAAGCTTCCCAAGGGTACAGCTTTATCAGAATGTTTATATGGCCTTGAACCCAATCATGTCCAGTTTAAGTGCCTGAGATAAAACATGTATGTAATCTCCTAAAAATGCAGTTTCAGTAAGTGGTTGGGATTTTATTTGCGAGCATGCTCCTTCATGTGGGGAGAAAAAAAATGGAGTAAAATACGTCTCACCAGTTTAGGCCTTCTCCAACAAAGTCCTAACACAGGACTTCGATGCAGACACAATTTGTCCTGGTAAAATACATACTTAACTGAAGTAGCTTATGTAAATAAAATAAGGTATTTCGGCAAAAAGACATCTAATGAAATAGAACACTGAGGAGGTTATAAGCATAAGTCTATTTGTTGCTTTCTTATTTCCCCTAACTCCTATGGCTTGTACTGACAAAAGTACCTAACTGCAAGCCGGGCATAGATAACAGGGACAGACTAACAGCTGATGTTGGGCTTCACTGCATCCTTCCATTAGGAAAGACAGCTCACTCATGTGGCTTCAAGTGTCACAGGAACATAGCAGACAAACACATAAATATCCATGCTGAGTTGGATCAAAGGCCCATCTAGCGTTCTGTCTGTGATGGGGCCATGAGCAGATACGGAGAGATTAATAAAGCAGCATGACAGTACTGCAGCTATTCTTCTCATAATGTGCTTTTGGCCTCCAGAGTTTTAAGGCTGAAGGACTTTGCTGAGTCAAAGATGCTGTCTTTGTATTTTACAACCTGTATTGGTTTAACACAGCCTGATTTCTTGGTGGAGGCCAAACCTTCAATAATTTTTTTTTTCCTGTGAATTTGCGTAGTCACCTTTGAACCTGTGGAAGCTTTTAGCATCTGTGACATTTGCAGCAAGGCTTAACTAAACATCTCACACTGTACTCAGTGTGTTTTGAGACAGTCTCCTGGTACTTTTTGTTTGACACACTGTTAGTAGTGTTTTGGAAGAGGCAGGGCAGAATTCCTCGTTAATTTCTTCTGCATGCCACCCTTGATTTATGGATCTCTAGTGTCACCAGTGAGTTTTATTTTTTCCAGTCTGTTTTGTCATTCTTTTTATGATTTTCAGTCCTTTGGTCATCCTTTTCTGAACGTTCTCCAGTTTTAAGGCAGCCTTTTCAAGGTGTGGAGACCAGGACAGCACAGAACATAAGAGGTGTTTAACTGTCATAGTTTCATTCAATGTCTTAATGATGTCTGCTTTTTTTTTTGTTTAAATTGTCGAGCTCATATTTCCATAATCTGTCTACCATAGCTCAAAGGTCTCATCCCATAATGACAAAAGTTGGCTCAGAGCCCATCTCTGGATGTGTCAAGCTAGGGTTGTTTCATGAGGACTTTGAAAAGTAGAATCTCACTCATACATATCACTTCATGTCTGTGTCTCTTTAATGCTATCTGCCCTTATCTTCTAGTCACAGAGTGACAAGTGCTAATAACAAAATTTATGCAAATGAGCAACTGCTGCTTGTTTCTCAAACGTCAGTATTTGAATTTTCAGATTTCACGTTAAATAATAGAGAACTCATTACTTNGCTGTCACCTTTTACTGCAATGCAAAACTTGCCTTTGACATTGGTCACCTTGTTCTCCACGTCTCTCCTGTACCCTTTGCCTGTTTATCCACCTCTTTTTTGTACCCAGTTAAAACCTGACAGCGAATAACAGGAAACTGCAGTCAATATCTGTCCCTAACTGTACAACCGCTGGTGCCAATTACCCTATAATTGCAAGGGACATAATAAAAGTATGATAGAAATAAGTTTGGGAGAGATCTCAAGAANGTCACTTGTCCTTCCCCAGTATCTTTGCTCATATGCCTGTGATACCCTACATGTGTAACTACACACCACAATCTTCCTTCGCTTCCTTCTTACAGCTTCAGTATTTCTGCCAATGTCTNTAACTGTACAACCGCTGGTGCCAATTACCCTATAATTGCAAGGGACATAATAAAAGTATGATAGAAATAAGTTTGGGAGAGATCTCAAGAAGACTTCGTTTACACCCTTGTCTTGTAACAGGATGAATTGTATATAAACTATTCCTATCAGCTGCATAGAATTCTATTATTAAACAATAGCAGAATGCAGAAAATGTAACTCTAAAAATCCCATAATCCAAAATAATAGGGATATAACATGTAGGAAATGGTTTGATGTATTGTATTCAGGACAGAATTTTTGGTTGCCGTGGTGTATTCTCTTTAGGTGCCAAAAGTAGTCTCAAGCACAGCTACTGTTTGTGTGTCACAGACTGATTTGTGATGCATAGTTCTCTCTTTCTGAGGAATCATAAATAAATCAACCAGAAATAATTGACGGTGGCTGTCCATTCAAAACCCAATCAATGCAAGCCTGAAAGTCTTTGTGACACTTTCTAAAAATGTCAGTTCCATTGCAGCCAGAGAATCAATATGTTTATTTAAAGAGACTTTTAAGCATGAGAAAGGTACTTTGGTTTAAAGCAAAACTATATGGAATGGTAGGGCAAATCATCACATTTAGACTCAATATAAAGAAAATTAATTTATCCTCATAAGAGGAAAATAAAATTGGTATGGTTTTTCTTATGAAGATAATTGTTTTTCCAGTCTGTTTTTGTTAACATGTCCTAAATATAAAAAAGCAGCCTTTAAAAAGGTTGAGATCAATTCTTGTTTTTTGCTGGGGGACAGAATGAACAGTAAATTCCCTTCTGTATGGCTTTTTAAATGTAGTCTAAAATGGTGTTCTGGTAACAGCATATGTCCTTGTTACATTAAAAATACAAAATCGTGAATTGTACCGTGCTTGTCAGCCATTAGTGGCCAATCAAGTGGTGTAACCACTTGTTCCTGTATCAAAAATACAGTTTTAATCTGAAATTTTCATTCTACAAAAGTGATCTCTCGCCATATACAAATTACAAAGTCACTACTAATGTCTATAAATGACCTGTTAAAACTCAGAGCTCCCTGAACCTTCCCTTTTTAAAAATATTAGTGAAAACCACCAGAGAGGCAAGAGTGGAAAAAAGCTAAAATTGGTTTTTTCTCTCTCTCACAAAATAAGATAAATATTTAATTCACTGACAAATGAGAGTGTTGAATGGTTTTGAATAATTGCTCTCCCAAAACGATCGCATTTGTTTTCATGTGGTGCAGCACATACAAAGCTGCCGAGGCACCGGCTTCTGTGCATCCTAATCACATTATGTTCTATTCTGCTCGTTCAGACATAGAAGGAAAAGTGTCTCAGGTGTTGATAAAGGCATATTAGCTATGCATTTCCTTCACATCCTGGCTGGTGGGAAGATGATTTTGATTACTGGGGAGGAGCAATCTTGCAATATCAGTGAAGTTTGGCCTGCAATTTCAAGAAGAGAACATAAGTTGTTCCAGGACAAAGGCTATCATATTTTCTTTTGTCCCAGGAGCTGTTTCTGAAGGTCACAAGTCAGGGTGTAAAACCACTGATTCTCTGGTCCTGAGAACTGATCTTACCCCAGCTCAGATGAATCAGTGGTTTCACATGCTGGCCTTTACTTTACTAGGCCCTGGATGTAGTTTCATTTGAGAGAGATCTTCAGCATACGGGAATATTGAAGGTTTATGTGCTACAGTTCACTTCATATGGTAAACATGTGCCACAGTAAAAGTGAAACTTTGAGCAGTCTTAGCAGGAAAAGCAGAGACCCTCTACCACAAGCAAGAATGCTCTTCAGTTTTCCTACTTGTTTAATTTTGCTCTATACATATTGATCTTTACATGTTCAACATGCAGAAGACAGCTTTCAAGCCATGAGAACAGACACCAGATAGTGTAAAATCAGTGTAGGGCCTTGAGCAGTTTTAGCGCTCCAGGTGCCATTAGCCCTAGTTAAGGTGCATAAACATGCATAACATGCATAAAAACTTGTGTTGTGAGTTTGCTTGTTTTATCAGCTGAGACACTGCTACGTTTTTCCAAGCCCCAGGATAGTTGTTGAAAATACGATATGTGCTGTCCATTGACCTGAGGTACCATGGGGTTTGGTCAGTTTGTCATTTCTGATAGTTAAAATGTTTTCTATTTTCCATCTCCTGTTTTGAGCTTCTGTGATGGGAAGTAAAGCTCTTGCTCTCCTTCCTCCAAAATTCCAGACTACAAAAGGGGGATTGAGCAGTTAATCCTTCATCTGAAACTAAATGAAGAAAAGTAGATTATTGGTATTGGATGTTACTATTATTAGCCCATATGTATATAACACAGTTTGAAAGTTGGCTCTCACTTGTAATTCAGGTCCAAGTCGTGACTGCAGACTCATTTCAACCTGCTGTTTTCTTCCCCCAGTGTATGCAATGAGTTCATTGGCCACTTTCCACTGGAAAAGTCATTCTAATACGCATGAGAACTTGCTGGTAATTTTGTTTGAATGCTTAGCAAGGAGCAAAGAAATAAGCAAGGGTTGGTTTCAGCTCCTGCTTTCCTGCTCCAAAAGGAAATTCTTGGTCTAAATATAAGCATATTGTCAGGGTGGTGCCATGGTCATCCTGTGACCAGTCAAGCTCCCATCTGTTCCTCATTGCAGTATGACTTTGTGGAGCTCCTGGATGGCAGCCGGCTGATTGCAAGGGAGCAACGCAACCTGCTGGAGTCAGAGCGAGCAGGACGGCAGGCGAGGTCTGTCAGTCTCCACGAGGCAGGTTTTATCCAGTATTTGGATTCTGGCATCTGGCACCTGGCCTTTTATAATGATGGGAAAAATGCAGAGCAGGTGTCTTTTAATACCATAATTATAGGTAAGCATAATCTTTAAAACTCTTACCAAACACTAGCTTCAGGTCAGATTTTTTAGGAATACGTAGATAGGTTTTCATAGTTAAATGATCTGACTTTGGTTTTTTGCAGGTTTTCCATTGACAGTGTTTCTTTTGCTGCTCAGAATAAAACCCAGAGTATATATTTTAATTTCTTGAGCTAAGGCATAAGGGTTTTAATTTCTTAGTCTTAGGCATAACGGGTGTACTTTCTAGTGAAACAGTGCTTGAAAGGAGGACACTTTTGAAGGATTTATTAAATGGCACAGGGCTAGATTTTAAGTATGGAGCTCATATAGTTTTACAATTTTAGCCTTTTTGTTGGAATATAATGTCCTAAGATACTGGGGGCATCAGCAGTAGAAAATCACAGCTATTTGTGCTCTTCAAACAAAACAAATGTAAACACTTCTCGGAGCGAGAACACACTGTCAGTTAGTAGTGGTTCAAATGATAGGTACTTCATGCAGTGGGCACCTGTGAATTATCCTTCTCTTTTTCCTTTTAGAGTCTGTGGTGGAATGCCCCCGAAATTGCCATGGTAACGGTGAATGTGTTTCTGGATCCTGCCATTGTTTTCCTGGATTTCTGGGCCCCGATTGTTCAAGAGGTAAATCAACCCAAGGCTTTCCTCAAGTCAGTTTAAGCAAGCCTGAAGACAAATACATCAGAAAAGCGACATCTTAGATGTTCTTCTTTATAACGCTTTGGTGAAAATGTTTGTTTTGATTGTTGTGCCATGTTGTGTTTCACAGCAGCCTGCCCGGTGCTGTGCAGTGGCAATGGGCAGTACTCCAAAGGACGCTGCCTGTGTTACAGCGGCTGGAAGGGCACCGAGTGTGACGTGCCTACGAGTCAGTGCATCGATCCCCAGTGTGGGGGACGGGGCATTTGCATCATGGGCGCTTGTGCCTGCAACTCTGGGTACAAAGGAGAAAACTGTGAAGAAGGTAAATGAGTAAATATTTACTCCAGCACCAGCTGTTATTGGTTGGGTTTACAGCTGGCACATCCAGCTCTATGAATTTTTCTAGATCTTACACACTAACCCTGCCTCTTCAAAAATCGTTTTATAATACTACAGATCAAGTTTTGGAATCACTAGTATCACTGAATTCTACAGAATTCTTGTACTCTATTTATTCTCAAGTAAGCAGTGGGAAAGTTCAAAGTAACATGCATGTAATGGTTTTGGTGGCTGGTGTATTTGGGTTTTGTCTGGCTGAAGTCAGGTAAGAAGAAAGCACATAAAACACATATGTAGGAATTCTTACTGAATTTTCCCAGTATAGAGCAAATCATTAATTTACTGCATTTGTTAGTAGTCTTTTCCACTGACCAGATTGTGGAAAGTGCTGATTCCAATGCATCAGAGGGAAAAATGATGCATCATTCCTGTATTCCAGAGATGTGCATAATAATATTCATTCTGGTGTGCTGCAAAATGCAGTTCATTTTCCATTCTATTTTTTTTAGGGAGTAAAAACTGCTGTTTTCTTCCTCAATCAAATTGATTTTATTGATCTCCACATACAAAGTAATGCAATTAAGTCTCTGGAATTAAATTTTCAGACCATTGACCCTACAAGTGTAACATTTTATTGAGTCAAATTGCTAAATTAAATCTCATCATCTAAAGCACAAGTGAATTAAGACAGATAGACAGTATGCCACTCATTCATTTCTGAAACAAGTTGAGGGTCCTATAAAGCTGTCAAAACTATATAGCAGTGGATTGGGTCAGTTATTCCAGGGAATAGTGCTGCAGAGAATGCAGCACTGTTACACTGTGATTAAGCAGAGTCAAGATCAGTTCCCCAAGACCCAAAGCCAATCTTGCTGTAATTCAGAAAAATAACTAAACTTTGAAAGATTCTCCATTAACTCAGTGGTAATCTGTGATTGTCTAGATGTCAGTTACGTGCATGCACAAATTTCACAGTATCAGAAAGTGATGTGAAAGGGAAGTGGTTTTACTAGAAAAATTGCAGCTATGCAAGGAGTGATGACAAAGAGTGATTTACCTTGTAGCCAGAGAAGGGAGGCTGGCACAAAATACCTTAGTCCACTCTGTCTTTTCCTCATTCATTGTAATGAAACAAAGGTGGATTTCTTAGCTTCAGCTTACTAATGTTTACTTTAAAGATGAGTGCAATGCTGCCTCTTTCATAAGGTCTTGAAATGTGAATTAAGCCCAAAAGTGCCGTTAGCACTTTTGGGTTGATGACTGATCACTATGTGTTGATGACGGTTGTTAGGATTGACAGGTTTAAGCTGATCTTTCTCATCTCCCTGCAGCGGATTGCTTGGACCCAGCCTGCTCCAGCCACGGTGTGTGCATCCACGGCGAGTGCCACTGCAACCCGGGCTGGGGTGGCAACAACTGTGAAATCCTGAAGACAATGTGCTCTGACCAGTGCTCTGGTCACGGCACCTACCTTCAAGAGAGTGGTAGCTGCACCTGTGACCCCAACTGGACAGGTCCAGATTGCTCCAATGGTAAGAGTTAAAAGCACTGGCATTTTATA
Organism: Dryoscopus gambensis; assembly: GCA_013389985.1. NCBI lineage: Eukaryota > Metazoa > Chordata > Aves > Passeriformes > Malaconotidae > Dryoscopus > Dryoscopus gambensis. The sequence continues at coordinate 100,903 of WEIT01010118.1, read as the reverse complement.
AAATGTTCATGTCTTGAATAGCATCTTGACATTATTGTGTTGGAACCTGACCTGCTGAGCTGATTGATGTCTTTGAGTTGACTTCAGCATGAACTGTAAATTGATTCAAAGGTTCAAAACAATTGATGAGTTTGAAGGATTTGAAAATCAATGTATTTGTTGGTGTCTTTTAGCTGCCTTCATCTGGTAACTTCAGGTATTTCACATGCAAGTTCTGAATGTTCTTTGCATGATATGTGGATATTTCCTAATACATCTATTTATAAACTTAAAACTACACTAGTGAAACCAGGGATGTTCACATTTTAAGAATCTCTCCAGCTAATTGGAGGCATTTTTCTTGAAAAACAGATAGCATTCAATTTTGAAGGCAAAGAGAGTGCAAGAATGAATCTTAAACAGCTTTTGAGACAGGGTGCTGGCTGCCAGGGTAGAAGGAGTTGGTAGGAGTGTAGAAGCAGGGGAATTTCTTGAAATATGGAACTGAGCTTATTAAAACCATAGTCTGAGCTTAGAAACAAAAGGAGAAAACTAGAGGTACTAGCAGAAAGAGCAGAATCTAAATATTTATAAAGTATGACAGCAGCTTTTTGACAAATATGAGTTTCTAGAATATTGTTTGGTAGCCACATATCAAAAAAGAAATCATGTCTAACTGTGAGACATGTATTTTTCTAAAGCAGTTCATCTAAGAACTCAGACGTTTTGTTAATGAAAACTGAACACATGGGCTAGCTGGGTTTATGCCAGCTTATGAATAAATATAACTTCTTCATGAGGAACCATCTTTTTAAGACAAATGTACTTCCTGACCAGGATCTGTGATATTCCATAATGGTTTATGCATACAAGAGTGATAGAGCTCCAAACATGCAAGAAAAAGTGACAAAGAGAAGAAAATGTTGTCTACTATGAAATTTGTTTAGAAGAAAAAAATGCTTTTCTGACCATTTCTAACACTAAAAATGGCTATTTATGTTAGACCCTGTCTAGTTCTCAGGCAAAACATAGATCCTCTGACACAGTGTCCTCTATGCTTCTTTTGATGACCAGTTATGCTCCATCTTCTGCTTATGTTTCATGGAATGATTTGTCATTAAAATAACATAAAATGTTTCTGATCTCAAATATCTCAAGTGTGTCAGACTCACAAAAGAGCTTTGTAAAAACATGCACAGATTATTTGCTGAAGCTGTGCAAAATGACCTTCAGAAGAGTACACTAAAAAAGTAAATCTTACCCATAAACATGTTGTTAAGCTGCTGGATGAAGAAAAGAATGAGTTATTTCCATCAGAGGGTTTTATAGGTTTGAAATCAGCAGAGCTTTCCTCTATCTTCATCAGCAGTTTGTCCGTTAATTAGCCCTTCAATTCCACTTCAATTAAATTAACTCTAATTAATAAATTCATTACAAAGATTGACGTACCTTGCTCAAAGCTAGTGTGCTAAATGCTGATAAACACCTTCACCCTAATGAAAAATTGATTAGATTGAAGAGAAATAAACGTTCCTTTCTCGGAGCTGCAGTGACGTTTTGTGACTCTGAAGTTAATCAAACCATCTTGCATCTTTTAATCAAAAATTTAATTCAAAGTAGATATAAAATGCTCTATAGTTGGTAGCGAGGAAGGGAGGGGGATATTACAGCTGTCTTTCTCCATAAAGGTTTTGGGCTGTTTCTAACGGGAAATGTCACAGCTCCTTGACGCTGTGCTTAATGTTCCACAGCACTTTGAGACACCAGGGAAGAAAAACACTGTTGATCGGGAAACTGGAAACCTTTCTTGCACTGAATGCAAGTTTCTTTTGCTGTTAAAAATAATTTTGATCTTTTATTACTAAACTGCTTGCTGTCTTTCACAAGAAAGCGAAAACTAAATATAGCACTTCTATGAACCAATACATGGCTACAGCCAGCTGTATGCCAAGGAACTAAACAAGTCCCTCAGGCTGTATTGTATCTCTTTGTTTTTCTGTTTTCTGCTTAGCAGAAGTAAAGTTTGCTGGAGTCTGACTAAATGAACCAAAACTGTAAATGCAAAATCTGGCAGTGTAAATTATCATCTTGTATTAGCTGAGACTTAATATGCGTTGTTTGGCCTCTGACTACCTTTGGCTGTTAACATATTTTTCAATTATTCTATCAGATACAAGATCCTGTTACTATATGTAAATGACAAGTTAAATTGATGTATGTTGATTTATTTTTTTAACAAAGTATTATTGAAACCAGACTGTTCATAGCTGTCACTGATACAAATTTACTGAAAGTAAAAGAGACTGATCTTTCATACTCTACAGATGTGTCAGTGTGTCAGCATAGTGCTAATTTGTCTCACTAAGGCTGATTCTTTATAATGAAAAAATGTGTCAGAAATGGCACATTTTAACTTTGAAAGAAAACAGGGAGAAGAGTATGGAGGGGAAACCTTGCTAAAATTAACTTCATCATATTAGATTTTCACTCACAACAGACAATGATCTAGGTATATGTTACATTTATTCACTGTGAGTACAGTGTAAGTTTTGGTAGGTCTAAGTGCCATATAATCTAAGATACAAAAATTTACTCTTAAGGCATATATGACCAGAAAAAACATGCTTGAAAATTACTCTGAGCTAGCAAAAGAGCTGTGGACACTTGAACATCACTAAAGTCTGCCGGCTAACTAAAAGAGCATTAGCAAAGAGATAAAACTCTGTGCTCTCTATTCTGTTGAATCTTACCTGAAAACATCTTTCACAGTAAATTCCTTTGATTTAACTTTCAAAGATTTTACCTTTCTTATTCTTCACGCGTCGAATTAAAATGTAGCGCTTCTAATTAATGTATTCCCTCTCTCTCCCCCGTGCTTTCTGCCTCCTTCTGTGCCCCTGCCCCGTGTGAATTGCAGAAGTCTGTTCGGCGGACTGTGGCACGCACGGCGTGTGCATGGGCGGCACGTGTCGCTGCGAGGAAGGCTGGACGGGCGCAGCCTGCAACCAGCGGGCCTGCCACCCCCGCTGCGCCGAGCACGGCACCTGTAAGGACGGGAAGTGTGAATGTAGCCAGGGATGGAACGGAGAGCACTGTACCATTGGTAGGCTGCCTATGCTTTACCCTGTCTTCGCTGCAAAATTCAAACAGCCGGCGCTGCTGGCCGCGGCTGAATGAGAAGCGAATTGCTTTGAAGGATGTTTCTTCAAACAGAATATTTGCGTGTGTCAGTCTGTGGAAAAGAGTTGGCATTTTAAGAGAGGAAATAGTTATATAATGGCTCATCAGTTCTTCATACCTAGTTTGCCATGAAAAGAAGGTAGAAGAACTTCCTTTTCAGTCTTTTCCCTTCAACTGCCTTTCACTGAGGGGGAGGTTACTTTTATTTTGAACTGTAAATATACTATTTGATTTGTGCTTTTCTGTTTTTATGTGATAGCTTTATGTTTTTTGGAAATGAAGCTTCCTATTGTTTTTCTTTCTTTTTTTCTCTTTTAAGGAGAAGAAGCTCTAAAAAGTGACTTGCCCACATAAAAATGTCACTTCCACCATGAAATAAATGTGATCTAACTGCCCAAAATTATCTTCTTGTCAACATAATATTCTATTTTAGAAAGCTATCAAATTTCTTATGTGTTAATAATGTAACAGTAGTTTAATACAGCTGATTGAGAAGAAGCCATCCTTATTACAGCTTCTGTGTTTCTGTAACCAAGTTAGTTCTAGTGCCTGAAAACCTTTGGAAGTTACTCTACCTTTATCAGTGGAGCTTTTCTTATCCAGTTATTTGCAGTCCATATGTCCCATATACAGCAGGATATCCTTCTCCATGGCACAGGCTTTGACAGTGAGCTAGCATAAGAAATTATGCATGTAAATAGGAGGGCTAAGAAAAAGTGGAGCTGTGGTGTTAAGAAATTCCCTTCCACACTAATTCCCCTTTGTGCAAGGTGCTGCATGTCTGTAACAGTGTAGTAGAGTCCTATCCAGACAACTTTTATCTCGGCCTAACCACACAGAGAAACTGCTGCACAACAACAGGTTGGAAGCACAGGCAAAGGAACTGGCAATGGTCTGCGTGTAAGAGATGATTAGTTTGTACTTTGGTGAGTGGAGAGCGTTGCATGCTGCTCATTAAAGGCTGGGACAGGAGTAACAATATGGCTGAAGTATTTATGGGGCACATCTCCCAAGTACGAGGAGCATCATAGCTAAGACTTTGAGGTGGATTGAATAAGCAACGAAAGAGGTAGCCACGGGTCAGACAAAGGCAAGCATAACACTGAGTGATGAGGAAATCATGGATAATCAGAATAATCAAAAAAAGTCCAATATTTAAAAATACCCCACATAGTTCTACGTTTGGATAGATGGAGGAGGGATGGTTAAAAGAGGTGATGTAGCTGAAGCAACAGGATAGGACAGTAAGTCTAACTGTAGTGGAGCTGATGGATGTGAATGTGGCATGATTTGCTTTTGCCACAAGCTAAAAACAGGCTGGAGAATTTTAACTTTCATGGAAGTTTTGGAAGGGCTCTAACTCTGAATGTGTTAGCACAGCTAAGCCATAACTGGGACATGAGTATCCAGAAAATAGAAAAACCCAAGCTGTGTTCCCAGGTAGTTTACAGTCCTGACTGAGGGGTACGTGGTGGTGCTTGGTGGTTGTGAGAAGCAGTGCTAAGAGCTTTGAGGGCAGGGAAAATGAGGGCCTGTTACAGCTGTATTAATACCCACATCATTGCACCAGGAAGATGAGGCAAGGTTTTCTTTTTTAGAACAGAGTCAGGTGTGAAAGTAATAAGATTGACTTGAAAATTATTTTTTGCAGCAATCACAATTGATTTTTTTAAATTTGGTTGTTTGGTTGGGTTTGGGTTTTTGTTATTTAGTAATAAAATGGCTCAAACATATGAGGGAGAGATAATCAAGATGCATCTGCAGAATCACAGGGAGAATCAATAGGGTTAACGTTTTTGAGGAGCTTCCAGAAAACATGCTGACAAAGAGAGTAGAGAGGTGGGGAGAGAACTGCTTTCTGAACAATAAAAGAAAGTAAATATTTAGAAGTAGGATAAAGCCTTTCCCTTGACTGCTTTAACTTGCCAACGAGCAATTACTCAGCAGATCACTCTGCTGTTGGTCTCACTGACCTTGGCAGCATTTCAAGGGTTGTAGTTATGTACGGATGAACCGCTTTTGAACAATTTTTCCAACATATTAAGCACAAACAAGTTTTTCCTCAGCACTGGGCAAGCAGGTCTGTCTTCCCACCTGTTTATTCTTTAAATGGGTGTTTACTTTGTGGCTGCTGCTCTAAAGATAGTTTGATTTGTTTATATTGCCCTTACAGCCTGCAAGGCAAGTAACGAGGTACAGGCTTTAGCCTGCTGTTAAATTTAGGTTTTTAGAGCTGTTTTCTTTGGGACCCCCATGTTACAGAGAAGCCAGGTCATTTTACTGCTCATTTTCAATAGCATTTTGATTTAGTGGGGGAAAAAATTGCTGCCTCCTTAGCTTGGCAGATGAAGAGTCAATTTACTTTTGTCATCTACCATACAGTAGGTAGTAGCTCTTTCTGAGCAATAAATTTCAAAACACAAGGGACATCAGAATATTTCTCTATGCAAACCAGTTTTTTATTGTCACCCTCCATTTGTAACTCAGGCATTTTATGCTACTTACAACTCTCTACTTAGTAGCAGAATATTTGCATAATTTGTGTTATGTGTATGAAAGACTCCTACTCACTCTCCCTTTATATGTCTAAAAATAAACAATTGCACCCTTCTTATTTCTAAAAGTCATTAACTGTTTAGCTGCAGTACTGTGAAGTAGTTTAGAAATGCAAATGTGTTTCTTTGTTGCAGCTATTAGCTGGAAGCCATATGAAGTGCAACAGCCAAAATTAACATCTTCTTTGGGAAAGGAATGTTCCAAAGAAATTGTAAACCTTTAGGGCAATTCACTTGACTCACTTTTTGGGAAAGGAATAGCCCTCCAAATCTCTGGCTGCATGTACAAAATGGGGCAGATGTGTCTGCATTACTCAAGGAGGCACTAACCTAAATCTATACTGAATCATCTGAATCCATAACTCATTTGATCTGAGAGTTTATGGTATTTTTGTGAACCATGAATGCCATTCAAAATGGTAAAAAATGCACCTCAGCTAACAATTTTGATGTATTTTTAAATACTAACTATCTGTCCAGTCTCATTTTCAGTTAGCCATTGTTTGTGTTGTAAGTTGACATGTTAAAACATAGAATGAAGGAAAAAACCAAACCTGTTGCCTTAATTAAAGCAAGGTAGTCCTTAGTTTTATTTCTCTCTAATATCATTGAAATCCTAGATTGCTTCTTGAGTTATGCTGATTTTTACATATACTTCAAAGTATTTGAATGGAATTTAGTCAGAGGAAATTCTAATTACTCTAAACTGCCAGATACCTATTTCATTGTTTGGGTTTTTTTTAATTTCAATACTTCAGGTTGCTGGGAAGAAAAATTGTAGGTGATTGCAAAGGTTTGCTTTTCTTTGTTCAGAAAAATATTTAGATATCTGCTTATCTGGGTTAAACATCAGGGTTTCCCTAAGGCTGAAGATTACAAGCCTGGACTGGAGAAATAATATACATATATATTTTATATACTTTGATTTGTGATAAAGAACAGACTAGACTAAATAAAGTGGGGAGGGGGGGAAGTCTATTTTTCTGAAGCAATTTTTGTATTGAGGTGGACAAGATTGTTTTGACTAATGCAGTAAACCTGAGGTGTATTGCTGATAGCCACTGTTCCATTATGGGTCTTCGGCACAGGGTAGTGCAACTTCAATACCATACCTGATGTCAGCCACGCTTGAGAGCCACTGCCTTTGCTCTGAATGGATACTTCCACATATTTATATCAAAGATGTTCAGCAGATAAGTACATGCTCAGCATTTTGATGAATGAATCTAATAGGAATTAGCAAAACTCAAAACTTGGTGCTACTGTATAGCATCTTAGAAGTTTGAACTAAACATAGGCAATGTATGTTTCAAATAGTAAACAATTTAAGGCACCTAAGTTGTTTACTGTGTCTTCCCTCTAGGGAGCTGTAGTCATAAAACCATAGGATCATTGAATAGTTTGGGTTGGAAGGGACCTTTAGAGGTCAACCCCTGCTGCAATAAGCAGCAACATCTTCAGCTAGATTTGGTTGCTCAGCGCCTCATCCAGCCTGGCCTTGAATGTTTTCAGGGCATTCACCACCTGTCTGGGCAGCCTGTTCCAGTGTTTCACCACCCTAGCTGAATAAAATTTCTCCCTTAAGTCTAGTTTGAATCAGCCCTCTTTTAGTTTAAAACCATTACCCCTTGTCCTATCACAACAGGCACTGCTAAAATGTTTTAATGTAATTTTTTATGATTTCCTGTATCCCCATGAGAACAGGTTAAATCAACAGTTCACTGCAGAATTATGGAAAATCACCTGTCAATTGTTTATTTGGTCTGGAAGTGACATTCATGGGTCTGAGGTGAACATCCATATATTATTTTTTGAAGCTCAACCTGTATCTCAATGGGATACAAGACCACAGATGCACAGCTGGTGCCCAGGTGATAGCCTGGATGAAAATTTGCTCTGTAATTAAGTTTTCATAACACAGTTGTGCTAAAGTACGTTTTCGTTTCCTTTCTGTCCTGGCTTGCAATGAGTTCAATGACCCTCTCCTGTCTCAGTAGTTGTTTTGTGAGATTGGAACAGATATTATTTCAGAAAGTCTATTATTTTTTGTGATATAACTGTCATGTACCGTGAGTATATGAGGGAACTGTCATAGGAAGCCCATAAATATGAGTACTTTTCCAGCTGCTTTTCCATTAAACTCTGTTAGTTGAATGAAATTAGTAAATAATTATGTTGGTGGGGAACCTGCTATATCCATGTGCTGTGCAACAACTCACTTTTACAATGCAGCTTAATTTTTTCTATAGACCATATTAGTTTAGCTATTAGCTTTAGCATAATCTAAATTGCAAATTAACCAATTTGCATTAAAACTATGCCTTCTTGTTCAGAATTGTCAACACCTCTTTTTTAAAAGTCTTTAACATTAAGCATGGGTGGGTAAGACCATCTGTTTATAAAGCTTGCCTGCAGCTCCATTACTTAACACAAGACAGGTTACAGCTGTTTAATTGTTATCATGTTGAACGATTATCTTTCAATCCAAAATTAATATTTGTATATGTATGCATGGAAAGCATATCGTTAAACATAAATGAGCTAAATGTGGATTAATGTCATTAAGCATTCATATTAATCCCTCAGGAGGGCTAAAGTTAGCATCATGGTACTTCCATGCCACTTTTTAGTGCTGCATGAGGCTGCTTTATCTGATATGCAGAACTGAAAATCAAAGCCAGTGGTGGTTCACTGAGAAGTATGCAGCTTACATTTATATTCCAGTGAGAACCAGAATCTAATTGTTTATTTTCTAAGAATTTCCCCTAAAATTTAGTTGAGAAAAAAAAATAACAAGGAACAGCAAATTATTTATTTTAACCTTTTTCTTTGCGTGAGAAGAGAGTAGCATGACATTCAAATAAATCAAACCAAAAAAATAAATTTTCCTCAGCAAGAGATTTCTAGTTTCATCTGTTTTAGCCAGAAAAACAGGAATGTCATCTGGTTTCGATATTCAGAATGATGAAGAAAATAAGTCTAGGGCACTTTCCCGTAAGTGTGTTTCCATTAGCACAGACTGTTCTGGGGACTGATTAAAATGGTTTTCTGACTAGGGACTAACACGGAGGCATCCGTGTGCTGGTTTTCCACGTGGCCACGGTTGGATCGGCGTAAGCACAGACGTGCAGCAAGTGTAGAGGAATGCTAAGACAGAATCTCCTCCAATAAGTTCTGTGGCCTGCACCTGTTCCCTTCAGCACGTGTTTCGCTTAGGGCTCCTTATATTACAGATTTCAAATATGACTGCAGGGAAGTGGCACTTTATCTCTCTATAAGATCAGAGAGCAAGTAAAGACAAATGTGCTCCTTCAGTTAATTAAACCAAGTGCTTATAGAAAACTTGATATGGCTGTATATCATTACACTGTACATTTTTGACACATGGACTAGACACAGTAAGTCATGGACCAGTTTGAGGGCTTGATCTATCTTCTCTAGGTTTGCACGTTAGTGGGGGAGCAGCACAGATAGCCAGTATTAGGATGCCCACTGTCATTTTGGTGCTGATGCCAATTGCCAAGCATGGCTTACTTTTCTCAGAAGTTTAAATTACTGACATATTCACATTTCAGAGTGGTTTAATGTGTCACGTATTTAATGTAACTTAGTACATGCACAAGAATGTTCCATAAATTTTAAGATTCTTTTGAAATTTAGAATTTAGATTCCTTTGAAATTTTTGTCCCTCGAATTGTAATAATTACTCCTGTATGAATATATTCTGTAATTATCAAAATTCCTAAATTTATGTTTTTCTTTAGTTACGGGTTTGTGGAATTATACCTGAGTACACGTCTCATCATAAAAGTAAGATTGTATCTGAATGAAAGTATGACCTTTGACATTTAAGTAAGTTTTATCAGATTAAGTCCAATATTCAAAACTAATTATATCCAATATCAATTAGTTCACCACAGTATTGTGAGTGAAACCCTAGTTTGAAAACACCTGACTGCTTTGCAGTTGGGATTTCACAACAATATTTATACCTATACCATCAATGCAAAAAGCCTGCAAAGAAGAGATGATGACTTTCTTGGCACCCAGAAGACTGATGACCACAGTTTAACAAGATTTCATGAAATTTAGAACAAATTGTCTTTTATCTTTCCTGTGCCTAAAGGGCATGTTATTAATTTGCCAGGCCAAGCTTTGAATGTGCAAAATACCTGTACATTTGGTAACCATAAAAATACTCAATTACCAGGTGAATTTAAGATAGAGTACGCATTTTTGGAACTGTGAAAAAAAGTGAATTATTGGTCAGGCCTTAACACATTTCAAGACCAAGTATCTCAAATACAAATTAACTGTTAGCATACTTTAAATTGCTAATTGGTTAATTTGCATTTAAATGAGGACCACATGTGAAGTTCAAGTTAGGCACATTTTCAGAAAGCAGCAGAATCCTCTGAGATGTGAAGAATTTTAAAGTGTATTGCAAAGCTTATTTGAGCTGAAGTGGCCAGAGAGTAAGTGCTTTTGTACATTCTATAGTTGCATGCTGATCAGACCACATTCCATAAATACTGTCAGTCAAGGAGAAAGATGGAAACAACAATGCTTCCCATCCTGATCCATGCCCTGATGTGTTTTCAAGTCAAATTTATCTTTCATGCAGTTCTTAATGTGTGAGGTTTCTGCCTGTGTCTGAGGCAGGTCTTCACAAGTTTGTAGGTTCAAATGGGCATTTGAACTTCTTCAGCCTGTACATGTGAGATAGTTTTAACTCCTTAATGGCATATACCCTTTCTTCTAAATCCTCTTCCAGCTAAATAGATGTTAAACAGGAAACAACACTGCTCATGATCTTACCAGCGGTCCCAAATTTCCTATGTCTACTACATCCTTAAAAGTAACTGAACCTTTTATTCTAATATATATGTGGCTTTCCAGTAACAGTGATTAGAAATCTTACTTTACAGTAAAATTGGGATGGTCTCCAGAACAAAAAAATCTAAAGGATAATGGGCTTATGTGCCTTTGTATATAAATCCCAGAAATGATTGCTGCAAAGAACGGTTGCAATTTTGGCAAGGGATAAATTGCAGTGAAGTCAGGTCTCTCTGCAGATATTTAGAATGCATAAATGATTAAGAAGGTATGAGTTCAGGGTGATGACTATGTTTTGGCCTGCGTAAGGAGGAAAAGAAATAAAATTGCGTGAAACTATAATTCCAACCATGTGCTCTCCTTTACAAGACGGGGAAAATGGGAATTTAGGAGTAAAAAAGTATCAAAAGGGAAGAGCATTTGTAATCCTCCTCTATTGGCAGCAATGCTCTGAACATATGGTATGTCTAAGACAAGGTTCTTATAAACTCAGAGAATGGATGACGACCATGAGCTGCTTACAGTGGAAGAACATGTGCTTTCAGTACTGTTCAGTGATGAATAGAAAGAATTGCATTTGCAAATGATACCAAAGCCTGCTGCCCCCAAGCACTTTGGAAGACAGGACAAGAATTTAAAATTACCTTAACAAGTAGCACAGACTATGCAGAAAAATAAGGTACAATTCAACACATGCTGGATTCTCTGCTTAAGAATAATCAGCTGTAGAAATGCAAGTTAGGAGACAGTTTGCCAGGCAGAAAACACTGTAGGAGATGCTGAATTTGACATGAGTGAACCTTCCTGAAGACAGGCTGAACAGTAGCTTAAAAATTTTATTAATTCTGTACTTCTGCAAGTTTTTTGGTAGCTCCTCAGAATTTGCATATGGATGCCTGCTTTTTTTAGTCATTCTTTGGGAGGGAAAGCAGTTGCCTAAAGGAATCAATATTCTATTCCCTAGGTCTGCTGTGGGTAGGATAAGAAATGCTGGGTTTAAATATTACAAGGGTTATTTGGGGTTTTACGTTCAAAAGGTGGTTTAATTGTCAAAACAGTTAAACTGTAGCTGGGTGGAAATGAGAGGAGGTAAGGGTGATCTGGTAGCCGCATCAGGAGGAGTAAACCACTGTGGACTGAGTCTTGAATAGATTAGAGAAGTCAAACCAAAACTGTCAGCTCTGAGTTTTGTACCAGTTCCCCCAAAACAAGCACCAAAACTTATTTACAAACTGCATTCTCTCTAAAACTTGCAATAAGTTTTCTCTTCTGCTGGCAAGTGCCTGTGAAACCACTGATAAAGTGTGTGTGCCCCATCCCCTGCTACTGCTTGGCTGCACAGGGAGTAAAAAGTAATGTTCCTAAGAAGAGACTGATGCACAGGGTGATCTGGTTAAGGATGTCTTTGAAGAACTGGATTCCACCCTTGATTCTACCATGTCTTTTCTGTTAGTTGTTCACAAATGCAGACTTCAAAGAAGTGCTCTCTGACTGTTCTTCACTTTCTGGGAACAAGACTTTGCAAATTTGTGAGTTGCTAAAATGTTGGTTTGGGTATGAAATCCTATATAGTTCTAAATATTCCAGAAAATTACGTCATACGTGCTTGTAGCCAAATAAACGGAGACTTCTCACTCTGATCTTTCTATGCTTTAGTTACTGGTAAAATGAGGTAAGAATGTATTCTCTTGATATGAGTAGTATGAAGATATTGTGCTAAATAATCGTGACTTAGGGAGGAAGGTGAAAGGAAAGTCTGTAAGAGAACAGTTGCTTCTTTGTTTAGGTTAGCATAGTGTGCCTACTACTAGGGCATCAGCTGTTTGTTGTTTGTGAGAAAATGAGTGCTGAATGAGGACTGTGAACTCTGCACATTCACAAAGGAAGAAGTGTATAAAACTTTCACAGGTAGCCATAAACCCATTGTTGCCTAAATTTTGGATGGTTGGCAGGGCCACTGTCATGGTACTCTTCTAATGTGTTCAGGGTTTTTTGTCATATGGATTGTAAACAAAGTTTTATACAAATACTAAAAATTAATGAAAATAAGTGAAGATATTAAAACTTTCTACCTCTAAGCAAACAGATAAGTGTGTGGAACGCTTAAGGGAAATAGTATGGTAACAACATACCGTAGTTTGCTTACGGTCAGTTTTTATTCCAAGAAAAATGTGCTATCTCCCTGTATGACACTTGGTGCAAGGTTATGTAGAAGTGTAAACATGGCTGATGCAAGATACGGCGTTCACATGTTCCTGTAGAAGATGTGTTCCTGGGAGAATGAAGTTTGGGCGAGCAGCAGAGCTACCTAGGCAATCGTTGGCCAGGGAATGGGAACTGCGATAAGGAGTTGTGGGAGACGAGGAGAGGAAGCAAAGCAGGGGCTGCTCCGAGAGGAGCAGAACAGTGTTCTTCATTGTTGCTGAAACTGAAATTATTTCTTCGTCATCTAAAACCATTACCCCTTCCCCCTGTGGTTCTTTTCTTTCCCCCTTTGGTTCTCTTTTCTCTTTCTAATTTCTCCTTTCTGTTTTCTTTCAGAGGAAGAGGCTGTAATGCAGTAAGGAAGGGAGAAAGCTGATTGTGTTAGTGGAGAGGAGATAAGGGTTTGACTCACACTTTCAAGGTGTCGAAAGTGAAAAAACATGTAAAAAACCTAGTTTTTTGTTTAGGCTGACCTAGATCAATATGGCTTTGGTCATGTTCATTTGTGGCTTTGCTTCGTGTCTGGTGGTGCTATGAGGTTAAATCTGCTCTTACAGCAGAGTAATTCATGACTCTTGTGGAGCTGTTGAGTTGACACTGTTCCAGGACTATATATCCATTACAGAAACATGGGGCATGTTGCAGTCTAGTGTACAGATTACAAAGATTATGATGGGTGAAGATGTCTGATGGAAGATAACGATTTAAACTAATAGAGGTATAAATTCACTCTACGGCATTTAGAAGCATGTCACCATTGTAATCCCACATGACAGAATAATCAGAATAAAGCAGTGTTATAAGTACCAATTAAGGAACATCAAATCAATGGGTATGTGACTCATGCTGATTTAAACGGGAGCTGATTGGAATAAATGGATTTAATACGTACTTTTATTCTTAGGCTATTCTGTCATACCTGGAGGAAGTAGTATATGAATAAGGAAGACACTGACTTACATCTCTGATAGGAAACTAATGGGAGACATTAAATTTAAAAAAAAAAAAAAGGGTTCTGACTGGTTAAGAATTATGCTGTGTTAAATGTGAATTTGCCTGACTGTTACCAGTTGTTTGTAAAATCAATTATCTGCCACATAATTGCGTAAGTACCCACGCAGATTGATGGCATCATTTGTATTTTATGTTGTATGAATTTTGAATGCCACTTAGATCTCCTTGGACTTTTGAGTAGCCTAGAAGATGTACAAATCTTAGATCTTCAATTTTGTTTTTCTTTTTTCTGTTTGGACTTATATGAAGTCCCTCTGCTCCTGGAAATAACAGCAAAGTTTTAAATGGCACAGTCTTAAACTCTGCAAGAAAACCCCTGTACATATATTGCCCGGTCTGTAATTAGACATTTTAAGGACATAAAATAACATATATGTGCCAGATGTGTAAATATCTTGCCAAGGAGCACCTGCTGAGCTGCTCCATCCTTCTGAAGTGCTCCAAATCCCACCTGGAATTCTCTGTACAGAGGGGAAAAGGGCTTGTGTTTTGTATTTCCAGACAGGTTCATTCCTCTTTCAGTTGCAGTGCCGTGAAAATAAGGAAGACAGCATGGCTAGTTAAACTTCTCTGCAAAGTTATACAATTTTTGGTCATTCATTTTCTGCTTTATGATTTTTCCACAATGCTGCGTATTAACCAAAATAGTTTCTAACGTTGTCCTTAATGTCAACTGACCGTGAGTAAAAGGATGCTGGAAGGTAGAACTTGTTTCCTGAGCATTATAGTTTTGTGGTTTGGAACTGACTTCTTATAAGACAGTACAAAACTGAATACAAAAAAAATCTTAAAGAGCATTTTCTTAATCTCTCTTGTGTTTTGGGGTGGTTTTTTTGGTTGTTGTTTTGTTGTTGGTTGGTTTGGGGGTTTTTTTAAATGAAGATTGGCTTTCTGAAAATAAATAGTATGTGGGGGCCTGGGGTTGCAGGGACTGTTTCCAGTTGCCTAGGAGGTTTTTTTAATATTCTGTTACCTCTCCCAATGCTTGTAGAGGCATTTAATACTTCACTGGTGGACGGATGCATTCCCCAGACAGACTTGATTGTTTTCATTTTATGAAATAAGGCTTGATTTTTCCTCCACACGTACTACACCGCATTTTAAGCTGTGTAGGGACAAGGGGAATTATACTGGATGAGTAAGAGAAGAATTTAATCCACCCTACATTTGAAATGTAGCTGTATCACTTTTCTTTTTGTTTGTAGTTAATGTGAAAAGCTACCTAGTTTGTTGCTGCTGCTCTAAATGTTCTGTTATTGATGTTTTCATCTTACTTTGTCTTGCATTAACCTTACCATTATAGGGGAGAAAAAAAAAAAGGCTGTGTAGTGGATACCTGACACTTTCTTCAAGAAAAAGGGACTAGAAAGTTTCCCCCTATTAGTTGTAGCAGTGACTCTGCCTCCTAATGTTCATCTTATCACCTCCCTCGTTGGACTCAAGAGCAGTTTTTTTTTGGTTCATTCAAACTGGAAGAAAGGATATAGCTGGAAATGCCTTTGTTACCCATCCAAAGGGGTCCTAGCGAGTGACAGAGAGCTTGCCTGACAGGGGCCGTCATCCGTCAGGGATTTAGGAAAGTCAAATTTTAAAAGAAGCTGAGCCTGTGAGATCTGTGTTGAGAGACCTTGTCCACAGCAAAACCAGGGGGTTGTATCCAACGTTCCCAGCTCAGCTTGTCGTGTCCCACGGCCATGGTCTGTAGTATCCCATCTCCTTGGGCGTGGCTGGCTGCCTTTGGTAGCCTACAACGGACCTGGCGGCGTTGCTATATGGCATTTGCCCCTTTCACACAACTGCAGTTGATGTCTGCTTCCTGGAAGGAAGGAGGGAATATGTTACCCATCTGTGCTGTGTCTCATATATTAAAAGTAGGCCCTGCTGCTTGAAATCCATCTTATGCTCTGTATGTCATTCATCCATCTGCCTCCTCAAATCTTTTGTGAAATTTTAAGTGTCATAACTTACGGAAAAAAGTCTTGCAATTCTTGTATATACCATGTTATTTATTTTTATACATCTAAAGCCTAAGTTTAATTTTCACCTGCTTTTCAAAATGAGATGGATCATCACGCTACTGACCCCACTATGCCCTCTTCAACCTCATATTTACAATACAGCTTATTTTACGTACTTGGTTTGTGTGCTTAGAAGAATAACTGTGACTGAATTGAAGCAGAAGACAAAAATCCTCCTAAAAATCCTGTTAATCCGTTGAGAATTAAGATAGTGTGCTGGTTATGCTGTCAGAGTCATGAGTGACCTGCAAATCAAAAATCTTCCCGCATGAATAGTGTTTTAAAGCTCATAAGCTAAGAAATTGCTCTTACGTTGTGTTGAAAATTGAATTTTTTTAACTAGCTTTGATTATATTTTTGTTATGTATAAAAATCAAAACATGTGAAGAGAAGTCAGAAGGAAATGTAGTCTCAGAAAGGTAGCATCCCTTTTGCTTCTGCAGGCCTGCTTTCTAAAATAGTTTCATTGATTCATGACGATGTTCGCTGGAAAGAGAATTTCTTGCATTTTTAAAAGCTTTGAAATACATTTTCATTTTGTAATGTAAGACCTCTCATGTCAGGTGCACCTGCTTGATTTGCATGTGAATTCTGAACAATTCTTGTTTCATGTGACACTTCTGAAATGTCTGTCTGTTTTTTTTTTTCTTTTTAATTCTCAAGCTCACTATTTGGATAAGATAGTGAAAGGTACTGTATATTTGCTCTTTGACATGCCTATATCTACATGTTTGGGGTTTTTAATATTAATATATAGCTAAAAACATCCTAGTCTGGGCAAAAGAATCTTCTCTTACATACATTCCATGGAATATATATATAACTCATATGGCTTTCAGCTCATCTCAGAATTTTGCTTGTGTTATATGGTAACACTTTATCAGTAATTATACGTTTATATACAAACTGTATACATGTAGTAGATTTAATCTGAACCAATAACTGAAGATAGTATTCATTTGCTGTTTGGAACTTTTTTTGTGGTTAGTTTTGTCATTGGACCTCTACATACAAAACCCTAAATATTAAGAAAACAAAGCAAAGTGATACTCTTGTCATAGAACAAGTGTCATTACTTCTAAAGAACAGATTAATTATAGAAATGTGTGTGTTTAGTTACTGACAGATCAGTAGAATTCCTGAGACTTTTAAGCTTTTGGTTATCTGAATGTAGAAAATCTACAGGAAATTATGACTTGTATCTTGTATGAGTCTAGAAAAATCTTTTATTGTCTATGCAACATTTTCAATTAAGAGGTTCAAGGATGCAAAAGCCTTACGTGAAACAGCAAAGATTCTTGTATCTTCAGTTATGGTGAAAAATTGATTTAGAAAAATGTTGAAAATATTCCTACCCCTCTTTCCCTGAGTATCTTTCTCTATTCCTTGTGTTTTTTTCATTGGAATATGGCAATATTGATGGCAATATCCAGGCTTTCACACAATTAAGTCTTGAGTGTACCCAGTTGACTCCTAATTTGCTTTGTCAGTATTGCAATTATATATGTAAGTCTTCCATAAGTCAAATAGAAGAAATATTAAGAAAAAGAATAGATCTCAGTACATTAACGAATACTATTAGCAGCTGCAGTCTGAGAGAATGAATGTAGCAAGACTAATTTCAGCCTGGCATGATGGCACAATATCCATGACTGTAGCATCCCCATCCTTCCTCACAAGAGGTTTTCCTGATTCTCTTCTAAGAGTGATTTGACAAGAGTTAAGCACCCTTTATAACTTTTCTGGGAATGTTTGTAATTTGGAACTACATGGTTAAAAGGAGTCAGTAAATTCAAAACTCTTCAGAAGAAAAAAACAACTTACTTCTGAAAACCCTCTCTAAGCTTAACCAAAATGGATCAGGTTAGTTCACAAAGATAGGTGCTCTAAAAAGTGAAGAATTGTTTACCCAGTTACTTAGGGGGTTTGGATGAACGTTTATAGAAAATTGTTGTGTCCAGAAATATCTGATTTGTAGCTACCTTCTCATAAGATATTTAGTTCCATATCTGTACTTGCTTCTGTCAGTGTCTTACCATAGTCATAGATAAGGAACACTGAAATCTACATATTTATAGCGTTGTCATCCTCATACAGATCATGTTGGCTGCATGCCAGATTTCATCAGTAGGAAGTGACAGATACTGTTTTTTTAAATGCAATGTTAGACTGAAAACAATTATCGATTTTGGATATATTAAATTATGTTAATTGTTTCCCAAATTTTCCCTCCTTGGCCATAAAAGCAGACAAGATAGGATATAAAGGTAACAGCACAAAAGCCTTAGGGAGATTGTCACAAAAAATCACTCTCTGCTATCTGTCTTGAAGCACGTCACTACCGTGTTTTTGTTCAGTCTATCAATGTTTATTGTGGTCCTTATGGTATTTCATTTTGTCCGTCCTAAGTAATCAAATACGCACAGCTATTACATTAAGTTGGAAATCCTGTTGGTCCTGTCCCATCCGTATGCAGCCTGAATCCTAATGTTTGTTAGAATAGATGCTAAGCTGCTTCACTATTTCCTGGGCTTTGCTTATTCTGTGAAAAGGAATGTATTTTTGGCATAAAGTATAGTCATTAAAACTGGCCTATACTTTGTGCAATTATTTAACACACTGTAATTTCACATGAATACACGGCAACTCTGAGACCAGATAAAGTTAACCTTCTCTTTTATTACTTGCCTAAAATTATACCCATTTTCTTACTTTGGATTTGGAGGGATTTGTTCATAGTAACAGGGAGCTTAAACATTTGTTCCAGTAAGTAAGCAGTCCTGCATAGAGCAAATAATGATCTGTTCTATGAGCACTGAAAAAATGTATCATTTTACACAGCTGTGTTTGCACTATGCACTCATCTCTTGTTACTTTGAAAAAAAAAATTTTAAAAATCAAACTTAATTTTGTCTGGCCTGCAGGTATTTAGAGGCTTGGTGCATTTATTTTCTGCCTGTACAGGTAAGTGGTGTCTCAAGTGTCAGGCCAATCAAAGATGCCACTTTGTTAAGAATTACATTCCCCAGGTAATGTTGCTGTTCCACTCCATGTGCAATTACAGTATTTGTGCTGTTCTTAAGGCCTGTTCCCAATAAGTGTCCCTTGTTTGTATTTTTTTTTCTTTTTATATTATTACAATATTTAAATCACTTGTGATTTTTCTTTGTCTGTTTCAACAGAGGGCTGCCCTGGTTTGTGCAACAGCAATGGGAGATGCACGCTGGACCAAAACGGCTGGCACTGTGTCTGCCAGCCAGGATGGAGGGGAGCAGGTTGTGACGTAGCCATGGAAACTCTCTGCACTGACAGTAAGGACAACGAAGGAGGTAAGAGCCACCAACTGGCTCCTTAACTCTGGGGAGAGCATGTTGAGGAATGAAGATTTTTCACTCAGGTGATTAAATACTGCCATGAGAACCATACAAACATTTTACTCGCTCTTATGCCTGTAAGAATATGCCATGGTCTTCAGTGCTTCTTTATGGCGTATCAGCAAAGCCTTACAAGCTGCCTATGACAGGTGAGATGTGTACTTAGGAGAAGATGGGTGTCACCTTAGTATCCTTGCCGTGTTCTTTTATACTGGAACAAAACATAGTTTCAATTCAGTGAACTGTTGTAGAGGGGAAAAAAAGGAAGAAGTTCAAACTTTCAGTGACCTCACAAGGAAGTTGTCCCAAGAGAATAGGCCAAACTTGGACTTTACAGTTTGAACTATGATGCAATTGCTGGAAACAATTGGTTGCCCAGCCTACAGAGATTTTACCTCTCCATAGCCCATGAATGCTCAGGTAACTGACAGGATGCTCCCAGAAGTCTTTTTTTTTTTTTTGGCTTACTTTTCCACAGTCTGTCATTCAGGTGACAGGTAACAATCTGCAGCGAGATGCAGGCAGGGCTGCTAACTTAAGGAATCAATCTACAATTATTGTTGTAGTCTAGGGAAGCTAGAGGGGCTATAACTTAGCATGATTCCAGAATGACATTAAAAAAAACCCACAAAAACAAGATTAAATGTGAATGCAGTCAAGTATTGCATCAGCATAATGCTTTTATTGTCTGTCTTTCTTCCCCTTCTCTCATCAGTTCTTTTTGCTTAACACCTTCAGATTCAGAGAAGAGATAAAAACTCCATTAGGGCCTCTGGATGATGATAAATTCATCTGGGACTTTGTCTTTCCATTTTAGACTGCATATGCCTCTGCAATTGCTGATTGACTCTTTCGTCTCATATCCCTACTGCAGCTGGGATCTTAGACATCACAAACTATAAATAACAGCAGCATTTACTTCCTGAGGAAAATAAATAACATGTATAAAACTGTGCTCTTGTTTATTACTGTACACGTCATTTGGCTTGTCATCCTTCTCCATTACATAGTATATATTTTGAGGCAGTTTTCCATACTTGATAGCCTAAACAGTCTGACCCAGATTCCACCCAGAGATGTGCTTGTTTGGGGAATTAAGTTCAGGTGGGACAAGGAATTACAAGATAAGGAAAAAAGAGAAACCTGCAAAGATGAAGAGAGACAAAGCAAGGAGGAGGAGAAACTAGGTGAAAGCATAAAGAACTTAGAGAAAAAAATAGATTGTGTGGGGAAAAAAAAAAAAAAAAGAGGACATTGAAAGCCCAGTAATAGACTAAAACAGATTCAGTAAATGTTCGAGATCATATAAGGATGTGACACAGGAGAGCAAGAGTCAGGAGCAGGTAATGGGGCGGTGGGAGGAAGAAGAACAAGGTGAACAGGAGTGCTTGTGAATGGAACAAGAGAAAAGAAGTTGCTCCTTCAGACCAAAAACAGTAATAGCTTTCTGTGGGGAAAAGGAACAAGGAATTGGAGCAGAACAATCTTAACAGGATGACTTAAAGAAGAAAGAACGATTTGGGGAAAAAAATAGCCAATGCTGGTATTTTGTTGCATTTTTCTCTCTCTCATTTTCTTTTTTCATTATTGCCTTTAGGGACATCATTATGCAGCTATGCATGAGAAAGGGGTTGGCCAAGCACTTGTTTTGCCATGACTGACCTGTGTTTTGCAGTTTGTCAATGGCATTTCTCTTATTTTAATTTATATGCTTCAGTACAGAGTATATTCACTTCAGTCTTTGACTGTGGCTGAGGAGAAGGGTTAAAATTTAACAATTAAATCAAATAAAAAAGGAAGTATACCTAACAAAACTAGGGAAAGAAAGTCTCCTTTGTAAGCTGCCTGGAAAGAGAAGAAGTACTTCTTCCCTTTCCTGCAATCAACCCACTAATCTCCAAGCAAGGCATTAAAATTTCAGACAGCTACAGGGAATGACACCAGTATTCTTATGCTGTATTTGTTTATTGTGGGAGATTAGGTTATCTGAGCACTTGTGCTGAATTTATAGTATGACTGCGGGTAGTGTGATCTACATCTCACTAGGCTCAGTGGTTCTATAATTAGAGTTATCTCACTTGTTGTCTATTTGATATGCTGTGGTTGGTGTTTATGCTTTATCCTACACTGGGTAGAATATGTTTCATATATTAATATGAGCACAGTTCATTAATAAAAGGGTCTGCTGTTCCTTTGATTCTTAGCTCTTTCTGGGACTGATTATTCAAAATCTGTGAGCATGAGTATCCAAAGGATCTCAGTGGGAATATTCTCCATAGGAAATTCTAATGGCATGAAGGCATACATGAGTATTTTCCCTTCTAGATACTACTGAGATATGATGGGATGATGATTGCTTATCGTCCTTTTAATGCAGATTTTTCAGAGTCTTGAAAGTCGTTTCAGTTCTCGTTAAGGCTCACTCTTTATTTTCCCCTGTGTTTGACTGGATTTTTCTTTACATTTTAGCAGCCCACAAGGAAACTACATGCAACAAGCAGATCTTAGCCTGAATTAAACTCTTATGACTTTGTGAGGAGAGGGAAGTCAGAGCTGTCTGTGGGTGGAATAAGCCTAACTTCTTGAGGAAAAAAGGTGTCACTATTATACTTTAACAAAGTAGGGCATGATTTGTTATTAATGTAGGAAGAATAAGAAGCAGGAAGAGTCACTGTTTACTTTTTAGTTTAGATGGGTCCTTATTGAACAGATTCCTTCATTAAGTGTGCTTTTTATTAGCTCCTGTCCAATTATTTAGAGTAGTTACAGATTTCCACGAGCAAGACTTTAGGGATTATTAATATTCTTTTTTTGCTGAAACAAAAATAAATACTGTAATAAAGCAAAGCATACTTAGCACTACTGTATTTTTTTAATTACTTGCATAGTCTAGGACAGCCTGTTCCTGGCAAACATTGTCAAAGGATAGTACAAATTCAGCCTAAAGATTGCCTAAACCAGGGTCTCTTCTCAGATACTGGCTAATAGCAATTGCTTAGCAAAACATTATAATAGGGTAGATGTGAACTTATATTTTCTTTTGTGTACTAACAGGCTGCTAATTAAAGTAAGAAATTACTGCTACAGAATGTTTTGAATGTCAGAGGAGTTGCTAAGTGCAAAGATAACCCAAGCTAAGGAAGTCTCAGGAAGTATCTACTTGAACTGGGAGTGATACAGTGCCATGCTCTTGTTCTCTGGTTTGTGCTCCAACACTTCCCATTATTCTTCAGCTTTTTGTTTGCATCCATGGCTGCTGGTGAATGCTGCGTTCATATATCCATGGAACTTACCCACAGTGGCTCCAAGATTTCTTTCTGGAGTGAGAACTCATTTGGAGCCCCACCTTTTATATTTTAGGCTTCTTCACTCAACTGTAAAGCAGAATTTCAGTACACTATAGGTATGCTTGTACAGATACTGCAAGAGTAACATTGAGCAAGGTCCTTGCACACTGTTTAGGAATAAATCAAGGGCTGTTTGTGCTTTTGTGCCTTTTCTGACCTGCAGTTCCTACAAGCAGGCATTTTGATGTCGATGATTGAGTCCATTCATTGTAGTCTGTTGCAAAATTGAGGTATGTGAGGATAACTGAGGTTTGTTTATACAGTTTTCTTTCCTTTCCCATCTCCTGCCTTAGTCTGCCAGTCACCAAAACTGTCCTGGTAGGATGGCCAGATCAAGAATGTGCTTTATGTAGATCCTTGGCCACCATCTCCCCTTGACAGTGGCACATCTTTTGCCCAGGACTTACTTTGTCCCTCTATTTTTCTTCCTACTGGCAAACAGTCCCACTGCTACATCTTTCTTTTTAGACATACATTGTGGGGATCCTCTGTCTTGACTCCTCTCATTTAATCACAGAATCATAGAATGGGTTGGGTTGAAAATTACCTTATAGATCATCTAGTTCCAACCCCCCTGACATGAGCAGGGACACTTCCCACTACACCAAGTTGCTCAAAACACCATCCAACCTGATGTTAAATACTTCCAGGAATGGGGAATCCACAACTTCTTTGGGCAGCCTATTCCCATGCCTCATCTCCCTCACAGTAAACAATTTCTTCCTTATATCTGGTCTAAACCTGCCCTCTTTCAGTTTGAAGCCATTCGACTTTGTCCCATCACCATCTGCCCTTGTCAAAAGTCCCTCTCCGGGTCTTGCAGGCCCTCTTCTGGTACTTTTAGGATGCTACAAGGTCTCCTTGGAGCCTTCACTTCCTCAGGCTGAGCAACCCCAACTTGCTCAGCCTGTCATCATAGGAGAGGTGCTCCAGCCCCTAACCATCTTCCTGGCCTCCTCTGCACCCACTTTAAAAGGTCCATGTCCTTCTTACACTGGGGACCCCAGAGCTGGATGCAGAACTCCAGGGGGTCTCAGGAGAGCAGAGTTTTGATGGTTTTATGAATCTCCCCAAATAAGCAATTTTATTAACAGTCCATGTTCCATTGCAATTCAGTGCATTTTGCAACAAAGGTAAAAGTAACATTTGTCAAGATTTTTACAGCTAGACTTTAGCTTTTGAGGAAGAAAACAGTAAAGTAGTCATTACGTCTTTTGTATATACAACCACTTGCGTCTAGAACAAGAAAATATAAATTGCCTTCTGAGACTGATAATGACTGTCCAGCTGCCTCTAGGAGTTTCTATTTCCTTTATAATTTCACTGTCATATTTGAATGATATAACTGACAAGGCACTGTTGAGCTAAGTCTCATATTTTTCAGGCTAAACAAAATTCATCAATAATTTTGCAGAGCCATTTCAGAAAGGAAATTTTACTCTGCTTGCACAGTGCAATAGAGTACTTGACTTAGTGGTACTAGATAGCTCTAGCCACATAAGTACAGAGAAAGAATGAAAAATGTTTTCTCAAGTTATAAGGAGCCAGATTCATAACCATCCGTCACTCGCCTGGGCAAGTTACTGATAAACTCCACAGGAAAATAACAAACAGCATATCCCTGTATCTTGGCTGGTGAAAATGAGATTCTTTCTCTGATTGATGTTAGTGGAGAGGCTTGTAAAAATGCATTTCCAGCTGATTAGTTCAGAAGGTGTCAATCTCATGCAGTTTTATGACCTGCAGACTATACTCCAGATGTACATTTGCTTTTTATAAACTAACAAAGATGAATGGAGAAATTTGAGCATTTCTTTGGCAACTGCACCAGATATTGCGTGGGAGACCATACAGATATATAAAACCCCAAAACTATTCTTTGAACCATCAGTACCCCTAGCTTTGACACTGATCCAGGCTTCTGGAGTTAAAACCAACAAGGGAGGTCAACACTTCAGCTAGGAAAGGGTTTCATATTTTACAAGAATGAGACTTAGAAAACCACAAGAGTCACAGCCTATCTGAGGTTGGAAAGGCCTCTGGAAATCATCTAGTCTCACCCCCTGCTCAAAGCCAGATTAGCTAGAGCAGGTTGCTCAGGTATGTGCCCAGCTAGGTTTTGAATGTCTCCAAGGATGAAGACTCCACAAATTCCCTGGGCAACTTGTTGCAGTATCCAGCCACTTTCACAGTAAATTGTTTTCTGCTGTTCAGACCAAATTTCCTGTGTTTCAGTTCCCATTGCCTCTTTCCTCTTGCTGGCACCACTAGAAGGTGGACTTTTTTACACCCTCCCATGAGATTATCTGTACACATTGATGAGATCCCACCCGAGCTTTCTATTCTCCAGACTCAGCAGTCTCAACTCTCTCAGCCATTCCATGTAGGAGAGCTGTGTCAAGCCCTTAACAGTCTCCACGGCCCTTCACTGAGCTTTCTCTAGTCCACTGTTCCATGTCTGGACAATGTTCCATGTCTCTTGTACCAGAAAGCCCAGCCTGCACACAGAGCCGTGTGTGTGCAGATGTGGCCTCACCAGTGCTGAGTGGAGGGGAATGATCATCACCCTGCCTGACCTGCTGGCACCACTCCTAACACAGCCCAGGGTAGCACTGGCACCTTCTTTGCTGCAAGGGCGTGTTGCTGGCTCCTGTTAAATTTTGTGTCCACCAGGACTCCTGGGGTCTTCTCCACAAAGCTATGTTATGGTGCAGGAGGTTGTTCCTCCCCAGGTGTGCAGGACTTTGCACTTCCCATTGTGGTTCCTGTCAGCCCATTTTTCCAGCCTGTCGGTGTCTATCTGAATGGCAGTGTGACCCTCTGGCATATCCTCGTACCAGGAAAAATCAATGTTCTTTCTTGTCTCTTAAAAAAGTTTAAACTTTGATATACTTAATGATGCCTTTTTCATCCCTTTTATTTTCCCTGAACTGATTTCAAAGTCAGCCAAGTTAAATAAGAATTTTAGATGTGTGAAAGAACAGAAATCCCACTCCTTTACTGTTTTGCCAGTCCTCTAACTGATCCACATAGCACAGCAATACTTAGAAGAATACCTTTAGAAGATCTCTGTTTACTTACACTCTTTCAACATATGATTGAACAAAAACTGGATGATATTTTTCCCTTCAGAAAGAAGTTTTACTCTAAAGGCAGATTCTTTTGTGAGACAAGCAGTCATGGGTTTCCTCCAAGTGCTGCATTGGTATATTTTTCAGTTCAGTGCAGCAAGCAAGCTCCCTCTCTAATCTAAATGGAATAATAAAATGTTTGAGCTATTTCAGTCTTGCTGTTCTTTTGGGGAAACAATTATCAGCTCTGTGATACCAGATTACATTCATCTAGAAATTTTCTGTAGCTGACATTTCCAGGCTCATTTTCCTTATGACTTTACTTACAGCAAATTAGTAGTTATCAATTTGATCTTGATTTTAATCTTTCACCAAATTAGATTTCCAGTGATGTGACAGATCTAATGTTCCACATATGGGAATATTTCAGCACATAAGCATAAAAGCACCCATGTGTTTAAATCTTGTTTATACTGGCCAGCATTTCCCATCAGTTTATTCAGAATAAAATCTAAATTTTAAATACAGTTTTTGTTCTCTCATACATTTTCCTGTAGAAAGCTAATGGAAATTGCCTTTACCACTAGCAACAAAATCTTTCTAGCAAGGTGTAAAGGAATCCACCTTGATACATGATACAAAGTATTTAAAGCTACTTGCAGCATAGATATGCTAAAAAAATGAGGAAAACAGCAGAGTGGGAGTTACTTGTTTCTTTTCTCCAGCAAACCAAATAATCTCACATAAAAGCTAATTAGGCCCACCTAAAATGTTTAATATTTATAAGTTAACAGTGTATGCAGAGCCTGAGTGCCTTCATTTTCTGGTTTGTTCAACATGTTTTTAGAAAAGTGTGGAATAAATGGTTTCATTTTGACATGATACTAAGTATATTCAGCTTGCCTGGATTTCCATGGGAGTTTAAGAACTCAGTGGAAACAAACTCTCTTTAATTGAAAATGAATTCATTAAAATCTTAATTATGAGTATTCTTTCATAGTACATAATTTTTGTAATCTCCCTGCTGGCTGGCTCATTCCAATGCACGGGGACAGGAGGAAGTTTATTCATTTGTGTGACTTTCTGCCAACAGATGGGCTAGTTGACTGTATGGATCCAGACTGCTGTTTGCAGAGTTCTTGCCAAAACCAGCCTTACTGTCGTGGACTGCCTGATCCCCAAGACATCATCAGCCAAAGCCAACAGTCGCCATCTCAGCAAGCTGCCAAAGCGTTTTATGACCGGATCAGTTTCCTCATCGGAGCAGACAGCACCCACGTCATCCCTGGGGAAAGCCCTTTTAATAAGAGGTGAGCCTGACTCAGCTGTACTCATGAACACAAAAGAAACTGGGGAGTATGAGATTCGTGTGAGGAGAAGATCCGCTATGGCTGCAAATTTCATGGTGTGGATTTTGAGCAAAGACCGTTTCTCGTAATATATCAAGTTGCTTGGTTTGTCTCATTTCCTGCAAAATTCAATTTACCAGTGCCACTAGGTTACAGAAGGTCCTTGCCATGCTTAGTGTCTGTATTCTAACAGGGCACTTCATTAATGATTAAATAAATCTTTATTTAACCAGTTGATTTGGGCTAGCACAGTTGGAAATATATCAAAGCAATGAAAACACTTCAGAAGGAAAAGCAAAGCTGCACTTTTTAAACTGAGCTCACTAAATAATATAAATTATGAATTAATGTAATAGAACTGTTAAGTGCACGACAGTATAATTGCATAAACTATTTGACTGGTGCTCTATGAAGCAGTAATGGCCTGAAAATAAGCCAGTAACAGGAAGCAGGTGTCTGGGATCTCACAGAGTGAAAGAAGATGATTTACACTAGAACTACTGCGTTTGCAGTAATTTAACAGCATTAATGTGTTTGGGCACAGCAGTTGATTAAAAGTTGTTGCACCAGTGTTCCTTATTGCTCTTTTAAATTTTGTACTTCACAGTCCCTGCAGTTCTACAGATTGCTTTGATGCTAATTGAAAAGTACATTTTTCTTTAAGAGTCTGCCAGAAGTATGACTTACAGTGAGAACATCTAGAGTTTATAAGTTCTTAAAATTCTTCACTTAATTTCTGGTCTTAGTAACTCAGTAAAGACAAAATAAACCAAAGCAAAATCAACAATACTGAAACAAAATTATTATCTGCAGATTTTGAGGCATTTGTTTATATAGTGTAAATTATGTGAACTTGTAAAAGGGTTAGAGCCTAAGGAATGTTTTTTAAATGATAGTTGATAGCATGTGGAGAGGGGTGGGTGGGTGAGGGTGTATGTGTGTGTGTGTGTTCACTCACTACCTTTTATTCCTGCAAAAAAGAACAAAAAACCCCAAGCTTGTAATTTGATCTTGCATCTTTTTCACAGTCTTGCATCTGTCATAAGAGGCCAAGTATTAACTGCTGATGGAACACCGCTCATTGGAGTCAACGTTTCCTTTCTACACTATCCAGACTATGGATATACAATCACTCGCCAGGACGGAATGTAAGTTGCTTTTGAAGCACTTTTGAGTCATAAAGATGCGAAAGTGTTACTGAAGAGCTGCTTGTGAAACTAAGATAATAATAAAATGATGGGGAAAAAGACATTAGCAAACTGATTGACTAAAGTTATACTTTGTACAGCTTCAAATGTAAAACATGCTGATTATTATATACTTTAGAAGTAGAAGGACTTGCTTAATTTAAACACAGCATCCCAAACTCTCTGTTCTCTCTGTGCAGTATAATGTAATATAATTTAATTGATTTCTCCATTGTTCCCAGTAGAGCCATTCTGCATTCAGAGCAGTACAATGAAGAATGAAGAATCAATCAGTAAAATAGAGGCTGTGGATGGCTTTGGGAATTTGCTGACTAGCTAGCCCTCTTGGGGTTTTTTCCTAGGTTTGACTTGGTAGCGAATGGTGGTGCCTCTCTGACACTGGTGTTTGAGCGATCACCGTTCCTGACACAGTATCACACGGTGTGGATTCCCTGGAATGTCTTTTACGTCATGGATACCCTTGTCATGAAGAAGGAAGAGAATGACATTCCTAGTTGTGATCTAAGTGGATTTGTAAGGCCAAACCCTGTTATCGTGTCCTCACCTTTATCCACCTTCTTTAGAATTTCTCCTGAAGACAGTCCTATCATCCCAGAGACACAGGTAAGGTGTGCTTCAAATAAACACCATTTTATCCCAGGCTGGTGTTCAGCAACCAGAATGAAAACAGTACACTGCTGTTCAAAAATAAGTAATTCTGAGTAAGTGCTAAGAATTTGCAACATGTGATTCTTTTCAGACCAATTTATTTATTCTATGGGATGATTTTTAAAATTTCACCTGAAAAAGGAAAGTCAGAAAGCTGCGTGTACACCAGTGCCCCGTTTTACATTTGTTTGCATCACTTAATTTACAGAATGTCCTTAGCATTCAAGCACTGGCCCATAAAAAGGACACACTATAGTACATTGGCCTTTAAGATTGCCCTCCTGTTAGAACTCACCTCAGAGACTGAAAACGAAAGGTGTTTTTCCACTGTGTCCTAAAGACACACACAGTTTGAGTTACCTGTTTAGTCCTAATAAATAGCATGACACACAGATTTTCATAAACTGAAAGAACTCTCTGCAACACTGAGGACAAGCCAGTGAGCTTGTGGTTTGAGCAACTTCTTCAGAACTTGTAATACCAAACGTAAGACTTAACATCCAAACCTTGATTTAAATGGAAAAATCTGTAGATGAAATGGGATTTTTAAAAAATTTTTCTAAGATAGATGTATTAGATTTCCTCCATCTCAAACAATAATCACTAATACAACAATTAGTCTCTCAGCTCTTAAAGCATTTCAGTTGCATTTTAAGACATAATATATTTCTCAGTGTTGATTTTTGAGCTTTTCCTAGTGAAATAGTGCTCCTTCTGCCTCCTTCTTTCTCTTTCTCTCTCTTTTTCTTGCCCCTACCTTCACAATGTCATAATTACATAGAGCACTCCTTTTCATGTTCACTAAGAAATGTCCTTGCCTCTTTAAGGGAAACACAGAAAATGTATTCAAATGTTTTCCTGCAGAGCTCTTAGGCAAATAGCTAAATCATTAAGCAATTCATGGTCGGAGCAGGTTTAAAGGAAAGATGTAAGAAAATTACAACTAAACATTCATACAAATCTAGACTGTGCTGGGAAATTATTGCTTTTATCCTCACTATCATTTCTGTGCCTTTGATAGCTGCAAGTCAATTAAAAGAAAGTATTTGCAAAACAGAGTCCACTGAAAAACGGCTCTGATTTACTTGTTTTGGCAACAGATGATAGATTTAGTTCCTGAAATGATGGAAAATGGCTTAGATAGATATAAATCAGGAAAAAAGTTACGATAGAAGAATGTCAGAAAATAAAATTTTTTTAAAAACACTTGTACTGCCTAGGTAAACAAGTTATTTCATGAGCAGTGGGACTAATGAAGTCTGGATTCCTACTAATTCCCACCCACTGCTGTAATTCCATCTGTCTGTCGCATCCAGTCCTTCCCCACAGACTGCATTCAGCCTTTTCCTCGTTCTCACAGGAGTCCCAAATTGACTACTTCTTCCCTACCAGAACCCATTATTTTACAGACCTAAAGGAACTGTGGAGATTTCTACTGTTACTTAAAATGTGGCTGAAATTGTCTACCAGGTTCAAAATTTGGGAGGTGGGAGGTCTGATAGGCAGGACGGTTGGGTCAAGTTGTGTCTCCCTAGGAAACCAGCTGGAAGGAAAAGATATTCTCAGTGGATCCTGGGAAGTTGGTGCTGATGGGCGTTAAATGTTCCTCTTGTTATGTATGCAAAAATCCAGTTCAGTTCTATGTAAAAAAACATGAAGCACTATTTTCTTCTATATTCTTTGCTTATCCCACACATAAATTTCCCATATGTAATTTTGTGCTTCAGCATGTGGGACCTGCACAGCTGTGACTGACACGTACCCCTTCGGGTCAGGTTCTGCTCAGAAGTGAATAACGTTCAGCAATCTGTCACCCAAAGAAATCACTCCTCTCATAAAAGACGGGTAGAACCAGGTTCTATTCAAAACAGTAAGTTCAGCTCCAGAGGAACTGCTGTTGATCTTTTCATATAAAAAGGGGCAATGCCAGTTTGAAGTCTGTGCGACTGGAGGAAGAGGAAAAGAAGTCACAGAGAAAGAAGTCATTCCCCGAGTTCTTGCAGTCAGTATTAGCCGCCCTGTTCGTGTGCTGTGACAGCACTCACTACCATGTACTACAGGAGAAAATGATGTGCTGCTGTAATCATCATCCCTTGAAGTGCTTCATCATCCCTTGGAGATAATGTTTCCAAGAGTGTACTTAGTGGCTTATGAATCCCAAATTGATCAGAGGG
>WEIT01010118.1:11751-67969 GCA_013389985.1 Dryoscopus gambensis | reverse complement strand
ACAATTGATGTGTTGTCATGGCTCCCATAGGAGCTCTCTGCTGTGCCTGATGATTTACCCTTTTGGATGAACATTAAACTGTTTAATTCTCTTTGTAATACTTGATTCTGGGACAGAGATTGAGTTGCATAACCTTACCTATACACTTCCAAAGTTCTCAAGAAAATAAGTTACTACAGGGGATATTTTATGGAAAAAAGGAAGTTATAAGTCAGATTTCCAGCAGGCATTTGAGGCTTCTGCAGAAACTAATAATAGGGGTTTAGCTTTTGTTTTAAACCTCGCTGAGAACTGCATGAGTGTCCTAGTTTCTAATTTGATAGTAATCCAAATACACAGTGGAATTTCTTGAAAATTGAAACTTCAAGGTGTCCTCTTTATTGCCTGTTATCTCAGCCAAGGGTCCTGGAAGACCACCTATGTGTTTGACACTGCTCTTCCACAGTCGCAGTTGTAAAAGAAGCAATGGTCGTAACAGGAGACCACTGAAGTCCATTAAATTGTGTCCTATTACAAGCATATTATTTCTTTTTCTCCTCTTGCTTACAGAGACCTCCATCTGTTAGACTAGTTTTAATGTGCAGTATATGAGAGTCCTGCTGATGTCTTGAGGAAGAATTTGTCTTTTGTTCCTGGGTGGTGTGTGCTTTTCCTTCAATGTCTCAGAAAAGGAATGTGTTCACAATCACTTACCTCTCTAGAGAGAGGTGGTTTTGTTCATGTAGAAAAGATTTGCCTGTCCTCTGGATTAGACACTGTCTGTATATTGAGCTGAGGGAAAGCAGACTAGATTTACAAAGGGAAATGAGGCCACTCTCACCTCCTTCAAGGTGGCTACTTGTCATTTCTTCTCAGTGATGCCAGGTTCTTGGTGGGGAACAAAGAAATATTCAAAGAATAAGAATTAAGAATTTAAAAATCATAATTTCATTTGTCTTGCATCTTCCAGTCCCTACTTTATTTCCTACAGCTCTATTATAATCTTACTGGAGAGAAACAGTTTTATGTCTCCATCTCTCAGATGTAAATAATTATCATGCCGGACAATGAGTCAAAATAGTATTTCTGATTTTTTGTTACTGTTATTGGGAAGGAGGCAGATAAAATTAATACTGTATAAATCTTTCTTTAGAGCCAACAAAAATGCTAATATAGAGGATGGTGTAGCTCTTGTCGCGCTCCTTGAGTATCAACCACATTACTTGACCCTATTCAACACAGTCAATATTTAGAAGCCATGTCCAAGGATTTCTCTAGCATGGAGAGCTAGCTGCACTTCTTTAGTAGCCAGGGTTTGATCCAAGTAAAGTCTTAAGCCTAGTATTTGTTACAATGCTCTTCCTGAAGTCTACTTTCCATTAATACTAAGTAGTGTTTGGTCTTCAGACTTCAGAACCAGGAGACAGAAAAATAAAATAAACCTTTCTAAATGTACTTCCCAAGAGTGTTCCTGTAACAGCATGAACATTCTGGGCTTGTGCTTCAGCATCCTTTGCAACCTTTGCACTCTCCACCAAAGAAACACTATCTTTCCGAATGTGTCTAGGTACGTTTTTCTTCTTCTTTTGTTTGTTTCAATAAACCAGGATACTTGGTGGCTGTTCTCTCAAAGTGCTGGCTGCAGTGTTAATGTTCTGACTGAGGCACAGAACAATATAGGCTCTCTTTATCCACATTACACAGAAACATTTCGCATCCATCCATCACCCACAAAAGCTCCTCAGCGCAGAGGAAATGACAAGGTAGAGGAGGGGAGGAACCTTTTAAAAATAAAATTGACTCATTCCACCTCTCTGAAATGTGAAAGTGATAAGCTGATATCTGAGTAATGAATATTGATCAGAAAATATGGAAAAACTTTCCCTGAGGCATCCTACTTATCTGTCTTCAAAATAAATGGAAGAATGCTCTAGTTTAAAGTGTTTACAATCCACTGGTAATGCAAATCATAAAATACCTGAAAGTTCTTCCTGCTCCTACAGGAGCAATTAGGCTTCCCAACCCAAATCTCAAACTTTACTCTCCTTAGGGGCTCTACTGCCTTTATTAAACATGCCTTTATTAGCTGGGACATGGGTGGCAGGATAATCAGGGGCACTATTCGCTTAGATGAAAGATGCTTTTTTGGCTCTTCAGGAAAAGTCAGTTGGGAATGTTTTCTCACGCTTCCTTTCCCCCCCTATAAAAATAACTGAGGTAATTTTGAAATGCTTAAGCAGAAAGTACCAACTAAGCAACTTCAGTATAATGAAGAACTTAGACTTGACTTTTTAGAAAAAGTGTGAAATATTGTTATTTATTTATGTTTTTTTAAACCATGAAGGCCAAATGTAAATAATATTTCCTAATGGATTGTGTCTAACCATGACAGATTGTCATGTAATATGTCAGGCAGCCTTTTATCATAGGTGCATTGTTGTTTAATTTCCAAATCATCTAAATACTGCATTTTTCTCTTAACAATGCATAGGTACTTCATGAAGAAACAACAATACCAGGAACTGATTTGAAGTTATCATACTTGAGCTCCAGGGCTGCAGGATATAAATCTGTACTGAAGATTACTATGACCCAATCTGTTATACCATTTAATTTAATGAAGGTTCATCTTATGGTGGCAGTGGTGGGAAGACTTTTCCAAAAATGGTTCCCTGCATCCCCAAATCTAGCGTACACCTTCATATGGGATAAAACTGATGCATACAATCAGAGAGTCTACGGATTATCTGAAGCTGTTGGTATGTGTTACGGAGGATTTTTGCACTTCTAGTGTTGTCTTGAACGTGAAGAAGCACATCTCAAATGCTTGTATCCATTGAGTAGAAAATGTTTTGCAGAATAAAATTATATCAGTGGATATTAAAACATACTAAAAAATACTAATCTAAGCTTTGAATTATGAGAAAAAATTTCCTTCAGAAGGAAGAAGAAACCACTTCTCATTCACTTGAAAAGTGACGTTTTTGACTTCTATTCCTTCCCATGAAGTAGCCCTGAGTCTAATAATACATTATGGTATTTAGTCTACACCTCTGTGTACTTTAAGTAAAGCACAATAGCAGTCTGACTTACATCACAAAATGGCTTTCCTCTGTACCTGTCTAAATTCACTTACTTTAATTTACTAAAAATATTTTAATAACCCAAGATTCTGGTCAGTATTTTCAGCATGCCTAAGAAGCCATAGGAATTTTCATGTGTCCTAGGAGAGCAAAAGAATATATGTAGCTCAAGGAAATCACATTCTTTAAACTCTTCCTCAGAACAAGATCTGTACTTAATGAGGACATGTACTGTTATTTCAGTGTCTGTAGGTTACGAGTATGAGTCCTGCTTGGATCTCACTCTTTGGGAAAAGCGGACTGCCATTTTGCAGGGTTATGAACTGGATGCCTCCAACATGGGTGGTTGGACACTGGATAAGCATCATGTGTTGGATGTTCAGAATGGTAAGGAGTTCATTTTCTTCTTGATAGTTCTACTGCTCCACTGGCGTGCACTTCAGGTCTCTCATTCAAACATTTTGACTATTTGCTCTGTTAATTTTAAAAAAGGAAATTATAGAACATTTTGCATATGGTAAATGCTTTGAGCTTCCCTGGCTCCCCAGGGAAGTGGTCATATCACCAAGCCAGTCAGAGTTGGCAGGAAGTGTTAGGACAATGCTCTCAGGCACATGGTGGGATTCTTGGGGTTGTCCTGTGCAGGGCCAGGAGTTGGACTCAATAATCCTGTGGGTCCTTTCCACCTCAGGATATTCTGTGTTTCTATGACTTACACTGAATGTCATGCTTCTTCATCCTATAAGTACATATGCATGGTTAAGTTCATCAGACAGTCTGTGTTGGATATGCTGTGGTGCATTGACTCTGACTGGACGCCAAAGCCACCCAGTCACTCCCCAGCTGGACAGGGGAGAGAAAACAGAACAAAGGGCTCATGGGTTAAGATAAGGACAGCAACAGATCACTCAGCAGTCACTGTCATGGGCAAAGCGGAATTGACTTGGGAAAATCAGTTTATTACCAGTCAAATCACAGTAGTGTGAAAACCAGATCTTAAAAGCAACTTCCCCCCACCCCTCCCTTCTTCCCAGGCTTTATGGTCAAGTCTCCACCTTCCCCTTGCCAGTGGTGCAGGGACACAGGGAATGGGGGCTGTGGTCAGTTCATCACACGCTGCCTCTGCCGCTCCTTCCTCCTCAGGGGAGGGACTCCTCACTCTCTNTCCCTTCTCCAGCATGGGCTCCCTCCCATAGTAGACAGTCTCCATTAACTTCTCCAATGTGAGTCCTTTCCACGGGCTGCAGTTCTTCACAACTGCTCCAGTGTGGGTCTGCTCCGTGGGGCGCAGTATTTCAAGAACAGATGGCTCATGTGAATCCCCTGTGGGGTCAGGAATCCTGGCAGCAAACCTGCTCCAGGATGGGTTCCTCTCTCCATGTGTCCAGAGGCCCTGCCAGGAGCCTGCTCCAGAGTGAGCTTCCCACAGAGTCACGGCCTCCTTTGGGCAACCCCTTGCTCTGGCGTGGGTCCTCCAGGTGGATATGTGCTCCACCATGGACCTCCGTGGGCTGCAGGGGCACAGTTGCCTCACCATGATCTTCTCCCATGGGCTGCAGAGGAATCTCAGCTCTGGTACCTGCAGCACCTCCTCTCTCTCCTTCTGCAGACCTTGCTGTCTGCAGGGCTGTTGGTGGCTCGTATTCTCACTCCTCTCCGGCTGCAATTTGCTGTTGCATAGTAACTTTGGCATCAAAGTATGTTTGTCCAGCATGCTATTCAGCAGCTGTTTGCAGAGTGCCATGCTAAGGAAACCTCAGCTCAACACTGAACAGGAAGGAATTTGGAAAAACTTGGCTGGAAGCATATAGGAAGGATGAAATAAATAGTCACGTGGCTTAAAGTAGTAGGTGGTAGCACTGGATTTTCATGCAACAGAGGACTCTGGAGTAATTGTCAGGAAGATTGTCACTTCTGCAGTACCTGATGTCCCATGAAGGTCTCCCCTAGTACACAAGCTTATTATGTGTGATGCAGTAGTTGACACTTAAAGCATTCCTTCTGACTGGTAAGGAAACAAAGTAACCAAATCGGGGGGGGGGGGGGGTATCATTGTTTTTGATTTAAAATTAAAACAAAAAAAACACACACACAAAAAAAACCAACCTGTCCAAATTACTGTAAAGTAATCCATCTAAAAATGTAAAGAGCTGTAGTTATAAATATATATGTAAGATTGATGCTGTTCACTAGGTAAATTGATGGTGGCTTTAAATTATGTTTAAGGGTACATTTGACGAGTAATGACTTTTCAAAGTGTTGTGTGTCTAATTGAATAAACCAAGTGGAGAGTTGTAATGACAAGGTGGATGAGATGCATAAATCTATTCAGAAGAGAGTCCAGACTGTGTTTGTACGGAAATCCAAACTACTGCAGTAAATAGTCTAATGTACATCTTTTAGTCTGTGATAACAGAGGAGAAATGTGAAGGACCAATTTTTCAAGGTAATGACAGAGTAAATCAGGTGCAATAGTGCACTGTGCTGACTTCTAGAATTCCTCTGATGAAAATTGCAGAACTCAGCTATTTCTGGCAAAATTATAGTGCCATGATTGTCATAAATGATGTAATCATAGGAGAGGGGATTTCGTATACTGTTAATGCATTCTGGCTTTAACTATTCATGAAAAATACATTCTTCCTCTTTTGATTTAGATTACTTGTTTAGATTACTTGCCATTAGGTTTCCATAAACCATTTTCGTATTTTCCAATTTTATTCTGTATATTGGTTTTACATTTATAATCTTTTGCATTTTGTAACATTAAAAGCAGTGAAGACACCTCAAACATTTAAAGAGGAAAGCAAAGTATTTTTTCTCATACCTTTCAGTACAAATTGTGCACTTTGGGAGTGAGGAGGGAAAGAGAAATACATCTTAAATTTCTTCTAAACTTCTCAAAAGATTACTGTATCCCTCAGCTCCAAACTGCATGAAACTCTGGGCATGCAATGAATAAAACCCAGATCTTTGCACAGTATAAGAGACATGTGGTTTACATGGATTATACCATGGAAAGACATATTGTGACTTAGGCGTAGAACTGTAATAGCTGACCACTTGTAGAGGACACCTTACTGGATTCATCATGACATTGAACAATGAGGGTCCTGGCAACACTTTAACATACTTGTTTTTTTCCCCTCAAGACTGAAGATTTAACATAAAGCATCCATTTTTCCTCTCAAATTTCCTATGTACACTATAAGGAAGAAAAATACTGCTGGCACATTGCTTTGTCTTCACAAAATTATTGTTTCTTTCATGCCTCAAAGCAGAATTAAGTTTTAGAGGCAGGTTGGCCTGGCACCACATTTTTTTTGTTGTTTTGACATTTTTAATAACTGCCTATAACTGCAGACATGGTATTGAGGCAGGCTTTGTTGCCAGAGGAATACTTTTGTTGTGAGTTGAGTAAAGAATCTTTTATAATGTAAAATTGAGCCAATCTACAACTTTTTGAAGTGGCTCTTTAAATAATATTTACAATTTGCAAGAGTAATCCACTTCAGATTACATTTGACATGATAGTCATAATTAGTTATACTAGGACTTTAGGAATACAATTTGCAAATATATTCTTTTTTTTTTTTTTAATAAAGCACATTAGAATTTCAGTCCTTTCTGGGCTATTTCAGAACTGTAAAGATGTAGGAACACAGACCTTTCTTTCATCAATATGCTTTCAATTTCCTTCAACATGACAATTTTTATTCTGAATTATACCTATAAAAATTGTTAACATTTAAAAATAATGTTTGGGGTTTAAAGACAATATTTAGTATTTCTACTAAATATTGTGGACAAGATAATCTAATGTTTGCATGTTTATAACCTAAATATAACTATAGATGTGTTAATAAAGTTGTTATTAGTAGTAATAAAATATGGTGGTGAAACAATTAGAATTCATTAAACTTACACTAACCAGTTAAAAGAATATTTAGAATACTTTGGCATTATTTTATCTATGTACATTCAGAGTTCTTACAAACATTACTGGGGTTTGGTTTATTTTCTTCTATATTATCTGCCAGGAATCCTCTACAAAGGGAATGGTGAAAATCAATTTATATCTCAGCAACCTCCAGTTGTTAGCAGCATTATGGGCAACGGGAGACGACGCAGCATCTCCTGTCCAAGTTGTAATGGTCAAGCTGATGGTAATAAATTACTGGCTCCAGTTGCCTTAGCTTGTGGGATAGATGGCAGTCTGTACGTGGGGGATTTCAACTACGTTCGGCGGATATTCCCATCTGGAAATGTAACTAGTGTTCTGGAGCTAAGGTATGTTTTTTTCTCATGCTGGACTTTTGGTGTTATGAATTACTGTGGCAAAATAAATTACTGAATAGATTTAGATTTCTTAACACTGTGTAAGTTCGAGTTGGCAAATGCTTTTGGGAACAAAAAAAAAAGTTGAGTCAAAAGATGTTGAAACATTTGAAAAAGTATTTAAAACCGAAGTGAAAACATTTAACCCTCATAAAATATTTTAACTATGCTTATCTAAACATGAGAATTTTTCTACCCAAAGTAATAATTCTGCAGATTTTAAGAGTTTAAATATGTGGTCAACGTAAGTGAACAAGGGACAATCATTCACCACTTCACTAATGGTAGATGTAAATGTTGCCTTCTTCTCATCTTTTAACATCCTCTCTGAATGTTTGTCTAATAATGTTTTTCTGTTCTTTTTTACTTGCTCCCACCAAGAAATAAAGATTTTAGACATAGGTAAGCATTCCTTAAAGAAGATTTATATTTTTCTAACTGTTCTTCTTTCTTTTTTTAACAAATGAATGCTTATAATGGAGAAGTCATTTCTGAGATGTATTACTAGAAAAGAGGAGTATTTTTCAAAAATAATGAGTTCATGTGTTTTAGTTATGTCAGCTGTCAGGCTGTATCGTCCTTTCCTATGAGTTCCTCTTTTCTCATCGCTCTCTGTCCACAGTCAGGCTTCTTGTTATGCTTGTGTGTGCCCTCCTTTGCTGTTCCCTCATCTCTGCTCACTCCTTGCTGGCAGCGCTTTTGCTGATCCTATCAAAACTCACTCATTAATCAGATACACCAAATACGATGAGAACGGCATATAAAAGTATCAAGGGTGTTCATTTCATTAGCCTTTTGATGCTGAATCTTTTCAGGCTCTCACTTAACAGATTTGTTCCTTTAAAGGTGAATTTCTTTTAATACTGGAAGCTGAAATAACAATTACATAACTCCAGGAGTTAAGATTTTAAAATACACCAAGACTCACAAGATTGGTCATAGAAACAACAATCAGAGGATTGTAGTACAACATTCATCCATCCTGGCATCACTACAGTAATGGCAAGAACAGAAGAGAAGGTGGATACGTAGAATTGCTTTGCCACAGCAGCTGGTGCTGATAAGGAGAAAAAAAACAGAGTCATGCTAAAATCTTATTGGAGACATGAAACCCTGCAAACCTTTGTGGCAGAACTGCTAAGTATACAGCTTAGCAGGCCCCCACTGGTCCCTTGCTCTCCTTTTTGCTGCCAATCATTTTCCTTCTTTGTTTTTAAACAAATCCCAGAGTTGTCCTTGTTTTTTAAATTCACTTTTCTTTGGACATATTTCTGTGTGAAGAAGGATCTTATGTTTTCAAAAGTATATTTCAGATGTATTACGCAAAGAATTCCACATCTAAATAAGGTGTTTGCATCAGTGCTAATAATCAGAATTGGTTTTATGGGGTTTTTTCCGGGCATGACTCAGAGGCAGCCTCTTCTGTTTGGTGGGTTTAGGGTTTCACTATTAGAATTAGTTCATATGTCTTCCACTGCTCTTAAAAGAATTATACTCCTTGTGGTATCACAAAGTTGGGATTGCAGCTAGATAGGACACTGTCTTGGCAAATATATAGAAGGTGGAATAATGCTTAAAATGGGGATGTGGAATGTACAAACAGGATTAAAGAGTGGATGCATATTGAGGTCTGTTTTGCTGTGATTTAGTAGCGCCACCCTCTCCTGCCTCTGGCAGAACTGTGGTCACAGCCTCAACTGCGGCATTTCAGAAACTGGATCCCTGCGTGTAAGAAAAGTTGGTGAGGGAGAAGAATACTGAAGCTTTTCTGCTTTATTCATGCCTAAACATGCAGAAGCTCCGGGTAGCAAAATTGCAATCATACCACACAAATTAGTGTAACAGCATGGGCCCATATAGCAGCTGTGACGTGGGGGCTCCTCCTGAGGCGGAAGGAAACACAGAGGACTGTGGAGAACTGGCTCTGCAGGAGCAGTTGAGGAGCCAGTAGGGAGGAGGTGTGGAGCCCATTGTGCAGCCCAGCACAATTTATTACGAGTCTGAGTTTTCTCTCACATCATACAACATTTTCCCGGTGTCCACTCTCAGCCTTAGAGATTGGCTGATGAGAGACTTCCTAAGCCAAGAGTGGGATCTTTATGCTTAATATCCCCTGGCAGCTTTTTATTCTATTAATTTAGCTGCCTTTAATTCAAGAGATGTAAACTTTTAGGATCCACCAAATCCTCTTGCCATGGGCTCTCCAGCTAAGGACACACTGTGAGACCAAATACCTTCTTTTGTCTGCGTGAATTTGTGCACAGTCCTGTGAAATGCTGCAGAGGGAAGCACGTCTGTCTGGCCTGAAAGAGGAGAAGGGAACAAATGTCCAGTTTCACTGGCAAGCCTTTCAGACTGCTGAGGAGATTTCTACTTGAACTGCAGTTTGGAAAACAGCCCTCAACAGACCACTTTGCAATATATTAATTGTTAGGTGTTAGAAGAAAATGCACTAAAATATGCATTCCCCAAGTAGAACTACTGAATGAGGCTAAATACTAGTTCACATCTCTTACCTATTCAAGCATTCACCTTTCCTGGCCTGTAAACACAGTGCTTCAGCACAGAGTGTGATGTGTCTCGTACCTCAAGAAGCCTGTACTCTATTCTAGAGAGAAAATGCAGATCAAATTTCTCCTCTCATGTACCAGTGACCTCACATTTTTTCAATCTCAAAGCTGAAATGATGTCTTTATACACACTGCTGCCTGTGGATGATTAATGCTGATAGGCATTCATGGAAGAAGTCATTTTTAGAAGGGCTTTGAAGACAGGGAGGTCATTTGTAGGCTATGGCACTATCCCAGATCTGTAGAGAGCCAGAAAAAAATGTTTAGCAAAACATAAAAACAGCTTTGAGGGGAAATATGGTTTAGAGGGCACATAGTGAAGGTAAGAGAGACAGGGACTGAAGCAGAAGGAGTATTTTCAAAAAAACCTGTACATGGAGAGTAGTGCAGGTGATCTGACAGCTGAAGAATTAAAAGATCAGCCTAAGCAAGATAAAAGCGAAGGGACATAGATCGTAACAGCTCTGTGTACATGCGCACACTTGAAATTCAAAGCACTTACTTTTATTCGGCATAGACAGAACAAGTTAATTTTTAGTCATTTGTCTTTACAGGAGCCAGTGTTGGTATGTAACTCCACGTTTTGCAGGCTACTGACAGCAATCAGGCAATACTGAATGAGTCAGTAAGTCACAGGCTGGGGATTTCATTTCTTTGCATTTGTTGTTATTGGTAGAAGGCAGAAACTTAATTTCATTTCAGGCTACAATGAAATAACGTAAACTCTGCAGCTTTCCAGCTGCTAGCTGCTTGTCCCTGTACTGTTTTTGAGATCTGCATAGTGCTCATGGATGTTTTCTGGCTGGAAAACAAATGTAGTTTTCACTTGACCATTATTCAGTTCCTCAAACTGTGCCTTTCTCCCATAAGTTATTGGGGGTTTCTATTGGCTAAAGCTGCCTCAGCTGTTTAACCTTCGCCTGAGAAGAAATGCTGAGGTTAAGCCTATTGTTTCAGCTCAGAAAGGAGCCATTAGACATCAAAATATGCCAGGTTAGAGAGTTTCTATTGATTCAGTAGCAATATCCTATGAACTCCCAAATTTGGGGGAATTTTTTAATAAAAGGAGAAAATACATTTAAATTATCAGGTGTATTTTTTTGTTTTGATGAGGATACACAACTTACCATGAGAACTCATCCCCTGATTTCTTTTATGTTGGAATTAATTAGAACATACGTTTTCATATTTATGAAGACAAGAACTTTAAAACTTCTTTTTAGAGATAAATAATTGTGTTAGGCATAACTTACTTACTTTTGATTTGATGACTTCTTATTCCAATGGCTGAAAAATATGATTGAGGCAGTGTTAGATGGGTTGAAGAGAGGTACTTTAATTTAGATTCCAGTAGTATGAGAAAGAACTTTATTTTAAATTACAATGAAATAAAATTTAATTGCACATTTCACATCTTGCAATGTGTTTGTATTTGAAGTGTCTGCAAAGTTTCTTAAAGACCAAAGTAATCATGTAAATGGGTATAATTTAATTTGCAGTCTGTGGAGGTATAAATAATTCGTACACTACATAGTGATCATATTAAATGATCGCTGCATAAATTAAGGATTTGAAAATACCTTCCAACAATTTAGCACACTGGCAATAATAGATTTGTAACAGACAGAAATTTAAAGCCTACATTTGATTGTTTTCAGACATGCTGTACAACACTCAGTGCAATAGCAGAGCTTTTTAAGAGGTGCTAATCACTGTGTATTTGATTTCATTAGTCTGTTTCACTTGGTTTCATTCGTTCTGAACCAACATGTTAAAAGTCTTAAAATCAAATAAAATCCTATTTATGCAACATTTTTTTTTCTGTGTTTTTGTAATTGGATAGCTATAAAAATCTGTCCCTGCTAAAAGACATAATTTGTTCACAAGTTGTTCCTGTTGGTCTTTGTTGCGTTTTCCAAGTGGCAGTACATAAAAATGTGTTACATTAGCACAGTTATGTATTTACAACACGTGAAGTATAGCATTCTGTGAACAGATGTTTGGCTACCACCAGACTGGTAGATCTGTTTAAGCAGTGCTTTTGCAAACATCAGAAGTGACTGTTCTGACACTCTGCTTCAGTCCATGAGGGGAGCATCTGAAATTACCTCATGTATTTACATGACCTTATTTCAGCTCTTCATGCCATAAATTAGGTCAGGAATCCCAACTGCAGTGGTTAAGTTTCTACATCATAATATATCAACACAAAAGGTAATCTCCAGGGCTGGTTTTTTTACCAGCAGGGAAGAAAAGACAGTAATTCTCAATTATGTGGCACCAGTTGAGAGGCAAAATGTGCGTTTCTGAGAAAATGGTTAGCAATATATACTTTCACTGTAATAAAGACTGTGCTGGCATAGTTAGCGGTTTTGTGCCAATGTGTACAGTTATTTGAAATATGACTCTGACTTAAGAAGAATGAAAAAGCTCTTCTTGGTCTCTGGTGGAAGAGATGACATTTCCTAATGTGTTAAATCATGCGTATCACACATTTGAAAGCAGTGGATTAAACAAATACTTATGAATGATGTCTTATCTCTTGCCTGTGAACTCATCATTCAAACTTGGCCTTATCTCTTTATGAATTACATAAACCATGAACCCCAGCAGCCTTATATAAATTATAATAAAACAGATAGGATAATAGCAACAAAGTGTAAGTGAGGGCTGGGCTCCTGCTGCAAAATTTGGGACTAGATCAAGGTTCCCAGAACTCCTGGAAGGTTTTAAACGCCAGTATTTTGATTTGGCCTATTAGAGGGACATTTGCAGTCTCTAATGACACAGCATTGAACTGGCCTGAGAGCATCAAAGACAAAATGGACCTTCTTTCCCCAAGGGATTCATCTAGATTAGGCCGCCTCTGACACAGATGAGAAATGTGGGCCAAAACCATTCTGGGGCCATGACCTGTGCTACCAATGCATGGAGCATCACCACTGACTTTAACTCTTTCTGCATTACTGCACACTGCATAGGAACTAAACTGTTTTCTCCTTGAGCCGATGTTAGGTGCAATTAACTAGAGCATATGCAATGTGTAATTCCATTTTACAGCAACAACCCAGCTCACAGATACTACCTCGCAACTGACCCTGTGACCGGAGATTTGTACGTTTCTGACACAAACACCCGCAGGATTTATCGGCCCAAGTCGCTCACTGGTGCGAAAGACCTGACCAAAAATGCTGAAGTAATAGGAGGAACAGGGGAGCAGTGCCTGCCATTCGATGAGGCAAGGTGTGGTGATGGAGGCAAGGCTGTGGAGGCAACTCTCATGAGCCCTAAAGGTAAAGAGTTCTCCCTCTGTAATAATAATACAGAATAATACAGAAGCTACAAAATAATACAGAAGTTCAGAGCTGGGGACATGAGCATGTTTTATTACTGAATTCAATAGTTGGCTCACAAATTGGGGATTTGCGTGATTTCTTCCAAATAGAAAGTCTATCGAGGAAGAGAACTACAGGTGACTGATTTTTTTGAAATCAATTAGGGTTGATTTTTTAGGAACTATTTGGCTTGAGTGGTTATTGAGAATTTTTAAACACCCATTTAGATTATGTGTTTGGCAGGCAGCAGTGAAGATCTAAAATGAGCATTGCTTTTGATTCCACTTAGCCCATATTTAAGGTTAACTTAAAAGCTAGTCCCTTCCCAACACACAAAAGCAAATGAACAGCAAATGCAATCAACAGTAGTAGATTTCATGCTGAATATTGGTTTGTTATGCAAAATACATTAACAAGCTGTATTACTACCTACTGCCTGAGACCAGATTTTCTGTGTGCAATTTCCACTAGATACATGCTACCTATACCCTTTGTTATGGATAATACCTGCACTGCTAGCACAACAAAAAACCCTAATTTTTATTTGCTTCACTGAAGGAATAGCAGTAGACAAGAATGGGTTAATCTACTTTGTTGATGGGACCATGATCAGAAAAGTGGATCAGAATGGAATAATATCGACTTTGCTTGGCTCCAACGACCTCACCTCAGCACGACCTCTAACCTGTGATACCAGC
The DNA here is from genome assembly GCA_013389985.1 of Dryoscopus gambensis. Lineage (NCBI taxonomy): Eukaryota > Metazoa > Chordata > Aves > Passeriformes > Malaconotidae > Dryoscopus > Dryoscopus gambensis. Next base: position 53,966 of record WEIT01010118.1, on the reverse strand, counting down.
ATGCACATCAGCCAGGTACTTTTCAGTTGCTGCTAATTTGGAAAGCTGAGCTGGGGATAGAAATTGAAATGCGGCTTTTGTGCCCCTTAAAATAAAACTGGGTGGAGTGTGTGATGGATATTTAACAGCAGGTTTGGGGGAGAAAGCAACCTGTTCCAAGGGTGTGAATTGCACTGTATTCTCTTAGCTGTAAATGCTGCTGTATTCAATTTTTCTGCCCATAAAGTTCACTTTGGTTTAAAACAGCAAAACTATCAGCAGGAAACATTAAGCCTAGTGGTAAATACTGGGAGAATGGCATGTCTGTTAGAACTATCTTGGCATGTTGATGTTTTCTGGATTGCTGACATCCTTAGCCTACTAGAGTGAATGAAAGGATTTACACAGAACCCCTGTATTTTTCTATTTGTCTTAAAAAGCTTGTGTAGGTACGAAGGGACACATCAGTAGTGGAGTGTTCAAAAAATGGAGTACAGTGTTTCATAATCTGGAAGGTAGTACGTTATTTTTGCTACTACAAGAATAGAAGATTAATACTGTTGACAAGTATTTAGACATTGATATCTGTCTTTGTAGTTATTTATGCATTTGTGATACAGAAAAGTATTGCATTTATGGAAAGGGGAAACTCAGCCTGTATTATAGTTTCAATTCAATTGGCTTTCTTTTCAATAAAATGGATGCCTGAATATTGTTCCCCTTGCCTCCCTGAAAAGCTTTAGTTTGCTGCATGTATTCATGCAAGTTCTTCAGTCGTGATTGCTTACAGCAGATGGAAAATATCCTTACAGCAGTGTCTAAAACTGAAGGTTAATTAATGCATTTAATCTGCACTGGTTAACTGTTTAACAAAACACTTCTATTTGTTTAGGTTCGCCTGGAATGGCCTACAGACTTAGCTATCAACCCAATGGATAACTCCATTTATGTTTTGGATAACAATGTGGTTCTGCAGATCACTGAAAACCGTCAGGTTCGCATTGCTGCGGGGAGGCCGATGCACTGCCAGGTTCCCGGGGTGGAGTACGCGGTGGGCAAACACGCTGTCCAGACCACGCTGGAGTCAGCCACTGCCATTGCCGTGTCCTACAGCGGGGTACTTTACATTACAGAAACTGATGAAAAAAAGATTAATAGGATAAGACAGGTCACAACTGATGGAGAGATCTCTTTAGTTGCTGGAATACCCTCAGAGTGTGATTGCAAAAATGATGTTAACTGTGACTGTTACCAAAATGGAGATGGCTATGCTAAAGATGCCAAACTTAATGCCCCTTCCTCCTTAGCTGTGTCTCCAGATGGCACCCTATATATTGCTGATCTGGGAAACATTAGGATACGAGCTGTGTCAAAGAACAAACCCTTAATGAATTCAATGAACTTCTATGAAGTTGCTTCTCCAACTGACCAAGAGCTTTATATCTTTGATGTCAATGGTACTCACCAGTACACTGTGAGTTTAGTCACCGGAGACTACCTGTACAATTTTAGCTACAGTAATGACAATGATATTACTGCGGTAACGGACAGCAATGGGAATACTCTTCGGATCAGGCGGGATCCCAACCGGATGCCAGTAAGAGTGGTCTCTCCCGATAACCAAGTCATCTGGCTGACCATAGGCACCAATGGATGTTTGAAAAGCATGACTGCACAAGGGCAGGAGCTGGTCTTATTTACCTACCACGGCAACAGTGGACTTCTGGCAACTAAAAGTGATGAGACTGGATGGACTACTTTTTTTGAGTAAGTACATGAAATAAAGTCAGATGCCTTACAGTTTTATTGAGTTCTACAGAACCATTTGAAATATTTCTGGATGAAGTAACTGTAAAGTTGACCCTTGATAACAAAAAGCACAGAAAGATACTTTTAATTTCCCATGCTGTCTTCCTCTGTCTGACTTGTCTTACTTCTTCTGAACATTGGGTCTGAATAATTTTGAATTCATTATTTTGAACTTCAGTTTTATATATTGAAATAACAGTGAGACAACATTTCACTCTTGTCAAGAAATTTGTAACTTAGACAACCGTGGTTTTGTAGATTTGCATCAAAAACTAGATTTTCATCCCACTTGCTCATTAGATTGACATTGTTCTGCTGCAAATACTGACAAGAAATCTGTCTTCACTGCTCAATTTTTTCTAATTTTTTTTTTTTTTAAGTAAAAGCATTTCTGCGTGGTCTTTTACCCAAAAATAACATCTGAGTGGGTAGTAGAAGGTTGTGTTTCGTTGAGTGCAAGTATGCAGGAAGGATCTCCTGGACAGCACAGCAGGCTTTCACACAGGTGGACCCAGTTGGAGGAAGCTGAGAAAAGAAATGTGGGCCGTGGGGGAAGTGTCATTCCTGTAGGGATAAACTGAAAACATAGATACCACCAGCACCATGTCATGTACAGGTACAAGCACAACAGCAAGAGGTATTACTGGAACAGTAGGACTTGTAATTTTACCAACCTCAGAAAAAAATCTTTTCAGTGAATTGCTTTAGCCTGTGTTACACTTATTAAGTCATCAATGCCTGTTCATAACAGACAGATTAGCAAAGCGTTTTACAGAATCCTCAATTATATTGACTAAGGAAGATCATGACAATTTATAGATAATCTAGTAGAACCAGAGAATTCACATACAGGTTTTATAGGCAACTTCATCTCCAAATGATCTGAACTGCCAACTGATCTGCTAAGCAAAACGTAACAAAAATGCAGCTTAAAACTGAAACCATTATTTCAAAAAAGATCAATGTAGAATGAACACAGATTTTTTTCAGTTGCCTCTGCCAGCTGAAAAAATATGTGTATTTTTAACTCACATGAAAGACATTGTGAGTTGGATAAAAAGGATTCTATGAAGGAGTGGAAGATGTAGTGTTAGTATGATGAGTAAAGTTGTTAAGAGGGCCTCTAGCTGAACTATTAAGGATTACAAAGGGCATCAGGAAAATCCAGTGAGTCCCTCTTCTTTTTTTTTTCCCCTCTTTTCTCGTATCTTTATGATGAAATGCAGTAGCAACTGCTGCCAAGGTCAGGGCCTAAAAAAAACCTTTCAGTTTAACACACATGATAAAGAAAATAAAGTGCCAGTGTCAGGCGGTGGCAGCAAAGCCAAACATCTGTGTTCTGAGATAACTTCCTATTTCTGTCAGTGTGCATTTGGCTGAGGCAGTGTGCAGGAGAACTCCGAGCACCTGTATCTACTCTCCAGCCTTTACAGATGCCCATCAGAGACACAAGAGCAGCAGGTGCTGCTTCACTGCATATTGTGCCCTGAAGTGGAGACAGGGCTAGAAATGCTGATCCCTAACAAAGACAGCAGGTGGGATGGTACTGCTGCCAGTTTTAAGGTATTCTTACAATAATCTGTTAATTGGCAGGGCTTTGGTAGTGGGCACCTTCCCAAAGCATTAGCACACATCTGTAATATTTAATTGTGCTTTGGTGCATCTGCTGTGTATCTTTTTAGGTCCTGCCAAGAGGACACAGAAGCACAGCAAGGGTACACAGAGGAATGAGAAAATGTTCGACTGGGAGGGCAAGTGTTCTCCTTCTTATGAGTTAGCCCTGTCGTGGATGCTGAGAGACCAAAGCACAGCTTCACGTGGGCTGGGAATAGCCATCCATTTCCACAGAGAGTAAATTCAGTGTTTAACTGTGACAGACACAGCCACTTGTTTCCAATAGGCAAGTTGGGCAAGACAGTCAGTTTGGGGTCAGTGAAGGCACATACAGAAATTAAGGCATCTGCTGGGTACAACAGGCACTTTAAATCATACTGGCATTCATACTGGCTAATTGAGGACCTAGAGTTTTAATCAGGGCAGTAATTTCTCACCATGTTGTCTGTAGTTTTTGTGCAGCCTACTGTGGTGTACCACAGTAGCTGGTGGCTCCTGAATGTATCTTAATGGTGTCTGCGTGATCGCAAAAAAGTGGATATTATATTCACTATTCAGTGGGTGATAGGTCTGTATTTTTCATCATAGGCAGAATTTAGGGTACTGTGTGTCATGGAGTACACAGCTATTTCCTGAGTCTGTAAATAGCAGTTTTCCACACCTGATCTGCTTTCATGCAGACTTTCTGGTCTGAGTTAGGTTATGTCCAGCTGGCTTACAGAGAACCCAAAGGGCAGGCTATTCCCCTCAGTAAGTATTAGTATTATTTCCAAGCTGCTGCTTATGTACTTCCTAAACAATTACCTCCAACTAATGTCTCGTTAGAATTCCCAAGCTGAAGTAATTATGGAAAAAGCTAGGCAATTTCACTCTCCCCAAATTTGCAAGCAAAGATATTTATCTCCTCCCTTTAGCCATGGTGAAGCAGTAATCTGTTTAATTGCGACAAGGAAGATTCAGATTAGACATTTGGAGGAACTCCATGGTAAAGATTTTGGAGCCCTGGAGCAGACAACAATGATAGTGACCCCTTGCCCTTCATAGACTGTCTTTAAAAACAGATCAGACATCTTTCAGGACCAATGCAGGAAGAACAGATCCTGCCCTGGGGTAGAGGTTGGACTGCATGACCTCCCAAGGTCCCTGCCAGTAATGTTTTCTATGATACTCTCTACAAGGTAATACCAAAAATAAAAAATGGTACAGATTATATAAAGCTACAGGGAATAAGGGATGGGGGAAGGCACTGTGATATTTTTCTTGCCAAAACAGCATTCCTAAAAACATCCATCAGTCATCATAGCTGCTTACTTCTCTTGAACATAAAATCCCTATACACCAAATCTATGTCTGTGTATTTCCCTTGTGAAGAAAAAAATAGTTGCGAACACAATCCTTTTGCCATTTTTTATTCTAAGATCAAGTATTATTGTGACTTTTTGGTTCTGATGATTAGTAACATTAAATCTGACGACGCTGGGTTTTGAGAGGTTTCTGCTACTATTGCCAAAATAGATGCAAACCATGAATTATCGCAGAAGAGTTTGTGTGGAGGTGACACGATGTACAAGTGTGTATCTCTCAGCTTCTGCATATTCATGTTTGTAGGTAGTATGGCCTAAAACATTTTCAGGTGAAGTATTTTCTGTTGAAAAAAAAGGAAGCCTTGTTAAAATGGAAAGGTTTCCCTCAAATATCAAGTGAGGAATAAGAAATTATGAAAAGAAATCATTCTGACTTCCTTGTTCTATTTTAGCAATAGCAAAATATTTCAACTTCATTGCTGGATGCATTTTCTTTTAATATCACAGTTTACTTCTGTATTTTATTTACTCTATTATTCAAATTCTCAAAATATTTTGAGAAAAGGGTAGAATTTATATTCTGTGGTAAATTCAGACTTTTTTTCTACTCACAGTTAAAAATGTTCAACTGTTTGAACATCCAGTGGACTAGAAGTGCCTTTTGTCAACTAGCTTTGAGTATAGCTGGGTTGTTTCACCTTTTGCCTGTCTCACATCTGTTTAAATGGCTGAAGATACATGGAGGAAAAACACTGTGCGTTTAGGAATAAAAAGTTCAGCCTTTGGAGCAACTCTGGAACAGCTTTTTCAACTATTCTCGTGTGCAAATCTGGTTGTATAAGTGGAGCGTGGATCCAAAGAACTTATATCATTTCAGCTGAGTTCTCAGTGGTTTGAGAGCAGTTTTATGAAAATGATTCAATCTTTCTTTTTTCCTTTTTCAGAACTTTTCAGTGCAAAGGGGAAATATTTGCAAAAACATTGCATCCCAAAAATTGGCAATCACTGCTCTGGCACATACTAAAGAATTTGGTCTTGTTTCTTTTCGTGGCTTTTTTCCACAGTTTAAATCACACTAATATCAGATCCAAAAGAAATTTACTTTTTTATCTATTTTGGCCTGGACACTAATTAATCTATAGTTTATTTTATTTAGTCTTCTCTTTCCCTAAAGAAGGGAAGGACTGACACACAAGAAATATTTTTTTACATTCTTTTTGGTTTTTACAGTGAAATTTTAAGTACTAGCTTGAATTACTTAGGATATCATATAATCTGTTTTCTTTGTTTGTTTACAGACTTCGGGGATTTTTAATATCTTTATGGCAAAATGGATTTATAAATTTCTATTTCGTAAAGAGTTATAGTGTGCTGATCAAAACTGACACCTTGTATTTCAAGAATGTATACTTTTGTAAAGCACTGTTACTCAAATTCACAGTAACTGTTGCCTGTTTTCAGAGGTCCAAAAACTTACTAAATAAAAATGATATTAACAAAGCATTTACAAAAATGATTGAAAAAGCATGCACACTAAAAAACCATTGGAGCCATATGAAGCTAAAAGTTGCCCAGATTAGGTTTTATAATGAAATTATAATATTAAACAAGGTATAAAAGTAATCAGCCAAATCAAATTCTCTTACAAAATTGCAAGATATCTGAGCTGGAAACTATTAACTATAACTGCGTATTATGTATGCATAATATGAACAATTGAACAGATAAATCTTAAAAGTTAAACTAATTATGTGCATATTAGCATTTTGGAAGTGACACTTCCTCGCTAGCCTATATGACATTATTTCTGTGCAGCAGTTTCCATTCTGAGTTTACATACAGATTGCTAAGCCAAGTGCAGAAAAAGAGCATTTTCTCTGGACATAAGTTTTTTGAAGTATCAGAAGCAAGCGCCTAAAAAGCCTTGCAGGTGCCCCTGTGCAATGGCCCAGCCCCCAGGCTGCAAGCCCAGGTCTCCATCAAAGCCCTGGCGCTGCAGCAGTTGCCAGCCAGGCAGCCGTGCCAGCCTGTGGCTGCTCTGTGCTCCTTCGGTAGCTCGAGGAACTGGCAGAGGCTGCTGAGCGAGGGACAATCCGTCCAGGACAAGCAGCCAGCAGCCTTGGCTGCCCGGGCAGAGCTGCTGGGGCAGGGCTGCAGTCTGTGTGCGCATGGAGAGCGCTGGGCACTGTGCCCATCTCACAGACACGGAGTCCTTCCCCGCAGCTGCGCCGGGACAAGGCGTGGGCAGCCCACGGCTGGGCGTCTGGGCTCTGTCCCTCTGCGGTCACAGCCCAGGTGCTTCTGCGGGCTCCTCTGTAAGGAGACAGCTGTTCCTTCACCACACAAGCTCTCCTGGAAGGTTCCGGCTGCATGTGCTCTCCTTAGACGTGAAGTAATTCCGGTAGCCACTGTTCATCATCTCTTTTCAGCTTTCTCTCCTTTTTCTTCCTCTTCTTTTAGAAGCAGTATTGGCAGGCAGAGGTCTGATCCAGACTAAGATGGCTCCTCCTCTCTAGAAATCCACTGCCTTTCTTCCATGAATCTACTTTGCTCTCCAGACCTCCTATTATGTTTCCTTACTTTCTTACCTTATCTTGCTCCTTCCCACATCTCCCATTATCTCCCTAAGGTGTGTTTGATTTCCCTGCTTTTTCCTTTCCCAGCAGTGAATTTCTTCGCAATCCCCTCTTTCCATCCAGTGTTTCCTCCGACACTTGATGCCCTGAGCTCATTTGCCTTCTCCTTCCCCTCCTCTCTCTCCCACACAATGTCTTCAAGGCAATGCACCAGGAAGCAAAGAGAGTGACTTTAGCAAGCCCAGCTCTTACAAGTTTACTTTGCTCCCAGAGTTAAGGAGCTTTCCAGCAATTCTGGAAAGGTGGTGGAATCATGCAGAATGTGAAATCCTTACAGTAATTTATGGACTCTAGAGAGCTGCAGGCAAGAATCTCTTTTCACTGTGTGCTGCAGAGTTTGCATATTACGCTTTTGTTTGTGATGCATTCAGTTCTGTGGTTTTCCTAAAACTCTGTGATACAGAGTCAGATATTGCCTCTGGCTTGGACTTGTTTAGCTTCCCCAAGTACCAGGCACATCATCTGTAACTGTCAACAGTTGGCAACAGAGAATAGATTATGTTTTGCAGTTTTTCTTTTGCTTTGACTTAATACATTGCTTGTGGAGTCTGACTTGTAAGTACTGAGATTTGGCTATGGAAAAGTCTATGGAACTTACGCTGAAAAGCAAGTATTTAATTTGATCAGAGGAAAATTATACCCGGATAGTAGTGTCAATTCACTTGCACTTTTACTGTATATTAAGAGGTTCAAAATTCAGTTTTCATAATTAATATTTCTGTAGCATTTCCTGTAACATTTGTCAGGGGTTATTTTCCTGTAACATTTTTGTTTCTATATGTGTTCATTTTTTTATCCCATTTATGTTTCAGTAGTATGAGTATCTAAAAATGCCTAGTTCTCTTTTTTCTTGTAGTTTTGGGGCTTTCATTCTAATTTGATTCTGTTTTCTTACGAATACCAGAACTTTGTACAAAATTGTAATGTGGATTTTTTATCACTACTAAACCACACTATCTGAATGTCCTTGGTATCATAGTGCTTTTTAGGGTTTTTTTACCCTTTCACTATCAACAACCTTTGGTACCTTCTGCTTTTCCTGCTGCTGCTTCTTGCTTCATCGGTGTACCGTGTAGTGGCTATAAAATAATTAACCATATTCATTCAAGCACTTTTGTTTAGCCAGTTATCATGTTCTTACATTGACTTTTGTGGAATCACATGAGCCCTTGATTGCAAACTGTGATTCACAAGTACAGTGTCTTTAACCTTCCCATAGTATACTCCCATAGTATACTCAAGCAGCAAAAGACATAGCCTCTTCATTCTTAATTGTTTCTGAACTGTCTTTTTGGGAATATTTTAGAGATATCCAGTCCTTGCATAGTGCCTCTGTATCCACATTGCCTGGCACAATGCAGCTTGCACTACATATCTTTCTCTCTTAAAGCATATTTGCTTCTTCTCCTTTCAGCATGGCACAAATTGAAGATCTAGTAGCCATAACCCTCTCTCACATCTTCATGTAGACCCGTGGAGGCAAGGCTGCCCAAAAGGCAATTAAAACTCATCCCCTCTATTCAAACAAGATAAGTATCCCCCTGCCACACAAAGAGAACTTGTAGGGAGAAATACCAAGCTGGCATATTTAATTTGGGGTTTTTTTAACTTTCCCCTGAATACATCAATACTACACAAGTATGTAACCATGCTTCATGTAACACGCAATTTCTGAGAGGAACTTAGTGATGGCTGTGCTTGGTGACAGGACTTACCATGTTTCTTCTTAAGATAAATCATTAAATACCTTTTTAAAATTTCTATCTTTAAAATATAGAGGTTATGTCTCACAGTTTTCTAAATTGGAACTGTAACTCAGCTTTACAGTAGATGTCATGATACAACATGTTCTATTATTTAGTCTTGTAAGATTTGTGCTAGCATTGGAGCACAAACTTGCTGTTTCAAGCTCATCCTGCTTATTAAAAAAACAGCCATGTTAAAAAATAATCCATCAATACATAACATTAGATACCAATGTGAAATTTTTAGAGACCTGCGGTGTGTCCCCTAATTGCCCTGATAGCAGTAGTATGTCTCATCTAATAGACATTTACCCATTTCTTCATTCTTGAATGTTACTGTTTCTTCTCTTAGAACTAGGCTAAGTAATAAAAGCAGACCTGAGAAGCCATTGAATAGATAATAATATCAAAATCAGAATGCTGAAGACACATAGCAATGTTATTACATCTTACATGTATGAAAAAGGAAGATGTGCTTTGATTTCTGTCAAGAAGGTCAGCATGTGATGTCTCTGGTTTCAGAAAGCACTTAGAAGTAAGGATAGTACTGCAATATAAACAGATTTGGTTGTATCGATGAAACAAATGTCCTGCATTGTCAAACCAGTCAGCCCAAGCTCCTGAAAATATCCTTCTCACTTCTGGCTTTATCAAGGACTTCACAATACCATTTGTTCAGTTATTGACATGTTAATGTTCTTGTTCCATGTTAATTTTCTTTGTCAAACAGAAGTGAAGGAGGCTAGAGTAAAGCCAGCTCACCTTCGTTCACACTCATTTCACAGGGAACCTCATGTGATGAGGGTGAAAGGACAACTCAGGACAGCATGTGAAAAGGCTATTCTCTGTTTTCAGCCATGCTGTATTCAAACATATTTTCAAGCCCCATCAAGAGATTTGGTCTTCCTTGATGTCCCCAGTGAGGCCAGACTGATCAGCTCTCTAGGAAGCCTACGAGGCACATGCAGTTTAAAGTCTTACCTTTGGAGCCCCCTCCAAAGAAGGGAAAGTCTCTCACTTCTGAAGCCTGCATTGACTGGGTGTGACTCGTGCTCTGAAGGAATAAGGTTGTTGTTCTAAATTAACCACAGAACCTGAATCTAGCAATTACTGCTTAGTGTCTTAGTATTCCACTCTCCTAAAAGAAAAAAAAATACACCCATATAATTTTGTTTTCCTGTTACTAAATTTCCTTTTCAAACATAATGTAATTTAGTAAGTTGATTTGTCCACTTTTTGTGACCCTGTAAAAACAGCTTCATGGAGTTTTTACCTTTCAAAATAAAAATTAAATTAAATTAAATTAATTAAATTAAATAAAATCCCCACCCTCCCACCAAATAAGAATTAAGGGGAAAAAGGTAACATTACAGCTTATTCTGTGAGCAAAATATCTGGCCAAACAAACCAGCCTTACATCCTTTTTTCACTAAAGGCCTGTACACTCAGCTGACAGTGTAAGCAGACCTTACAGTAAGGAACAATCTGTCACACAAAGTATATATACACACCAGTATTTCTTTTATTTGAAAGGCCATACTCTGGTATTTATATCGACAAGGCACACAGTTTATTTGTGCAGTAATAGAGAGCTAAGAAGGTGGGGGAGGTGACACACAGACAATGCAGCAGCCCCGAGGAGCCCTGAGGTTAAAGATGCTGTGCGCAGGAAGTTGCCCACCGGCACACCCTGACAAATCCAGAATCTGTCCTATGTGCACCCCAGAGGGCTCAGGGCCAGTGAATTCCCATTACAGTGAAGTTGAAAAGTGAGGGATGAGTGTTGAGGTTTTGTAGATACCAGCCTAGCTAGTGTAATTTAGTCTCATTTTCATAAGAATGAGCCACCTTGAATTGCTCCTGAATTGGCTGCACTCAGTTCTAAAGAGTGCGAGCTGCTGAGGCACACCCCCAGCCCTGCAAAGGTGCTCCATCCCCAAAAATGCCTCTCATGCAAGCCACACTGCCTGCATCCCACTGCTCCCTGTGCACCCCTTCCCCAGGCACAGATGCTGGAGTTGTTCTTCCTGCTCTTCAGAAAGCACCGCTGTCATTAACACTGTTCATTTGTGCAAGTTCGTGTGCATGTAGCGAGCATGTCAAGATATGTGAGTTGTGAGAGTTGTCCTTGGTTTTGTTACTCCTTAGGAGAATATACATGGCAGGTGTTTGCTGCAGCAATCAGCACAGCATGGAGGACTGCAGTACCATACAGCAGTGAGTGCGAAGTTTGGCAGTATTCTGGCAGAAAGTAAAGCCTCTCCAGCATTCCCTGCAAAGCACCACTCCCCCAAAATACCTGGCTCCAAATACCTGGAAGTAATTTTGGAGTGGGCTGTGAAGGTGGTCAGTCTTACGCAGCACAAGCACTGAACTCAAGCTTGTTTGTCTGGTTGTGCAATGAAGTGGAAAATGAGCATCAAAACCTTCTCTGTATGGAAGTGAATGAGCTATCATGGGAAGAGGTGTCGATTCATTTCTTTGAACTCCCTTTCCAACAGACACATTTCCTGCAGTGATTCTCATTTAGAGTGTGCCTGTTGTTTCGCAGATGAGTTATGGCTGTCAAGAAAGGCCTATTTAAGTGAATTGTTCACGTCTGGTGTGCTGAATGCCAGTTTACAAAAAAAGACTGAAAACTGTCCTTTTAACATTATGACAAAATAGACACACCAAAACAAAAAGCCTCAAGAGCTGCAGTTATAACAGGATAAGGTGAAAAGAGAGATTGTCAATCATTTTCCAGCTGAGGAAATCTCTTCATTAAACCTGGACTGAAAAATTTATCCTGACCAGGTTGCTAAGATAAAAGACCATTACCTGAATTATTTAACCAGCTGTGCAAACAGTTGCATAAGACTTCCCCTGATGAAAACAGGGTAAGGACCCTTTCCCCATGGAAAAGTCATCAGATAAAGGAACAGGAAAAGCTTGAGTTGTCTGACAGTTGGTTGGACAGGATAGAGAAATGTGGCTGATACTAATACTTTTAATGACCTTCTAACTTCTGTAGTTTTGTGAGTTTGTGTTTTCTGCCCAAATTTCATTAAGAAAAAAGTAGGCATATAATTTTCTGTCCAGAATTGGGATTCTGGCTGTAGTTTAATTTAGCTCTTTCCTAGAATCACTCCTGGATCTATTTTCTGTAATTCCTGTTCATCCACTTTTTTCTCAGAGCTAGGCACAACATAAGGAAAATAAAAAGGGAAAGGTGAAAGGAAAAAGGAGAGGCAGGGGGGGAAAGGAATAAAGCAGAAAAGAATGGCAAAAGAAAGGAAGACTTTTTTTTTTTAATATATTTAGAATTCTGTAAGACTGGAAAGAATGTTGGGGTTTTTTTCATAAAATCAAAGAATACGAGTTGGAAGGGACTCACAAGGATCATCAACGTCCAGCTCCTAGACCTGGCCCTGGCCCTGCAACAGAACAGCCCCAAGAGTCAGACCATGTTCCCGAGAGTGTTCTTCAAACACTTCTTGAGCTCTGTCAGGCTTGGTGCTGTGATCGCTTCCCTGGGGAGCCTGTTCCAGTGCCTGACCACCCTCTGGATGAAGAACCTTCTCCAACATAAACTATATCCAACGTAAACCTCCCCTGACAGAGCTTCATGCCATTCCCTTGGGTCCTGTCATTGGGCACCACAGAGAAGAGATCAGTGCCCTACCCTGCCCTTTCCCTTGTGAGGATGTTGAAAACCACAGTGAGGTCTCCCCTCAGTCTCCTCCAGGCTGAACAGACCAAGTGACTTCAGCTGCTCCTCATACAGCTTCCCCTCAAGGCCCTTCTCCATCATCGTGTCCCTCCCTTGGATGCTCTTTGTATGCTTTATATCCTTCTTACATTGCTGTGCCCAAAACTGCCCCCAGAACTCGAGGTGAGGCTGCCCCAGTGCAGAGCCGAGCAGGACAATCCCCTCCCTTGACCAGCTGGCAATGCTGTGCCTCATACCCCCCAGGATACAATTGACCCTCCTGGCTGCATTTTTTCTCATACTTAACGATATTCCAGATAAGGAAAAAAGAGAAATGCTATCACTTCTTAGACAATAATAAAATAAAACTATAAAAATCCACTTGTCATAATTTACAAGCTACTAATATATATCAAATTGTCATTTGCTTTCTTCTTGTTAAGCAAAACAAAATACTAGGAAGTCACACTGCCATATTCTTTATTGATTGGTGTTTAAAAAACAATGTATCTCCAAAGGAGGTCATAGTTTAATATTTCAGGTTTCCCAATATAATTGTACTGTGAATTCACAAGTAAGATGCTAAACCTTTTAAGATACAAATACAAATATACTGTGTGGAAATAAAGGGATAAGTGCAGATTATAAATGAGTAGTTATGGATCCACTGAAGTGTCTACTTCAATCAGACTAAATAAGAAATGAAAAAAAAAAAAAAAAGGAGAAATCATTTCTGTCCATGCATCTTTAGATTATTTTCACCTTTTTCATTCTTAGCAGGCTCATTCAGTCCCTCTTCAGACATATAAAAAGCGAAAATGCATAACAAAATGAAAGCAACGTAGAAATGGAGTAAAGGAAAAAATAGCAAATTTCATTACATTCAAGTTGAAAGTTTTCTTTCTTTCAACAACCAGCATAATGATTAAAGGTGGCCAGAACCAGAGCTTCCATTAAGTTGCCATGCCCAATTTTAAACCAGTGGGCAACAGGAGAGCTCCCTACAAGTGATGAAATGGTAATAAAAGTGAGGGTATATAACTGTGGGCTTCTTTCCTTTTGATCAGCAAGATAACCATTTTGATACTGTTTGAGCATGCAGTGAAAGTGCTGCTGGAGTGGCTTTTCTTTACTGTAGTTTTCCAACTCTGAATTCACTATTTGGGAGGGACTAAACCTGCAGTGTGCTACAGAGTGAAAGAATTTATTTGGAAAACAAAATACTTTCATGTTAAAGACAACGGTCCTCTATGTAAGTGTAGCTTAAATGTCTCGACAAGCCAAGGGAGATTCTTCATTGCCAGGTTAGGACAGATTTTTCAGCATGTTGTCAACATGGTATGCACCTAAAACAACAACACGTTGCACTCCTGAATGTCAACCTTGAACCTTCTGTTCTCACCTGCCAAGAAGCAGCACTCTGGTATAAAATGCTTCCCATTAATAGTTTGAAACAAGTAGGGTAATGTTCCATACATTTTTTAGCCACTCTTGGTAATCTGAGATGCATAGAGGAAATACCTGATGTGAGTTGAGTGAAAGTGTAACAGTACTTTACTTTCTACTGTCAAAGTTATACATGTCTATATTATGAAATGCATTCATGCTTCATTTCTCTACTACAGTATCCCAGCTAATAGTATCATCTGTAACCAGTCTTAAATACTTAATATGCATTTGGACCGTATGTCTTGTTGTCTGAAATGTGCTGGAACTGGTGTGCCTTGCTCTTCAACCTGACATGTTTACAACAGCAAAAAAAAAAAAAAATCACATAATTTATTTTGTTAAGGGATTGTGCTGCAGAGGTCTGTGGGAAAACAGTATCAGTCATAACTTAGCAATTGGCTTTAGATGCAGCCTTTACTATACACTTTATTTCTACAGCTCTCTATTCTACATTGAAATAACTTCTGATATAAAACATTAATAATGCTCTGCAAGTTGGGGTTGAGCTAAATGTGCTACAGACTAAGATAAAATGCACTTGAGAAACAAGTCAAAAATAAAGAAAGTAGGACATTTCCATCAGTGGCAAGGCTTACCAGGAAGTTATTACTGCAAAGTGAAGTGTCCTACATAGCCTAGAACAGAAAATGGTCTGGGAAGGCATGTAATTAAAACTGAAGGAGATGAACAATGGAAGAGAGACTTCCAGCAGGTGAAGAGCAAAAGGTCAAGAATCTGGGAAGCTGATAATCATTATTTCTGAGAAATTCTCACTGCAGAAGTGGAAAACTCTGGCAGTGGCAGCTCATCCTAAAGAAGAAAAAGGATTTGATCTAAGGGGAACTTCAGCTAGCGGTGGTGGCAGCTGCCCCCATTGCTGCCTTCGTAGTTATTGACCAAATATGAAGATTGTTACGTTAATGCAAACAGAAATGAGCTAAGGGGATTAATGCACACAAGGTCATGTCCAGGAAGCAAGTTTCTGGTTTAGATTTTTGAAAAGTTACTGTGAAACTCACTCTTGAGGAATTGAAGAGGTTGGTTGAAAGGCTTTGCTGTGGAGCCTAGAAAAGGAGAAAGATCAGAGGGCTCCATGGTAACACGTGTGCCTGAGCTTGTGTTTGGATGAAAAGATCAAAGAGGCTGTGAAATGCCAAATATAGGCGCTCGCCCTCTAGACTTCAGATCTCATTCCTTTTAGGGCAATTTCAATATTAGAACACTAGGCAGATAAAAAGAAATCTCTCAGTCTAAAACTGACAATCTTGGATGAATAAATTCACCTTGGCAGCAGAATGCAAGGATATTTGAATGTAATAAGAAAAATGGCTGCAGAATGCCCAAAGGTATGAGTGGTGTTGCTATGCTGTGCATTGATAAGGCTTTGATTGTGGGCAAGAAGATGGCAACTATAAAGTAAGTTTAGTATTCGATGTACAGTGAACAAAATGAAGGACACACATTGCAATCTGTCATAAAATGGAATATGTAGTGAATTGTAGAAAGGCCTATTTCCCCTTTTTCTTTTTGTTCCTGGCTATAAAAGTATGAGAAATTCTATTCTTACCTTTCAGTCACATTTTCTTCTTGCACTAGGATGCCTGAACCAAGCAATCATGGCTTTTAAGATTCTTTCAGCTTTAAAGTCATGTTTTTAAGAACATGAATGTGTAGCATGATTTCTTGCTGGTCTTTGAACTCTCTCGCACTGTAATAATATTAACTGCTTATTTCAGGCTCATGATGTGCTTCAAGTTCAGGAACTATAGGCACAGTCAAAAAGTAATAATGTGGGAGCAAGAATGCATAAAAGAAGGATAGCACAGTTCAGTGCTGCGTACTGCGCTGAAGCCACACGCTGCACTGAATACTACTGATGTGTAGCATTTTCCAGCTCAGGTGCTATACTGAGAAATATGGTAATTAGTTTCTCACAGATACTGTGATTAAAAGAGTAAAATGTTCTTACAGGGAAGTCTTACCTTCTGTGGCTTTATTTGTTTGAAATAAAGACCAGTATTTGGCTACTGGAATCAAACGATGGAAGTAATTCCCAACAAAGTAATTTGATACCATTTTCAAACATAAAGCAGAAAATAGAAAAGGACACTAATTGGACAATATATGCTCCCCAGGGAGTTGCAAAGGGAAGTTGTGCATGAAAATAAAATAAGTTCTTGGAACTGAGGAATGAGACTGAAGGTCATGAATAGGCTAGCAGTCACATTCATGCACAAGGAACTTCAGTATGTTTGTTTTGGTCTCCCACATAAATGGAGTATCTCAGCTTGCCAAGTCCAGTACGTGAAAAAGAACCACAATTACAGACAGAAATACACTGGAAGAAACTCCATTATCTGGAAATGTACTTAACTTCAGAAAAGAAGTTTCCCCACTTGACTTCCCTGGCTTGCAGTATGGTTTCTGATT
Organism: Dryoscopus gambensis; assembly: GCA_013389985.1. Taxonomy (NCBI): domain Eukaryota; kingdom Metazoa; phylum Chordata; class Aves; order Passeriformes; family Malaconotidae; genus Dryoscopus; species Dryoscopus gambensis. Next base: position 37,309 of record WEIT01010118.1, on the reverse strand, counting down.
TTTAAACATTCTTTTCTCTTGCCTGTTGCTAAGTGAAAGTCTTACATAAACAAAGGAAATCAACTGTGCTTAAAGGATGGAAATGACTTTATGCAAAAAGCTGTCAAATCTACAGAGTAAGCAAACTGGAAGAAAACATTTCTTAACTTAATCCTTTCAGTTGCAGCAATGCTGTGCAGTACTCATGCTGTTCAGAGAAAGTTTGTATGTTATGGGTTACAGCTGTTAGGATTAATTGATTCAATTTAAGAAAAAGGGATTCTGTAGCCTCAGTGATATGCTTGGGGCTTCTGGGGGGCTTTTTTTGGTTTTGCTTTTCTTTTCCAGTAGTGTGGGCGCAATTTTGATGATAATTATCAGCATGAAATGTCTAGCACACTGTGAGGACCTGCAGGGTCATGTTCTAGTTACTTTAAGAGACTAAGGCAGGCATTCTTCAGCTTCTCACTACATGGTCACAGGAGAGGGATGGAAAACTCCTGAAAGCAAACAGGTCATATGTGGGTGTGGAATCATTCTTCAGATGCTTGTTTCCCTCTGTTGCAGCTACAGACAGGCTATACTTCAAAACAAGGAGCTTCAGCTGAACACCTAGGCTGACAAATCAAGACTGTTACTGAAAGAGCTAATCTTAAAGACAAGTTTTATGACCACAAGCTCACACAGCGCTTTACCTCTCTCTATACCGTGACCAAAATACATGTTTGGATGTGAGCACGATGTCTGGTCATGTACCAACAGGGCATACCTAACAGCATAAGAAAAGACATGGTTTAGATGTCAAAGATCTACTTCAATTACAGAAGTTCTATCTACCTATTCATATTAAATGGATATATAGCTGTTGGTTTAAATAAATGACAGTAGACACAGAAAAAAATTTCATGGTTTGTGTCACAATTCTCAAACTTTGATCCACAGGCAGTTAACAAGTTAGAGATGCTGGCTGTTCTGGTTTCCAGCTACAAGCAGCTTAAGTAGATTAAATATTACCCCAGATTCTGTCTCATAGTATTACAAGGGACGTTAAGCACTCAGGAGGACAGGTGTTCTGCATAATCATTGAATAGGAAAGGCTCAAAAGACACTCTTATTGAGAGGTTTTTTCCAAAAATTTTGAGGATTCCTACAATAACAGCAAAATCTAGTCCAGTAATAGGGAGTGAGTACAGAATGCTACAGAATTTAGCACCAAAAAATATGCTTCCTTTGAAATGGTGAATTAGATGTGCAGCAGGATCTGGTCACACTTCAAAGAATAATATACAGAGCTGAAGATCCATCTGTTTGCTCTTGCTATCACCATTGAGGCTGCTGTATGTTAAGCAGTCTTTTGAGTACTTCAAAGCATGTTTGAAGTCTTTGCTATGCCTATCCCATGCACACAAAAAAAAAGCAAAAGTGCCTTAATATGAGTAGCTGGTATTTTTGTTCACTTTACTTGTAAGTGAAAACAATTTGTTCCTGCTATGTATCATTTCTGGATTTTTATTTTTTTTTTTTTTAGCTATGATAGCGAGGGCCGTCTAACAAATGTTACATTCCCAACTGGAATCGTCACTAACCTTCACGGGGAAATGGAAAGGGCCATTACAGTGGACATTGAGTCATCCAGCCGAGAGGAAGATGTCAGCATCACTTCTAACTTATCATCAATCAATTCTTTCTATACCATGGTTCAAGGTACTGTAAACAAAAGATTTCTCATCAGATACTGGCCTGAAAATTGTTTTCTTGTGGTACAAGCAGCTCCAAATAGAAGTGAAACTTTAGGGGCATAGTGTTTAGAGAAAGGGGTGATACATATGCATTTTTACACCTATATAGAAGCAACTGTTCAGGGAAAGCAGTACTTGCAACAAAAGTAGAATTAAGTACGTTTTCTAACCAAACAGCTTTTGTAAGCAGCTATGGGAAGTAGAATACTTACTTTATATTAAAAAGGAAACTTTGAAAGAAGAGATGGATTGAAAGGGAAATAGGTACAGAAATAGTATGAAATGATATTTTTAGCTTAAAAATAGTATGTAATACCCCGTCAACCACATCCTTGCAAAAGTGAGTAGTCAGAGTATGCTTAGGATTAGGCCAAAAATGCTTAATGAAACAGCAGAGAATCTGTTTTGTGCTGGTCCAAAGAATATACTGTGAGGATGAGACTTTCTTAAGTGTTTAAGTAACTTTGATGATAGGTCCTAAAGACATTTTTGCTCCTATGGGATACACTTATTGTTAACAATCTCACCCTGGCTCTTTATTACCATTGAGTCAGTGTAGTGGTTTTGTTCGCATTTCTTACCTTTTCTGAGATAAGAATTCGGAGGAATGCAAAGCAGGCTCCAAACTTTAAAGAATATTAAGAAGTTTATTACTAACAGAATTAAAAGTAAAAAGAAATATGTACATTTCGAGAAACGTTATTGGTCTAAACGACTGTCCATCACCTCAGGTTCAAACCACCACAGTCAGTTATGTGAAGTCAAGATGCATATATTGCAGAAATATGTGTCCAGTACACAGGCAGAGTCTTAACCCATGTAGGTAACCTGTAATTCTCTTTTTGGCCTTTTCAGATCAGTTAAGAAATAGCTACCAGATTGGTTACGACGGCTCACTGAGAATCCTGTATGCCAGCGGCCTGGACTCACACTACCAGACAGAACCACATGTCTTGGCTGGCACTGCCAACCCAACCATGGCAAAGAGAAACATGACCCTCCCAGGGGAGAATGGGCAGAACCTGGTGGAGTGGCGATTCCGGAAAGAGCAAGCCCAAGGAAAAGTCAATGTCTTTGGCCGAAAGCTTCGGGTAAGCACACCAAGCATGCATCGTATCTGCTGCATTCCCATTAAAGAATGAGGAAATGTAAATACATTCCTGTAGGTATTGCCATCCGACAACCACAGAACATTTACTGTAGACAAGCTGACTGTAGATCAGGAAGTACTTGTTTTTATTACTTCATTTATTGGCTGTTTTATTTATTAATTGCTCTTTTCTGTGTGTCCTGGTTTAACCCCAGGCAGCAGCCAAGCCCCACACAGCTGCTCACTCACTCCCCCACCAGCAGGACTGGGGAGAATTGGAAAAGTAAAATCCAGAGAACTCCTAGGTTGACATAAAGGCAGTTTAACAGGGAAAGCAAAAGCCACTCACACAAAAAAAACAAAACAGGGAATGAATTCACTGCTTCCCATGGGCAGGCAGGTGTTCCACAATCTCCAGGAGAGCAGGGCCCCATCACACATAACAGTGACTTGGGAAGACAAACACCATCGCTCCAAACGTCCTCCACTTCACCCACTGAGCATGATGTCACATGGTCTGGAATATCCCTGTGGTCAGTTGGGGTCACCTGTCCTGGCAGTGTCTCCTCCCAGTCTCCCATACACTCTCGGTCTCCTCTCCGGTGTGGCAGTACAAAAAGCAGAAAAGGCCTTGGCTCTGTGTAAACCCTGCCCAGCAGTAACAAAAACATCTCTGTGTTATCAACCCCCAGTTCAGCACAAATCCAAAACATAGCCCTGTACTAGCTTCTGCGAAGAGAATTAACTTTACTCCAGCTGAAATGAGCACACTGTGGAATTTAAACTGTTGGTTTTAGCCTGGAATGGTTAAAAATAATAATTTTCTGCTTTCCTTCACTGTTTTTCTTTCTGGTACTGAATTCATGCAACTGATTCGGAATCCTGTTTTAAATTATTCTACCCTAAGTTAGCACAATCCCTGGATTTTATTTCTTTTTTTTATTTAAAATGAAAATTGTACTAAGACTAACTCTTATGGTAGAAAGGGTTTAACTGTGTGTGCATGTGTATGTCATATTCCTCTAACATATGTCTTTACCATTTTATTGGCATTTCTTCTTCCTATATAGTGAGTGAAATACAAGTAGGAAGCAAACTATGATTTATGACAGCCATTTGGTAAAGATAACACAGATTAAGCATTTAAAATCATGTTGCCAGGAGACCATTTCAAGACCACATCAAAGGTCTGACTTACTATTAGGACTGAACTCAGTTCTTTAAAATAAGGCCTAGGCAGTGTATCAAAGGTAAGTAATTTCAGGCCACTTGACTTCTTGCCATTTGAAATCTTAAAATATTTTGTGTCTTCCACCGGGACAAGAAAGGAGGGACAAGAAATGCTGCTGTGCAGGTTATATTCCTCTCTACCACCATCTCTACAAGAGGACTGTGTTTTTTTCCAAGAAGGAAGAATGATTATGCACAGTAGCTGCTGCTTAAGAACAATATACTAGTACCTACCTGTGGCAGCTATCTTACATTGATAAGGAAGAGGAAAAGGAAGCCATGATTCTGAAGCTCATCCTTGTGGTTCTGGTTCATAGGCATGCCAATTACATACCACAGTGGTATAATACACCTGCCAATTCATTTGTGAGAGAAGCCCAAGAGAGGTTTGGCAGTGAAACAAATCACCATGAGTGCAGTCCTCAGAAGTGACACTAAGTTTTGGCATTCAAGTGCAGAGGAAGTAAAAGTTAAAAAGAGCAGGTAAAGTTGTTAGCGGCAACTTTAACTTAGAAGAATTAACGCCAAAAAAAAAAAAAAAAGAAGAAGAGCAAACAAAAGGGAAAGATTTAACAAGATGGCAGGGAAAATGAAAGATTACTGATTAGGATAAAATAATACTAATTAAAAGTGTATATAGAAATGGGAGAAGTAGAGCAGGTGGAGAATGAGCTAATAAAACAAAAATGCCTCAAAAAAAGGAAAGAAACTTGTCAGCAATGACAATGAACAAAAAAAGGAATGTTTTGTGAAATTGATTTACATGGAAAGATATTACCAGAATGTCAGTCGGGGGTAGATGGGAGGATGTAGGAAAGTAGAAAAAGAAAACAAGAGAAAGAAGAACAGGAATAACTTCTGGAGCTCATCATTTCCACGTACAGACAGATATGTCATCAGCATTTTGCTGCAAAGAAAATAAATGTAGACAAAAAACAGTGACAAAATGTATTGCCAGTAAATGTACTCATCTCTGTGACACTTTCACTGTGTTATATCTACGCAGTATCTAATGTTACAAAGTACATTGTCAGCTACTCTCTTGGTTTTCTATCTTGTATTAATTCTACCCAGTACTAGTAATCTTTCTAAAGAAATTAATTAGGAATTATGTTGTCCTTCCTTAACTCAACAATCTTCTGTCAATCTTGCTTTTGTTCCAACTTGGTTTGTAATTGTTCAGTAAGCTAGTCCTGTCTCTGGAGCTGTATGTTTGATCTCTAGGCTGGTCATAGGCAAAGGTCCTGCCAGTCCTCTGCATGAAAGAGCCTTTTTAGGGCCTTTGTACTGAGGGTCTCACAAAAGTCTCAAATAAAGGAGCTGGTATGACCTCTGTCTCAAGGGATGCACCCAGACTAGACAGGTAACACAGACAAGGGAGCTCACAAGAGGAGTTTGTTCTGCCTCCTCTTGAGACCTGACGTACTCCAAGCTATGCAGAGGTCCCCAGTTTCCACATTACCTCTTGAATATCTCTGTAAGACACAGCAATATATTCCGACTCCTAACAGAGGAATCGCAGACAGATTTCATGCTTCTCACTGGAAATAAAAACAGGAATTAAAGCAGAGGTGGATAGACACAGACATGAATTATTGAAACATATCAGGACAGTAGGTGGGGACTGTCAGAAGACTCCGTTTTATGTCATTAAGTGGTTCGTCAGTGGAAATGTCCTCAAGTACAATTTGTATCATAATGAAACCCAGAGGTTTCAGATATATTTGGAGTTTGGTTGTCTTGGACACAATAAAATATTCAACTTTTCCTGTAAAAACATTTTGGTAGCAGAGATGGTATTAAGAAGCACTTCAGTAGAATGCACTGCTTTAGCTGAGATGTGTTATTCCAGCCCTACTCTGCCCAATGAAAGAAGCTATATCACCAAAACTCATTGTTACTCTAATTGCCATCTGTATTGTGAGATTAGGCAAGCACAGCCAAAATTTCACCAAAAGCTCACATGTCTGAATGCAAGAGCTCTGTCAGCAAAATCTGAAAGCATGAAACTGGCAGGAACAGGAGATATTTCCTTTCCTTCCCCTCATATCCTGCCCTTACACAGACCAGACAGATGGGAAGTGAGAAGGCAAGGGATGTTATTATCCCAGTTAGCAGCTAGGGCAGTGAGACAGCGGATTATGTACTTTGTGCAATTTATACCGGAAGGAAGTGCTTAGCCAAGAAATTAACCACAATTTCTTGGACGTCTGCCTTAGCCATAAAACCACCCTTCTTTCTGTGCCAGTTCAGAAATCAGAAGGGTCCATTTTAACTTCAGTGTCTAATCCTGAGAGGTGGACAAAAAAATTTATAAAAATCATAATTAAATGTAAAATAAGGAAGAGGAGATAGAGAGGAAGGGAAGGAAAAAAATCAGAGAAGCAAAACAGGCAGGGACAAGCAGAGATGAGTGCAGGCATATGTGGAAGACACTGGGAAAAAAAAAGCCAGAGATAAAGAAAATATAAGGATGAATTTAGATAAATGAGCTAATATTAGATGTTGGAAAATTAAAAAAAAAAAACTACCAGAAAACAAGTAAAAAAAGTATTACAAAAAAGGAGTTGAATGGGAATACTTCACAGCTAAGTTTAACCTACGTCTAGAATCAGTCCTGTAGCATTAATTTTTCAGATTATATTTAAATAGCATTTGATGGTTCATTAAATAGGTAAGACAGCTATTCTGCATCTGCTAGACTTTGTGTTCCTTACTTAGGAGATTTACATGAAAATGTGATTTTTTTTTCCCTAAATTGATAGTGCAGATTCCTCTCAGGCCATTGATTTCATATTAAAAATACAAAGGTATTGTACATAAATAGAGAGACAGACTGCGCAAAACTGAGCATTTGGAGGAATTTTTTTTCCTATTTGCTTATGGCATATCACCAGCACTTTAATAATTTTTATACCAATACTAAAGGATCTAATTTATATTGATCTTTTAGAAGCTTATCAGCCTCAGTGTATAAGTAGCAACATCCATGATGTATGGAGTTTTAAACATTCAGCCTGAAAAATGCAAAAATCTTCCAGTCATTTCTTTGGTGTATCCCTATCTATTCTCTTGTTCTTTTATGAATGTTATTTAGCCATCTTTGTTCACCCTTTTTAATGTATGTATGAAGTACTTGAAAAGGAATTTTTAAAAAATTCTTAATTCCCATAGCTGTCTGTCCATTTCTATCCTAATTCCCACGTTTGCAAAATACAGTGTTGAAAACATCTCAGTTATCACTTTTTTACCCCACCTGGTACAACTTTAAAAAGACACAGCAGATACAGAAGTGGTTTACAGATGAGCAAAGAAATCCTCGAGGCCTGTTGGAGAACACTAAAACACAATTCTGTGCTGAGGGGAATGGAGAAGTGCAAAGATACTGATATAGGAAAAGAATATATTTTGCTTTTATAAATTCAAAAATGAGAGCTAATTCAATGAAACTGGAAGTTGGCATATTTGGAACACAAAAGGGAGGTGGGGGGTGGATTTCATTGTAAAAGTATTACACAGAAATCACTATCCATCACTGTAGTTTACATATATCAATAACAAAGTTTTCAACATAAATGTGTCTATGCTAAGGCTTTATTTTCAAATCAAAATACTTATAAACGTCAAAGCATTTTTAACTGTTTTTCAATGGTTCAGTAGTCTTCCAGTCATTTGTGGCTTTGATAAGTGGTCAGTTAACTAGGAGAAAAAATATAATCCTCTACTAAGGATTTCAGCCTTATAAATACATTGCAGCAGTGGATGGTATACTGAGTTAAATTTCCATTTGATCCAGAAAGGGAAAGCCTGTGTTCTAAAAACTGTTTAACCTTAATTTGAAGATCTAACATGCTTTTGAAGATACTAATTTTGTATTTATTCTTTTGAAAAATACTTGCTGTGAAGGATTGGAATTCAGTTCTTTCTTAGCATGGTTGTTATGAACTGGAAAAACAATTTCTGGGAATATATTTTGACAATAATTTGCTATATATAGTTCAGACTTGCCTACAAAAGAACTAGTTTGTTCATTGAAATGACCCCATTTATTACAAAAGTTTTCAGTACACATCTTTCAGTATTTTCGTAACAGTTGACTAAGCATCAAGAAGGAACACACTGCAACAAATTCTGAGCCATCGCTTCATATAATCAGACCTTCTAAGGCAGATACTAATATAGCGTCTTACAATTATATCAAAAAGTTGATAAAATAATTTACACATACAGCCAGTCAATCACTGTGAATGGTATTTAAAGAATAGCTAGCTTTGTGGAAATAACAGGTGGCTGGGGTTTGAACAGCATGATTTATTGTGTCATTTTGTTTGCTTTAAAAAGGTTAATGGCAGAAACCTCCTTTCAGTTGACTTTGATCGAACCACAAAGACAGAAAAGATCTACGATGACCACCGTAAATTCCTGCTGAGGATTGCCTACGACACGTCAGGGCACCCCACCCTGTGGCTCCCGAGCAGCAAGCTGATGGCTGTCAATGTTACCTATTCATCCACAGGTCAAATAGGCAGCATACAGCGAGGCACGACTAGTGAAAAAATAGAGTATGATGGACAGGGAAGGATAGTGTCTAGAGTGTTTGCTGATGGGAAAACCTGGAGTTACACATATTTGGAAAAGGTAAAGAACACTCAGGTTTTTAAAAATGCTTGGAATGTGCTGAAATTCTGCAGCACCTCACTGCTGCATCCAAAGCAAAAAATAGGTAGCAGAAGCACATCACAATTATTCTAAGTATCAACATGTGATTCCAAGGGGAATGTTTCATTCCACAGATATGTAATCATGCTGTAGCTAATTGCTAGGAATTGATGTGTTTTTAAATTATTTTGGCCACTGACTAACAAGAAGCATCTGTATTTACCTTTTATCTTTACACTTAAAATAAGGTACAGGGAATATCTGCAATTCAATTCAACTGAAAATAATTTGTTTGCAAATGCTTCACAGTTGTGGGCTTTTTTCACTACCAAGAAAAGCTCTTTCTTCTAAATAGTTACAGCTGTCAATTTGTACTTCCTATACATTGTAGCGTCAAAATAAGGGATAGGTAAAATATTAGGACTCAATATATATGTAACAATTGCTGAATGATAGCTCTTCTTCTAGAAATATCTGTAATATCTGTGAAAATGACCCTTCTGAGAGCTCATGTCTTCTATGCAGAAAGAGAATCCATTTCTTTCCGGGGTTTAAATATATTTCTGGTGAAGCTGTTGCTCAGCAAATACTGTTTACTAGTCATCAGAGACATAATTTAATCAAGACCTATGATACATAATAGCCACGCATTAGAAAAATGTCAGAATAATTCAAGTAGCTCCTTTTGATGTGAATAATCAAACAGTTGTTTTGTCTATGTCTCAAAAGCTTACAGAACAAGAACACAGTATTCAGAGATCTCAGACTATTCAAATTCTTCAAAATCATGTCTAATTGTAGGGAAGAAATTGTATCTCCCATATGTTGTTCTCCTCGTGAGTTAATGGCTCTAAGACAGTTTTACTTCTTCCCATATTGAACATGACTTATCTGAATCCATTGACAATCTGCTGTTTAGCTGTGAGTGCTTGATAAAAGAGTGATACAGTCATAACAAGTAGCAAATTATGAATGTGGAACTACTAATTACAGAACCCCTTACAATTAAGCATACAAGTAAATTAGGCAGGGAGATGTTAACAACATGTAAGGTCAAGGATAACTCAATTAAAGAGGAGATAATTTTCTCAAGTAGGAATGTCACATTTTTGTGAAGAAATAGTATCAGTATGTGGCGGGAGGGGAGAAACTGCACCGTTTGTCACATGATAAAAATCTGTTCTTAATTTTCAGTCAATGGTTCTTCTGCTCCATAGCCAACGGCAGTATATCTTCGAATATGATTTGTTGGATCGGCTTTCTGCTGTCACCATGCCCAGTGTTGCTCGTCATACCATGCAGACTATCCGCTCCATTGGCTATTACCGGAATATATACAACCCCCCAGAAAGCAATGCTTCCGTTATAATGGACTACAATGAAGAAGGGCAGCTCCTTCAAACTGCTTTCCTGGGGACAAGCCGAAGAGTATTATTCAAGTACAGACGGCAGACCAAGCTCTCAGAAATTTTATATGATAGTACAAGAGTTAGTTTTACTTACGATGAGACAGCGGGAGTCCTGAAAACAGTAAACCTGCAAAGCGATGGTTTTATCTGCACCATTAGATACAGACAAATTGGCCCATTGATTGACAGACAGATTTTTCGCTTTAGTGAAGATGGAATGGTAAATGCCCGATTTGACTACAGCTATGACAATAGCTTCAGAGTGACTAGCATGCAAGGTGTCATCAATGAAACCCCATTGCCTATTGATCTCTACCAGTTTGATGACATCTCTGGCAAAGTTGAACAGTTTGGAAAATTTGGAGTTATATATTATGATATTAACCAGATCATTTCAACAGCTGTAATGACATACACAAAACACTTCGATGCACATGGACGCATCAAGGAAATTCAGTATGAAATATTTCGGTCATTAATGTATTGGATTACAATTCAGTATGATAACATGGGACGAGTGACGAAAAGAGAAATTAAGATTGGGCCATTTGCCAACACCACAAAATATGCTTATGAATATGATGTAGATGGTCAGCTCCAGACAGTTTATCTAAATGAAAAAATAATGTGGCGATACAACTATGACCTGAATGGCAACCTCCACTTGCTCAACCCCAGCAGCAGTGCCCGTTTGACGCCACTTCGGTACGACCTGAGAGACAGAATAACTCGACTAGGAGACGTGCAGTACAGGTTAGATGAAGATGGATTTCTGCGTCAGAGGGGTACCGAAATCTTTGAATACAGTTCAAAAGGCCTTCTTACTCGAGTTTATAGCAAAGGCAGCGGGTGGACAGTGTTTTACCGTTATGATGGACTTGGGCGACGAGTTTCCAGTAAAACTAGCCTTGGACAGCATCTCCAGTTCTTTTACGCAGACCTCACTTACCCAACCAGGATAACGCATGTATATAACCACTCAAGTTCTGAAATCACATCTCTTTACTATGATCTGCAAGGACACCTTTTTGCCATGGAAATTAGCAGTGGGGATGAGTTTTACATTGCATCAGACAATACGGGGACACCACTGGCTGTTTTCAGTAGCAATGGTCTCATGCTTAAACAAATTCAATACACTGCCTATGGAGAGATCTATTTTGACTCTAACCTTGACTTCCAGCTGGTAATTGGATTCCACGGAGGCTTGTATGACCCACTGACGAAGCTAGTCCACTTTGGAGAGAGAGATTATGACATACTGGCAGGCCGGTGGACAACACCTGATATTGAAATCTGGAAGAGAATTGGGAAGGATCCAGCTCCTTTTAATTTGTACATGTTTAGAAATAACAACCCAGCCAGTAAAATACATGATGTGAAGGATTATATCACAGGTAAGAGAAGGTTACTTCATCGTAGCTTGGGGATGCTGGATCTATAGGCATCCAACTTAGAAGGAGTGAGACTATAGGTAGCAAGGGCAGGAAGGGTCCTTCTGTGATCAGTTTAACTCATCAACATCACCGAAAATACTCACTGGAAGTTGGTTGATATTTTCCAGTGTATGCTTTTGCAAGGCTGCTAATGTAAATTGCCCAATAAGCTCCAGGGCTAGCACAAAGTAATGAGTACACAGCCAGGTGCAGGGAAGGAGGAGTAGGATAGTATAGAAAAAGGAGTGAACTTCTCTTTTGGCAAAGAAGGGTGCTAATGTGCTAACTTTCATATCTCAATTCTTAGAGAACCTATATGCTTTCTGTGGTTCTAAAGTTAGTGATGTGTAGTGTTTTCCATTATTCTACATACCAAAAATCTGACTGCATGACACCAGAATTGTTGGGAAAATGTATGGCCCAGCTACCTTTGATTTTTTCTATTTGAATAGATGTAAATAATCCAAAATACACAGACATTGCCAATCTACAGGAAAGGCTCAGCCCCACTTAGGAGCTATGAGACTACCACTTAGAAGAGCATCCTGGGAATCAAGTGGGTTTGCATTCATTTAACAAACAGCAGCTATTAAGTGGGTTGCTAACAGGCTGCCTGGGAGTAAGGATAATAACAGACCTCTGAATTTGTCCTCTTTTAGCAGCATGTGCCGTAGGGCATGCAGTTGGAATCAGATTCTTTGTGGCATTGAAAATCATGCACTTAGTTCAGAAATTACCCTCAAAATACAGTTTTGGTTCTTTTCTTAACATCTTCGATGTCTGAAATGCACAGACACACACTGCTTATATAAGGTTATTATTACAATTAGTAATTTGGCTGACTGGCAGTTGTAGATGCAGCGCCACATGAGGCATATCATTTATTTGAAAATGCTAGAAATTATTTTAAGATAAATATTTTTTATTCTTTAATTTTTGGAAAAATTTGCTTTCTTGTTCCACTTATTGTGAGCTTTCTTAACTAAAAATTACTAGACTTGGTAAGGAGCACTCTGCCAACCTCTAAGCTTAGTATTTGTGGAAGATAGAGCTTAGTGTTTGTGGAAGATAGTGTAAAAAAACCAGAAACAAGGCAGAGCACTCATTCTTGCCAAACAATTGTTAACTAATTGTTGGCACCCTTAATTTATTTTTAACAGAACATAAAATGTATCATAAACAATGTTACCTAATGATAATTTAGTATCCTGTCTGCTTACTGATACATTTCATTAGCTTTTAATTTCATCAAATCCAACAACATCTTGAAGAAGAGAAGATTTCTCTTGAATCAACAAAAAATATCTGCCAAATCATTTAAAAGGTAATTTGCCATATAGGTGCTATTTCAGGAGTAGTCTGAAGACATTACAATAACACATGCACACCAAAAGGACAAGATGTGCTCTGCAGTACTTTTTTTTTTTGGCTTTGTTTTAAAGTATTGATGATGAAGGTGTGACATAAAGCATGTTTAGCCTGTGAAACTCCAGTTAGTTTAGGCTGTATGACAAGGGAATCTCCCCTTAACTGCACTGCCATAATTGTTCTGGAAGTAACAGAAGCCTTCAGACTTGATGAACCCTGCAATACCTTTCAACTGAGCCTAGTGCAACTCTTATATTGATATTTCCTTTTAAGTTTAGAACTGTAAGTTTTCCTGTATAGGTTTGCTTTTGTAGCTGTAGCACAAATCTAAATCCATACATATCAAAATGAAGACTGTTGAATAATGTTCATGATACAAAAGGAAGTCAACTATGCCAAAAGCTATTATATGTAAAAATTGTATGATTGCGAAATACAGAACAATTCCAATATTTTTCTCAGTGTTTTTCCTTATAATTATTCTCTTTCAGATGTTAACAGCTGGCTGGTGACATTCGGCTTCCATCTGCACAATGCCATCCCTGGCTTCCCAGTTCCGAAATTTGATTTAACAGAACCTTCTTATGAACTTGTGAAGAGCCAGCAATGGGAAGATATACCAGTAAGAAACAAAACTAAACACACAAATTGAACAAGATAGAATGTTCCCTTCTATTCAAATCTTATTAGACATGGATAATTCTGACAGCCAGGGTTAATTGCTAAATTAAATCCTTTATCTAGTTTCAAAAGAATTTGAGAAATTACAGATGGAGGGCTTTTTTTACAGATTTGCTAAGTTAGGTACTATTTTATATAAGCTTTTGTTTGCTTTCAGCAATAATATAAATTTAAGAGACAATAATCAATGAAAACAAGTTTAAGATGCTTTAAAGATGTCTAATTTCATAGCAGAAACTACCTAGATTATATTTGTACTAACATTTTGCCTGAAGACAGTAACTGAACACTGTAGTAAACACAAGACTGTGAAATAAACAGAAGAACAGGTGATATAACAAACACATACCAGGCACCACTATAATTTTACTTCTTTTTAATAATAGCCATGCATTATGGACACCATGTGTTACATGTAAAGATAAAATACTGAAACTGAAATTACCTGAGGTAAAACCTATTCTATTACATAAAAGTAAAACTCAGGTGCTTATGAAGTTCTTTGAAAGAAAAAAAAAATGAACTTTCATCCTGAAAACCTGCTACAGTTTTAAATAATGAAAAATAAATGTGGAAGTAAAATCTAAGTCTGCTATTTAACAAAATTGTATTTACAAATTAGGCTTAATCAAAGATCAAAGACCTATGCCCTCAAAAATCCTATGGTTTTATGTTTAGAAGGAAGAGTCAAGAGACATTAAAATGAGTGATCCCATTGTAAGTAGTCAAAAGTATCTCTTTCTACAAGAATCATGATAGAGAATGTTACAAGAATTAAATCTTATATAATCTTAAAAAATCCTACAATCTAATGTAAACCTAAAGTCCTTAGAAGGGTGGCCCAGCAGAAGGGAACATATGGAAGCTAACTCTGCATTCAGGAAGTTAGTTAGTTAGTTAGTTAGTTTTGAATAGCAAGGAATTGAGTAACAGGGAAAGACCTTAGAGCACAGCATGGGATTAGTGTTTCCCATGAGCAACAAAAGCAGTTAAGGAGGAGCATGGCAAGCACCCCGGTTGTACTGGGAGATAAGAGACCTGTCACCAGGCATGGCTGTGAAGAACTATCAGGGGTTGTTTATTTAGGTCTGAAAGGCTAAAGAATGAAATCATCACTAACACCAGCAAAGGCATACCAGGAACAGAACCAGTCTGGTCAAAGAGATGAGAGCAGACAGCTAGTTGTCAAAAATTTCTTCAGGAGAGAGCTCAATAACATGAGGAATGCCAGGGCCATGTGACATGACAGAGCAAGAGGCGTGTGTAAGGAAAACAAAGATTCAAAATTCTCAGGTAGGAGGAAGCTGCAACTCTGATATTCACTGGTGAATATACAAGCAGGAGACAGAAGTAAACACACAAATCACTTAGTATTTTGAAACATTCTGGAGTAAGTGAGCTTTACTGAGCTCTGAGAATACATGTTAAAAATAAACAAACTTTGTCATTATGAATTTGCTATAGCATCTTGCTGCTTTCACTGATGAATGCTGTCTACAATATATTTTCTGCTCAATAGCTTTCATGTAGGATTTACAACAGCTGAAATCCATACTTGTTAGCAAGTGTGGACAGAAATCTGCCACATTCAAGAAGAATGGAGAGTCCAAGTTAATTCATAATTCCGTCCGGAGTTGTCCCCTCCAGAAAGCTACCCTTGTGGCAAAGCAGAGAAGCCTTTGCAAACTTTTTGCCAGGCTTTGATCAGCAGCAAAGCTGAATTAAGGTTGTATGAATCTTAATGACTCCTGCTTGGTCTCCAATCCAGAAATTTAGGAAAACAAAACACGCTTTTGACTCATTTGTCAGCAGTGAATCAAACGGTTTAAGCAGTATTTTACTGAAAGGAGAAGGGGTCAATTGGAAGATAAACTGGATCATCATCAAAAACTAAGTACTCCTTTTCAAAAGTGCAGCCAAAGCTATTTAAATCTTTGTTTCCTGCTGAGGCAACTGCCAGGGCAACTGTCTGCTCCTTGCTTCTATCAGTACAGCTCATTCACAGCTTGTTGCTGTTAAGACCCAGGGTTAGACTGATAAGATGTGTCTATTCTGCACAGTTGTAAGGTCTCATCCCAACCCCAGCTGACCCTGTAATTTGAGCTGTCCTGCTATCTAGCTGCACTAGCTAGCCATTTCTGCTAGCTGCTCCTGCTCTTTCAGGTCTTCTGGCTAACCACTGCAGTTACACTGACAGGTCCCACTCCCCAGCCATCCTCTTTACCAAGAGTGCATCTGGCATAGTGGGCTACACACACCTCTTCCATGACATTCTGCTATCCTAGCTTTTCCATGAGACTGACCTGTTGGTTCTTTTCATTCATTGCCCCCTGTCTTATGCTAGCTATGAACAAAACACTGCTGTATTCAGGGTTGCACCCATCTGAAGTTCTTGGAGAAAAGCTCTTTTAGGCAGGAGGCTGATACTTGGAGTGAAATGGAAGGTCACACAGCCAGATTGGCCACAGTCTTTTCACACACACCCTCTTATCAGTTTCTGCAAGTATATAACAAGTATTTGTTATATACTATCAGTCCCCAGTATTCCACCTCACCATTTGCTTCCCTCTCTTTTGTTATGGTAAAGACTGGCATTACAGTTTATTTCCCTCATTCCTTTAGCAGCTTGAGGGATTATGAGGGCCTCCCTGCAGTTTGGTCTCAGGCTGCGGCTACTTGAGAAACTCAGCGTAAAGAAAAGCTTGTTCCAGTTCTAAAGCACAGCTTCATGACCTGCAAAAATCTCGTCAGTTTAACTGGATGCATGGTAGACAGGACTCCTACTTGAACAAGCTCAGAGGAAGAGATGACACCATAGTAAGATGACACCACAGTAAGACAGCTCTTACCTGTATTAACATGAAATGGCCTGACAACGTGCAGTGGCAGCCCAGAAAGCCAATCGTGTCCTGGGCTGCATCAAAATCAGCGTGGCCATCAGGGCAAGGGAAGGGATTTTGCCCCTCTACTCTGCTCTGGTGAGACCTCAGCTGGAATACAGCATCCAGCTCTGGGGTCCCCAGCACAGGAAGGACATAAACCTGTTGGAGTGAGTCCAGAGGAGGGCCACCCAGCTGATCAGAGGGATGGAGCGCCTCTCCTATGAGGAAAGGCTGAGAGAACTGGCATTGTTCAGCCTGGAAAAGAGAAAGCTTTGAGGTAACCTTATTGTAGCCTTCCAGTACCTGAAGGGAACCTACAGGAAAGATGGGGCAACACTATTTACAAGAGCAGGTGGTGACAGGACTAAGGGGAGTGAGTTCAAACTGAAAGAGAGTAGGTTTAGATTACATATTAGGAAAATCCTTTACTGTGAGGGTCGTGAGGCCCTGAAACAAGCTGCCCAGGAAAGTTGTATATGTCCCATCACTGAAGGTGTTGAAGGCCAGGTTGGATGAGACTTTGAACAACCTGGTCTAGAAGGTGTCCCACAGCAGAGGGATTGGAACTAGATGATTTTCAAGGTCCCTTTCCAACTCAAACCATGCTGTGATTCTTGTGGTTATGTATTGGCATTGCAAGTCTGTCCTGTGCAGCCCAGTAAGTAGCCTCTGAAGTTAAATCTGATTTTTGTGCAGGTACTCAGGGAGACAAAGAGTAAAAGCACTGCACATTAGCAAAATAGTCTTATAACTCAGCAGAACAAGCAGTATGCAGATCTAATTAACTCCTTGGCACTGTCAGTTGTGGCATATCCTGTTGTTGTCCATGGGCAGCACACCAAGAAATCGTGGCTGTTTGGCATTTAGGGGGCTACAGATGGCTGGTAAAACTTCTGTCTGTTCTTGTTTACAGCCAATTTCTGGAGTGCAACAACAAGTGGCGAGACAAGCAAAGGCTTTCCTTTCCCTGGGAAAGATGGCAGAAGTGCAGGTCAGCAGACGGAAATCCAGTGGAGAAAAGTCATGGCTGTGGTTTGCCACGGTGAAGTCTCTGATTGGGAAAGGGGTGATGCTTGCTGTCAATCAAGGCAAAGTCCAAACAAACGTGCTCAACATTGCAAATGAGGACTGCATAAAAGTGGCAGCTGTTTTGAACAACGCTTACTACCTAGAAAACTTGCATTTCACTGTGGAGGGAAAGGACACGCACTATTTTATCAAGACCACCTCCCCTGAGAGTGACCTTGGGACACTGAGGCTGACAAGTGGGCGTAAGGCCCTGGAGAATGGCATCAATGTCACTGTTTCCCAGTCCACCACTGTGGTGAACGGCAGGACTCGTAGGTTTGCTGATGTTGAAATGCAATATGGTGCTCTAGCGCTTCACGTCCGCTATGGCATGACACTTGATGAGGAAAAGGCTCGAATACTGGAGCAAGCCAGGCAAAGAGCTCTGTCCAGTGCCTGGGCCAGAGAACAACAGAGAGTAAGAGATGGAGAGGAAGGCGCCAGGTTGTGGACAGAAGGAGAAAAGAGGCAGCTGCTAAGTGCTGGAAAGGTACAAGGATACGATGGGTACTATGTACTCTCTGTGGAGCAATATCCAGAATTAGCAGACAGCGCTAACAATATACAGTTCCTCAGACAAAGTGAGATAGGAAAGAGGTAACACACTGGCTTAGCTCAGGCTGCCAAAGAGACTGTGTACCAGTGTCTTCTAAAAAGGAGACCAAACTGTTTTGCTGCATTACTACTTGAGCCTAAGCTTACATCTTTGCTCAGATTTTTTCTGTAGCACAATCCAGACTCTGTAACAAAAAGAGCGCCTTCCAGAAGAATGATACTGCTAATGACAAACCTTTTTTCTCAATGACCTTAAAGGTGATCTGCTTTAAAGAATATGTTTACATATGCATATCGCTGCACTCAAGTTGGACTGAAAAGTATTAAACAAAAAAAGAAGAAAAAAAGAAAATAAAAAGGCCTACAGATTTTGCAACAGGCTGTCTGTTTCTTTGAGGCACTGTATTTAATTAAGATACAGACCCATACAGTGTTTCCAAATAGTACTGAATTGTTGACCTTTGCTTACGAGAAGTAGTCTCTCTCTTTCTCTCTTTTTCTCTCTCTTTCTCACTGCATAGGATGTGGTATATATCTGTTAATTTTAAAACGTGGGGCAAAAATTACTGTTTATAGACAACCCAACTGCATTAAACTGTGCTGCTTTCTAAAAGGACATTGGCACAAGTGACTTATGCTACCATGGGAATTTAATAATGGATTTTACAATGCTAACATGGTTTGCCTTGGGGGGGAAATGGCAAGTAGAATCCTTGTTGCATATAAGCAAAGGAAACCCTGATTTTTTTGTAAATTATGTGAGACAAGTTGTTTATGGATTTTTATATGAATTACAATTTACTGTACATCAAATATTAGTCTCAGAGGAGTTAATTTATGTAAAGTGTTTAAAAAAGTTTATACTTAAAAATAAAATGATAAAAACACGTGCTGTGTGTGATTTTTTTTAAAAGAAAAAGGAATTGCACCTTTTATGTTATAGCTGTACAGTATAAAGGATTATATTGTAGAGATATAACAGTGATGACTAATGTCCAGAAGTGTTAATATTTTTGTATTAGGTTTAAAGCTGTGCATCTATCACCCTGCTGATAGGATGGGACACTCCACAAAGTGGCTGCCTGAATCAGACCACAGCTCCCGCTCCTCCTTCTCCTGTCACCCAGGCCAGTGCCACTTCATCAGTCATTGTTAGAAGGCACAGTAACCAAATAAGTCTCATTTAGTATGATGGAAGACTTTAATAGGTTGGGGTTTCCCTGTCTTTTTCCAGCCCTAATGTAATAAATGGACATTTATTCATACCAGGTGGGGTTTCTGTTGGTTTTTTAGAAGCTTTGTTTCACAATGGAGGAATAGTGTCTCAGGTGCTTGGCAAATTGTATGTAGAAGAAGAAGAAGAAATGATGTAGTTTCATCCAGTTATGTCAACTTTGTCTTCTGTATAATACAGCTCTTTTAGATGTTAATAACTCCAGATAGAAGAAGCGTACCTCTGACCTGATGCTACAGAATTGCTCTTTAGGCAGGCAGGCTATTCAGTAGGTTCATCTCCTGGCCTTCAGCTGGCAGATCAAATCTCATTACTGTGAACACTAAACCTGGGGATGGAGAGGAAGGTCCAGTTCTAGTGCCTAGTCTGCATCTCCACACCACTGCATAGATTTGGCATGCTCTGCTCCAAGGCCCAGTATATTTGCTGCAGGAAGAACTGAAGTGTGCAGCTCGTTCCTTACAGGAAGCCTGTGGTGGCATCTATGGCATCTGTTCTACATCTTGGCTGAAACCATTCTTAGAGCTTTAGTCTCATGAGCACTAAATTCAGCCACAAAAATAAATATTTTTAAGATGAGACAAAATTGGGGGTTTTGATGTTCATTGAAATATACACAGTATTTCTATCCATGTATTATAATGACAGAACATAGTAAGTGAACGTGTCTTAACTATGAATGGTTCAAGTGGATGTAATAAAAATAGTTTTCTAACTGCTTTGTATTCTGAGAGTCTATGGTATTACATACTCTAAATTGCACATTAGGATTGTTTGATAAACAGATTTGAATTTCTCCCAGCCAAATCGCTACCGAATCTACAGTATCAGTGCTATTACTGTATGTGTGTATTTGGTAGAGCATACAGAACTAATTACACATATAATGAATGCTAATCATCTATTAGAATTAAAGCACAGATTAGTTGTTAGTACTTTTACCCTTGAAGCTTGAGGGCCCTAAATTTAGAGAGGATGATATGTCAGACCCCAGAGGCGTGTCACTGATCTACGTATTCTTTTTAAAAGATGTAAAATGCTAGGTGTTTGCAGTTCTGTTGGGTGGCTCTTCCACAGCACTGTATTTAGCATGCTGTAAGTGCTCTCTGTTGAAATAGGCTCATATTCTAAATTATGTCCAATGTTTCTGTTCTGTTTGAATATGAAAAGCTTGTATAACATGTCAACATTGAAATATATCTTCTACTTGGCACGTACCAGTCCCTTCTCCTTTGTTCTGGCACCAATAAACAACAAATTATAGTATCTGCTGGTGATCATTTTAGATGCAGTCAAACCAAGCCAATTAGTGGCCTTGTTAGTAGGTATAATGAGCCTATTTCTTGCTAAAAAAGACTTGTGATCTGGACATGCTCCTGCAGGAAATAGTGACCTTGGGGAATATAGAAACAAAAGATCTTTTTAAAGAAAAAATATGCATAATTAAAGAAGCATATTACAAAAATAAGAAAAAAAGAAAGGAGATTCTAAGTATTTTAGACAATGCCAGTCAAAATGCTATCCTGATATTTTGAGATGTATATTTCGTCTGATTTGTATTGTTCTTTTAATTTGCCTTCTTAACTTTATATGTGTCCTGAATTTTCCACAAATTGATAACTATAGATTGCATCTAGGCTTTCCAATAAAAGCCAACCCAATGTGTGTGTGTGTGTGTATGTGTTTATATTTGGGGTTTTTTAATCTGTATGTCAGATATTGTATCTGCGCTGTCGCTTTTCTCGTATCGAAGAAGCAAAGTGATCCCCTTGCACTGGTATTGATTCATTTGCTTCACAGTTGGCAGTATCTTTTTTTGACTCTATCCAGTGGCTTCATCTGCTAACTCAGCAAAGTGAATTACTCCATGGGATCTCTCAGGGGGCCTACTTTAGAGAAAACATTAAATGTACCTCACAAAGCCAAATCTTTTATAGATAAGGAAAGGCAAAGAACAAAAAAATCACTTAGAACTGTTTTCTCTCATACTCTCCTGAGTAAAAATACGACAAAAAGTACTTGATTATAAAGAATTAGATTGGCACTGGTAGTTACATATATACACAGAAGAGATCTTTCAACCTGCATTTAGGCCCTCTTCACAGAAACCGCTGACTTCAGCACTGCTCTACGTCAAGAGACTGCTTTCATTTTATTTGGAACAGGCAGACTTCACCACACTTATTTTGTAGTGACAACCTTGAGTTGGTAACATGTTGATCCAGCATTAATCAGGTCACTGCTTAGCTAACTATGGCCTAATTTTGTTATTTAAAAAAAAAAAAAAACCAAGGCAGTAAGAGATCTTTGTATGTTCACACTTGGGAAGTGAGAGATTTGCATTTGACAAGGGGGGAAAAAAAATGCCAGTTACCACTGCCACTCTTCTGAGGCATTTCTAAAGTGATGGCTGAAAGGCTGTAAAAGGAAAAACACTGCATAAAATAACAGTTAAAATTGTCTATGAGAGAATAGGCTGCATTTGCAGAGAATCAGATGACAAAATGTTTGAATTCTGTTTTCAGAAAAAAAGAAGGAAAAAGCTTCTGAAACTGTTGATACCTTGGTATACTGCTATCTCCAGAAGGGCAAGCTATGGCTATACATATGGCCAGCTTGAGAACCTCCAAGAAGAGGAAGAAACTCATGCATAATTCTTTGGGGATGGCAAAGCAGAGGCACTTATTAAAAACAGCTTCTAAGCAGCTTATTAGAAGCTGCTTATTTGACACTTATTAGAAGCTGCCAAGGTTAAAAATAAGCCAAAGCAGAGAGCATCATCCCACAGCATAAACTGAACAGCACAGACACAGTGATATCATACCCCTAACTGCAAAGCCACATCCAAACCCACCAAACTAATCAGCTTCTCATCTACAGCCAATCAGTCCTAAGGACTAAATATACAATGCTTATAAAATTAAGTTGTTCTTTACACACACAAGTTGCTGGGGCTCAGTGATACCAAACAAAAAAAAAACAAACAAAAAGTGATAAAAAACAAAATGAAAACCAGTTAATTGATGAGTGTGTGCCGTTCTCCCCCTGGGAAAAAAGGAACACGTGGTCTATAGCTGTCATGCTGACAGACAGAGCTTAAGACTTCATTTTTTACCTGTGAAGTTTTTAGCTTTGTGGCAGACTGACCACATAAGGCAAATCTAACTGAGTGAGTACCTAGGCATTCAAAAAGTCAAAACACTAGTAACAGATAAATCAGCGGTCATCCCCCCGCAGCCCATTTTTCAGCAGAAGTAACATAAATAAGGATGCCAGAGCTTAATTAAGTGCACCACAAAAAGCTGAAAAAATGCAGCTTTTCTGTTCACGCATCCCAGAAACCTGAGTATTTGTCATGGACCACTAGAAGTGTCTTAGGCCTTTCAGGGTGAAGAGATGGTGGCAAGGTTTGTTTGTCATGCGATCGCCTAACCACAAGATATAATACTGGCAATTAGAGGTGGCACTATGAGGGACAAGAACATGCTGTCTGGTGCTCTGGCACAATCTGCCCTGCTTTAATAACCACATGTGCTGGGGACGGCAGGGTAGGGAGAGCAAAAGGGAGGTGAGCTGCCATTGGGTGGTCTGGAATGCAGCAGTGAGAATGAAGTCACGCGGTACCACCCAAATAGTGGCATGAGGATTATTAACTGCAATATTCTTTGTACGCATGCCTTCTAAAAAAAATTCTTGGCCTGATTTCTAGCATCACAAATGCCAAATGTATGCAATTCTGAGCAGTGCAAACATGACATAAAATGCATCACTAAGGTGTATTAAAGATAAATATGCTAAATATGGGTCCCCACTTCTAAACAAAGCAAGCTAAATAGTAACACCATCCCTTTCTTTAAGTACATGAGAGCCTTATATGCAATTTAGAAGGTGAAGAATAAGCGTGATATGATGGCAGCTCATTAAAGTGTCATGTTTTCACAGAACCTGCTTTATTGCGGGTAGACTCTCTTGCAGTTAATTACTATAACTTCGTAGGTAAATTGAGTAAACCTTTAAATTTACTAAGTTAAAATTCCATCATTGAGGCATATAAATTTCTAGACATACATACAATTTTTTTCCTACTATTAAATAAGTCAATGCTATAGTAACGTAATTATGCAGCTTAGAGTTAATGGTTCCCACAAAGCTGTCTTAATAAAGCCTTTTGGGATTCAGGAGGAAAAGGAGGAAATTCAGAAACTAAGAACAAGGCTGGAAGGAGACAACATGTTTCAACTGGCTCTAGTTACTCAATCACACTTAAGCTGTCTGAGGCAGCAGGGTGAGTGCCATGCATTATAGAGGCACCAGTGAAAATTCTTATCCCAACGCAATAAAATATTTCCAAATTTCAAGCCCAGGAATCATTTTAAAACTGAAATTACAGGAATGGCTCTCTAATGAACCAATTAAAGTTACAGCAATAATAAATAAAATTAAAACAATATAAAGAAAGATAATAGAGGAATCAGTGAATAATGCAAATCCGAGAGTAACTATAGGCATGTCAGAAATGCCATAAAAGAAGTATTAAAATGTATTAAAAAGTTCATCCATTGTTTGCAGTTAAGAACTACTATGGAAAAATGAGCTGGGGAGGGTGTGGGTGTACAAGACCATAACTGACATTGTATTAGTCACCAACTTACACAATGATGGGGAAGCACATATAAAAAAAAAAAAAAATCAGTCACGCCAATATCTGCAGATGACAAAAATTAATGGAGTGGCAAATAATGGCTAGGACAGAGCAGTCATACAGAACAATATGGATCACTCACTGAAGTGAGCCCATTCAAACATAATGCATTTTAATACAGTCAACTCCAAAAGTAAAATATCTCAGAGTAAGAAATGCAAATCTTGCTATGAAAGGTACATAACCGCCTTCAAGAAAGCACTGACTGGAAAGAATGAGGAGTGCATAATGGATAAATAACTCATTGTGAGATTCCAGTACAAGAGCGGTGGCAATGAAGA
This sequence comes from Dryoscopus gambensis, assembly GCA_013389985.1. Lineage (NCBI taxonomy): Eukaryota > Metazoa > Chordata > Aves > Passeriformes > Malaconotidae > Dryoscopus > Dryoscopus gambensis. Next base: position 12,996 of record WEIT01010118.1, on the reverse strand, counting down.
GCTAAGGGTGGAGAAGCTTAATGAGATTACTGGGCTTGTTAAACAAGGGAAATAGGAAGGCAATGTTATCCCTGCATATGGTGCCAGCAATACCACTCTTGCATACAGTCCTGATGCATGCATCATGAAAACCTAGGGGAGAGCACGAGGAGACATCACACACAAATCTGAGTCTTGGCAAAATAAAATTTAAAAGGAAGGGCACAAACGGGTGCCATGACAATAGTGTCTAAATGCCCTCACAGGAAAAAAAAAACACGTTGTAGTAAAGTGCTTCCAAACAGGAAAGGAGGGAGGAGAAAGTGGGTGGGAATACAATTCTGGTAACTGACTATAGGAGTAGTTTCCAAAAGCTTTTGGCAAAATAGGAGCTATTGGAAATACATGTAATGGATGCAGGTGATGGGAGTTTAAACTAGATTATGGCACCATTCATTCAGTTGCACAGGAGACAACAAACTAAAACCTTTATAACTCTTATAAATGCCAGGCCAAAGGGTTTGGGTTTGCCTTCTCCTTATCACCTCCCCTTTAGCAACCCTGAAATATCCAAATTAAGTTGATACAGACTGAAGCCAACGAAAATTACCCTAAAAGTTACAGTTCTTTAAACGCAGAGTGTAAGGCTGAGGCATTTTCAAAACATCCCTTGGTTTCCTTAGCAGAGATATGTTGTTCTATTGCCTTCTATAGCAGCTGATTATTAAAACTAACTAAAACAAACCTCCTCGCGCTGTTATTAACATAGCTGGAGCCAATATGCCCCCATGTTTATGTTTTCAAGGCATCCAGAGGCAAGCGTTTAGTTTAAATAAAAAATCAAACAAACTAACAAAAATTTTAAAATAGTAAAACCTTGTTTGGGCCAGCGCTGACGGCACTCTGCAGTGAGCGCACCTCACCCTCAATGACCGACACTCCCTTCCCAGGTGTTTCACGCTCCGCTGCGCTGGGCAGCACCTGGTCCTTACCCGGTGCACGACCGGGACCTGCAGCCGGACTACCGCCCTGCCTCACCGGGAACAGCAAACTGCTCCCTCCGGTCCTGACCCGCCTCACAGCGAAGCTCAGACCGAAGGGAAGGGACTGAAGTGCGCTCCCAGCCGCAAGCGAGCCGCTCCCTGCCCAGGCACGGCAGCCGACAGAGTGTCCGCGCCGGGACCAACACCGGCTCCCGCAACCACTTGACCCCCTCGCCATCATCGCGCTGCCCCTCAGCGCGGCAGCGCGGCCCGGGGCAGGCCC